>CM060131.1:18054954-18354954 GCA_030522415.1 Channallabes apus
TTACTTCATTTTTCCTTTTTCCAGTTAGAATTTCTATCTGCAAGTCCTTCGTTTCCACTATTTACAGGAAGACTCTGTTCATTTGGGATAACAGGCAGGAAACCACTAAAGAGATCTGTCTAGCCTCCTCAAGAAAGAATCACAAACTAAATTCTGATTCCTAGCTGTTCAGGAAAGAATTCTGAAGGAAGCAGCCCTTAGAGGTAGAACCTGGTGCAAGACAGGACTAATGTTCTGTTTATTCCACTCAAATTACCATGGATTACATTTCAATGAAGAATCGAGCCTATATTTTATAGGAGACTAGCATGGTACTGTATCTAGCCCCTGCTGCTGCCATAGAAGATTCTATATCAAAAGATCCTTTGGTTCTGTCTGGACTGTCTGACCCAAATGTGCAGCATTTCTGAAGGTGACCCTACAGAGCACCCTCTGTTTTAACTGGTACACACTATGTACAAAGCACTTTTTAGACCATCCAATCCTCAGGAAGATACGAAGTGCTTCCTTGGTTAACCCACCAAGGCGGATGCCTTCACTACAGCCTATATTTGGGCCAGATGCCAAGCTTCCAAGATCTCCTCCATTTCTCTACACAGTGGCATCTCCAAACACCTTCCCAGTCAGTTTTATGGTGTGTTCATTCATCATCATTGTCAAGTTCATGTATTTGCCATTATTCCACGAAATTACTTCCTGGTTCTGACCATTGGCTGTTTCTTCATGTTTGTGTATATGTTAAGCTTGACTGTTTCTGCATGCCTGTACTACAGACTCTGTATAATGTAATGGATTCTTGAAGATCTTAGGGTTTTTTTTTTCCTGCAGCTGAACAACCCCTTTGCAGAAACCAGGTTTATCAGATGAACAATTGTGATGTTAACAAACAACCAAGAAGCTGACCTTCTAATACTACAATCCCAAGTGCTTGGGATTTCTTGACAGGGAACACGATCCACAGGGATCCTCCATGTCTTGATTGGTTGGATGTTGGTGGTCCACCTACAGTAGTCATTTGTTTTACAGAGCCTGGGCCTAAACAGAAACCAGAAATCAAAGTGTTCTCTCTGAGCAAATATTTTATTGAGTCTAAAATATTTACCAATTACAAAGAAATGCTCTGTTGACCCACATGACCTTAATGAAGATATGTAGTACATGCTGTGCTAATAAAGATGCACATAAATTTGTTGTTCTGTGGCATCATTACGCATACCAATAAATTTCCAACAATGTTTCGCAAATTTATCCCCTCCTTGTAGCCAAACTGTGATCAGAAGAAGAGAGGCTGGAATGTGTGATTGTGTGCGTGCCCATAAAGAGCGAGGGATAATGGGAAAGGAATGTGTGCCGGTGCTGGAGGAGCTCCATGGAGCCTGAACACAAACCGCAACACACAAAAAAGCAGGCACACAAATCAGGCTCTGGGCCCACACTCGTTCTCCCTCTCCCCCTCTAGCTTTCTTTCTCTCTTCCTGTGCCGACCTACTGGAGTCGGCTGTTGATGTTGGCCGCGTGCCCCTTTCGGAAGAAGCTCGCACTGTTCCCTCCTTCCATTCTCTGTTCGTTCTCCCTCTCTCACAGTCAGTTGCCTGGGTAAATACTGACGACTTGATGCTGTCTGTGGAAAAAAATCCCAGCGTCCTTTCGTCGGTCCCCCCAAGCTTAGATCAACATTTCTATACACATGAAAAAAAAACATTAACAAACCCTAGACTGTGCTTCTTAAGTTTGCATAAAGTGACAGGTTGATTTCAGTGAGATCTCAAGTGCACAACTTCAGGGACAATGTGTGAAGGATTTTTGGATTGGACAGTGTTAAATTGTGGTTTAACAAAAAGGCACAGGACAGACTTCAGACGAAGGGTGATTGGAGGTGTAGCACAACCAATGTCGTGGTCTTTTTTTTTTTTATCACATTAGATTCATAACTAATCACCCCCTCATTCACACATTAAAGTAAAACCTAGTCTGATGGAAATATAATAATCTACAGTATATAACATTATAGTATTTACTGTATATACACCTACACTCTTAAAAGGATAGTTAATGGGCTTCACTTGGAATCATTTCAGAAAAGACAACTACCTGTTCTACCCAGAATATTTAAGTAGGCTTTTAGAGGGATAATTTGAACAATTATGATGCTAAAAATGCAACAACAAAAAAAAAGCATTATTAAGATGTCAGGCAATGCAAAAGTTGGCACTAGATCCTTTTTTTGATTGATGAATTCCCAGTGACTTCTTGCTAAATTAAGTTGAACATTTTTATGTAGTTTTTACACTTTTCTGGAGCATTCAGTACATTTGGTGAAATGTGGAAGTTGTTTCTGAGATCAAAAGCAGATCAGAGAAGTGATCTGGTGATCTGTTTCTTTTAAAAAATGGTGGTCTGGCACTCGCTTGGACAGAACCATTTGGTATTGAAGCTCTCAGTACTGCATACAGAGTTACAAGATTGGTTACGTTTGTCATGTTATTTCCTGATGTTTGTTCCCAAGTTTCGTGATGGTGGGTTAAGTGTAGGACTAGTGTACTGTGCGTTATAAGAAATGCACAGTGTACTAGCCCTACATACAAGTTTTAAGTTTATATGCACACAAAATGTCAGTGTCATTTACACAGAAATGTTGTAAGGCTCAGGTACTCTACAGAACGCTTAGCCATAACATCAACACTACCAACAGGGGGGCCAAAGGCCAGCCTCTCCTGTTGATAGAACTTCATCCATGCTGCCTGTGGAAATACTGCAGCATGCACCAAAAAGTGGCACCAGTATGTGAAGAAGAAGTAGCCGAAGAGTGTCCTTGATTTAAATGCATGGTGACCTGTGTGGGGTACAGTAGGTAGTGGAGGCATGGGTATATGAGCACATAAAGAAGTGAAGAAGTGAAGTGAAGGAGAACAGGTGAAACTGTTCTTCATTTTGCTAAACAGACTATGGTGGTTTATTGTCTTCCTCTGACTTTGTGTATTGAAGATGTCCTGTAATGCTGGGATTTTGCTACCAATAATGAGTTCAACTGTTCTCATGATTCTCTGGAGCATCTTGCGGTCACAAAGGGAACAGCTGCAAAACCAGACCAGACAGTTCTGCACCCAGTAAGCATGCTGTCTATGGTGCATCTGCAGGACTCGATAAGAAGTAGCCTCACTTACAAGCAGATTTCACAGCTGCTTTGTTGTGAACAGACCAGGTCAGGTTGCCTGTGAGGTGTATATTAACCTATAAACCAATGTACTGTATAAGGGGTATGGACATCCTGCTGCATACACATCTCCTGAAAATCCACATCTCTTTTGTGTTGAAGCAGAGGTTCCTGTCAGTCTAATAACACTCTGCCCTAATCTCTGTAGGCTGTCCCATCTCAATCTGACCTACAATGGGGGTGTCAGCAGCAGACTTGTAACTTGTGAAACTGTTGACACAGTCAAGAGTGAACAGGAAGTACAAGAGAGAGTTGAGCATGCATCCCTGTAGAGTTCCTGTGTTCAAAGACAATGTGGAGGAGATGCACTTAGGAATTAGGAACTAATTTAGGTCACCACTTAGGGTCTGTCTGTCAGAAGGTCAAAGATCCAGTTACATAGTGTTCATTCCTAAGTTCATGAGTCCAGCAATAATTTTGACTAGAATTATAGTGTTGAAAGTTGACCTCTAGTTAATGAACTGCATTCTCACACAAGTGTTTATTATCCAAACGTGTGAGGGCACTATGCATCACCAGAGCAATGTCATCATCAGTTTCCTGTAAACTACCTTGAAAATCTGTGGGCGGAATAGTGAAATTTGGAATTGCATAATCAAGCCATAGTTCAAAATAAATTCCTATACTTCAAAGCAAACTTAAGATTATCTGCCCTTCTCCCAAATGGACAGAAATAGAAACAGTCCTGGGTGCTGACACAAGTATGGTGAAAAATCCCTTTTAAAGAGTTTCCCAAGAACCTAGAAACATGTACAGTTGAGTAATGTTAAAAAAACTTAATAGGGCCTAATACTGAACCATGAGGGACACCTCTATTAAAAAAAAGAGTGAACACAAATGGAGAACAAATGCCCTAAGTCAAAGCAGATAAAGATGTACGGGTTCAAATGGGTTTTTCGCATCGATTCCCTATGCAAAACATTCTGAATGTCTATGATAAAAGAAAACTGTGGGCTGTAACTAAAATCCGAAGTCACTCGAAGGCCACCATAAGATGTACACATCACAAGTAATCAAATACGGAAGAGTGTCACAATGATTCTTTGATATACATCCAAAGCAATGCTGCCTTAAATCAGCTTTAATCTAATCTGACATGTTTCCTTTCATCATCTGGAATAATTTTTCTTTTCATTTCTTCTGTTTGAGAAAGAGACAAAAAAAAGCTGTTAATGTAGTAATTGCCAACACTTTAACATGGATGTATATGAACCCAGACTTCAAACAGGGAAGATAAGAAGGCAAGAGAGTGAAATATGGAAGCCACAAACGCTCTTGGCATTATATAGCAGATTGGGAGGAGTATAGCGACTGTTAGTGTCTCTGTGGATTTCTTTTCATGATGCGAAAATGATATAATGTACACATAAACTTTTACGTCTCTCTAGAAGGAATCTTGAGGCAGTTCTCTTTTACTGTAGAACTCATTACATTTTACTGACTTCCATTGGTGGGCAATTACACAATTCCTGTACTTGAGCAAAAGCAAAGACGTCCCAGGTCAAATATTACTCAAGCAAAAGAAGATGTTCTACATTTACTGTACATTTTTAGTGGACATTTTTAAAGAACAAAAAGTACTTACCTTCAAATTTACATACAGTACGTAAAAACTTACAGAGCAGGTATTACCTCATTGTAGCCTTTAAGTGACACTAAAAATCTCTCTTTCTCTCTCTCAGACTGATGAAAATGTTGTTTTCATCATTGCCTGAAATCAGGCAATTAGGTACAATGATCAGTAGGTGCAAATAATTCACACCACTGTGGTGATGTACCGCAATGTCATGCACAAATGTAGTGAAATAGAAAGTACACATATTTTCTGTAGCATGTAGTGGAGTAAAAGCAAAAAGCATCCACTAATAAAGCTCCCACTCTCTCCCACCCATTGTCTATACCGCTTAATTCTGTGTTCAGGGTAAAGGGGGGGACAGGGTGCCAATCCATCGCGGGGTTACACACACATTCACATGCTCATTCACACACTATGGCCAATTTTGGGGACACCAGTTTGCCTAATCTGGATGTCTGTGGACTGTGGGAGGAACCCAAATGACCCGGAGGAAATCCACTAAGCACAGGGAGAACATACAAACATACAAAAAACCCGGAGGTACAAGGTATTCCAAGTGCTACCCACTAAGCCACTAATAAAGTTACTCAAGTAAAAAAAAAAAATTACCTTCCACCTCTCCTGGCTTCATCTATAATATTATTTATTTATATACTGTAAGTTTGAATAGAAATTGTTTCTTAGTCAATAACACACAGACAATGAAAATTAAATAAAATATAGCCGTACTTGGCTATATTATTTGGATAATATCATACTCTACAAATTATATTTAAAAAGTCTGTTATAACTATTGTACTTTGTGTTCATTACATAAAATCAGTGTATATCCATGTTATTTTAATTTACTTATTTAATTACTTTTGTGAATATACTTGAATAAAGGTTTCTGTTAGTTATTGACTAGTATATCATCATTATTATCATCATCATAATAATGCATCTCATCATTCCTACGTCATACATTTTAAACCACCGCGCTCTTACCATGGACATCTGTTACATTTAATTCATCAAAATGTACCCTCATTATATCATTCCTATCTTAGAGACGCAGTGGGCCACAGACTTTTTTTTGCTTGGTGAGGAAGCAAAGTTGTGGCCTCATGACCTGCCAGTTCCTGGTCCATTACAAACCACTCACACATCCCCACAATGTCAACACTTTCCCTGCAGCCATGCCTGTCCAAACCTTCACCCACACACATGTACAGAAGAAAAAAAAACCTTCCCAAGGCTGAGCTCCAAACTCTCTCTCTTTCTCTCCCTCACTTTCATGACAGAATCTAAAGCAGCAGCCATGGGGCTATAAGTTTAAGAGCTAACCCCAAAACCCACTTGATGTAGGGAAAAAAAAAACATTTGGCTGCAGTTTAGGTTCTTTTTCAGTCTCCGTGCTCTATTCAGGGCTGTCCTCATAGCAGGACACAAAAGACAAGAGCTGCCAGGCTGAGATTCTCATAGGAGACGTGGGAGGGAGGGCGGGAAAGAGAGAGAAGACAGGGCCAGCTGGGAAAGGCCACTCAGCCAAGTTTAGTCAAATGTAGTGACATCAATAGAAACACACTGCCCTCATGAGTTCTGTCTCTGGCCAACACAGGGTCATATCTAACAGAACAGAAAGATGGATGCTTTCTTATGTATTATGTGTTGAGACCTGCAAGTTGCTACTTTACACATTCTGGAGGCCGAAAACATCCTATTTCTGTATGCCTACATGCTCCTACTGTTGCCTTGCAAAGGTCAAATAGCTCTGTGTTTTATGCTATGTTGTTTTCTTCAAGGTCATATGTGTCCTATCCTGTGCTCCACAAGCTCATTTTCCCACCAATCAGAGACTTACTGTACAAGTTTCTAATATTACTGTACTTTCTTATGCAATCCTAAGGCCTGCTAGTTAGACCATCCTAAGGCATCCACTCATATCCATGTGGTCCAGAAGCCTTTACCTCTGTAACCCTGAGAGCAACCAGCTCCTGCTTTTCTGAATTCTACCTGCGTCTACTCCTCATCCTTTGACCCACCAGCTACTATTTTCTATCCTAAAGTTAACAAGTTCCTAATGCTACGAACCTGGCGCACATCAACTTCTACTCCTGCTGCTCTGAGGTCCACACCACCTTCTCAAGGAATCCTGAGGTCCATCAACTCCTACACCTGCCATCGTGATCCACAAACATCTACTTCTGCCATCGTGAAGGTCAGAACCTCCTACTCCTGCCATCCTGATCCACAAACATCTACTTTTGCAATCGCAAGCATCACAAACTCCTACTCTTGCCATCCTGACCCACAAAGATCTACTTCTGCAATTCTATGGGGCAGAAACTCCTACTCCTGCCATCCTGCCAACCACAATCTACTACTCTTGCTATCATGTCCCTCAAGCTTTTAACTTTATCACCCTGAGATCCACTGTCTCCTAGTTCTGCTATACTAAGGTCGACTATCTGTGTGTTTGGCTATCATTAGGTGAATCACCTCCTACTCATGTCATCCTGAGGTACACACCATCTACTCCTACGATCTAAAAATCCACACCACCTTCTACCCCTGCCAACCTGAGACCCACCAGCATCTATTCTTGCCTATAGATCTATAAGCTCTGTATCTGACCATCCTGAGGTGAATAAGTTTCTACCCCTGCCACCTTGAGGTCTACACCACCTACTCCTGTGAACCTGAAGCCAGAAAAGCTTCTTGTTATTTTAAGATTGACAAGGGCCCACGACCTCTTAGTACTAAATACAATCTTCAACCTCTCCCACTGCACTGACTCCAGTATGTTTTCGTCATTTCCTCACTATATTAAGCACTACAAGCTTAAATTGTCCATCCTGAGGCTCACAGGTGCTTCATCCTGCCACCTCAAGCTACTAGATACAGCACCACTGTCGACTGTGACGGCGTGTACAGAAAGTTCAACATTGTCATTTAAACTTGTGTTCAGTGGGATAACTGCACCCTATGTGAGCACATGCCCATAATTTCACACAAAACCACTCTTTTTATTCTCGGTAATGAAATACACAGTGAAGCCTTTCATCCTCTTAAATCTCTTCTTTCCTCACACCTCGTTAAATCTGACTCTCTCCAATACGAACAAAGATTCAGACAAGCCCCTATGATAGCTTTACAAGATTGACAACCTGTACAATTAGTTTCAAATTCCGTACCATGGTTTTCAACTTACCTTGGCTTCCCTTTCTCTCTAACACACACATACAGTATAACCTCTCTATCTTGCTCCATCTGACTCATGTGGCTGTATGAAGCCAATAAAACCAGGCTTATAAAAAGAAAAGATAAAATGAACAGCAGTGGTTCTTGCCAGATTCTCTAGTTTTATTTCTCGTTATCTCTTTGTCTGTACTTCTTCAGAACGAAGGCTTCTTCTCCAACCTTCCTCTCCTGGAGCCTGGATGGCTAATTACGGAAACAGAGACCAAGTTGTTTACATACTGTAGAAACCGACAGTAAGGTCTCCAGGACAAATTTGAAGCAACCGTAAACAGCATCAGTGATCTTTTACACACATAAGTGTTTTACACATTCTCCATTTTCTCCATTTTCCTCCCAGTAGGTTGATACGTGATGCTAAATTGCTAACGAAAGTGTATGTGTAAATGTGCATGTATGGTGGCCTGTGGTGCGTTGTCATCCCAGCTGGTGGGAGTACTCTCACTTCAGGATCCACCACAACTCTGTACAGATAAACCTGATAAACCAAGGATCTTTAACGTTTATCATCATCTGGAGACCATCAGACAGTCTGCTTTCTCTGTCGCCAAGAGTAGTACAACCAGTAGGGGTCAGTAAGTGTTTTTTAAGAATTAAGCTGCTTTAGGTTGTTGATTTGGGGATCTGAGCATCTGGGTTCAAACCCCATTGTCGACGTGTTGCCACACCCCATTCTACCCAACCACTGCATGCAGAAACGGTCCCATTACGATAAAATGGGAGTTTGTGTCAGGAAGGGCGTCAGGCGTACTGTAGAACCTGTGCCAAGTTGTGTGCGGATCAGATGGTCTGGGGTTGCTTCAGTTGCTCAGGTCTAGACTCAACAACGTGATGTGGCAATAAAATGAAGTCAGCTGACCACCTGAATCATTCCAGGACTCAGATTGTGAAATAGAGCATAAGGAATCATTTTGACGCATGAACTGGACACCACAGTGTGTGCTGTAATCAAAACTAAAGGTTGTTGAATGGCCAGGCAATGTACAGTATATTACGGATAAAATGCAGGATTATTGGTGTGATTTTAATCATTTCCATGGATGTGAGATGAAACAGGAGATCTTTTCATGCATAAGTGTCGATCCGCTCAAGTTATCAGTGGTTTTTGAATACATTTTCAGAACGTTCTAGCAAGTTCTAACACGATACTTGTATAAAAGCCACCAATAGCCGGATAGCATCGGACAATGGTGTCCAAGGTTTTTTGATTAGATCTTACCTTGATAGTGATTCCCAGTGATTCATGGCATAAAAACAGAAAATGCAGGCATGTTGTTAGAGGACGTAATCATAACCTGAAACAGCAATCACAGTTTACCGTACAGTGCGTCGTGGAATTAATCCAAGACTTTTATTAGAGTCGTGTTGTACAGTGTGTGTGACTGGTAAGCATCTTATAAGACCATGAAGTCTAAAACAGGCTTAAGCATGACTAAACAAAACCTGTTATTTAATGCATGCTGGAGATTTCATTTAAACCACAGAGCACACACACACACTCACTGACCAACTATGCCAAACTAGCAGGACACTTCTGGACCAGGTCTCTCTCTCTCTCGCTCTCTCTCTCTCTTTTTCTTTCCCTGCAAGACTTTCCGAAATGCCAGACTACCGGGGCTCCACAGCCAATTAGGAGTGTTTATTTAGGTCGCGGGGGCTCCTGGGCGAAGGGAAACTTTTCATCTGAGTAGCAGTGGAAACATCATGCCGGATTCCCATCCCCTCACACACACACACACACACACGCACACACACACACACACACGCACACACACACACACACACACACACACACACACACACACTTGTAAGGTTGGTTTGGCAGCAGAGTCAGAGACAAGGGGAGATTATTAGAGGGGTGTAGGAAGTGGATGAAAATGAAGCAGGGAAGTAGAGGCCAATTCACAGCAGGAGGAACAGAACAAGAAGAAAGAGTTTGGTGCAGAGAAACACATAAGATATTAAAGATCAATACACCGTGTTATAACAAAGAGCGTGATGTCGCCACAGTTCACAACAACAGCGCTGTTGAATTCTTAAATCTGATTGGTCAGAAGGTGATGGCTCTAATACATCATTGTTTCTATGGTAACAGTTCATTCACAGAACGCTGTATAACAGATAAAAAAAAAATTTTTAACATAAAAAAAACAAATATATGATTGTTGATGTACATGGGCTGTTCAAGTCAAACCGGGACAAACCGGGACTTTTGATTGTGCAGAATAACATTCATTCATTCATTCATCTTACAGTATATACCGCTTTATCCTGTGTTCAGGGTCACGGGGGACCTGGAGCCTATCCCAGGAGACTCAGGGCACGAGGCAGGGTACACCCTGGACAGCGTGCCAATCCATCGCAGAGCACACACACATACACACTCATTCACACACTATGGTCAATTTGGGAACGCCAATTAGCCTAATCTCCATGTCTTTGGACTGTGGGAGGAAACCGGAGTACCCGGAGGAAACCCACCAAGCACGGGGAGAACATGCAAACTCCATGCACACAGAGACGGGAATCGAGCCTGGCCGGGAATCGAACCCAGACCCTGGAGGTGCAAGGCAACAATGCTAACCACTACACCACCCTATGCAAAATAACAGAACGGTTTCTATATATATTATATATAATCCCCTGCTACACTAACACATTCATCCCAGTGTTTCACTAGTGCTTGGATGCCATCAAGATTTCTCAGTAGGCCGGAGCCATGAGCGGACTGCCTGCTTCACGTCTGAAACGCTGGCCTCCCAGGAACTCCTTTAATGGCACATGTTGAAATGGGTTGGAGGTCAGGACTGTACAGTACAGCAATGAGCGCTGAGACATCTCAGAAGGGTTTGTCATCCTTCACGGATGTACGGCCTTATTTATCAAGTTCAAATGCTTTACTTCGGCTAAGAGTCTCATAACCGTACTGTGCTTGAAGTCTCATGTAAATGTCAATCACTTTTACACCTTCATTCACCAGAAATTTCATCACAAGTCCCGGTTTGACTTGAATGCCTTTTGGAGCATTTATGGAAGGAGTCTACAGTGTCAGTATTGTGTTACAGTCCTTAAGCTTTACACCAGAGAAAAAAAAAGAGAGAAATCAGAAAGGTCAGTCGTTGAAAGAAAAGTGAACATCTTTTTTAAATGTTGTGATGTATTGTATTGGACTGATATCAGAAATTTTGTCTTGGATGCTCCTCAGCATTAAATGTGACAGAAAAATGTATGATACGTTGCTTTCTAATCACATTGTGTAATGGAAAAGGAATAAAACTTAGGATGTGCTCAAGCACACTTACACACGACTTTACTAGACGCTTGATAACTAAAAAAGAGCCTCCGTCTCTAGTGTCAGCATGCATTTTTAAAAAAAGAGGGTAATACAGCCCTAATGTATTTGGTAAAACTCCTGTGGTTTTACATCTGCTCTCACTGCAGTAGAACTGCTCTTGGGTTTGTTTCTAAGCAGAACAAGGCCACCTCAAACTCATCAGTGTTACTGGATCAGCAGCTCTCTTCATGGGTCTCGGTCCAAGTGATTTTGCCGAGGAAGTAAATACACCGGGGTTTTTTCGAACGAAATCCATTAAATGTAAACATGGCCTGAGACTACAGTGTGCACTTTTACAAAAACAGTTTTGATAATGGGTTCTTTGGATGGATAAGCGTTCTTAGCTAAGTTAAAAGATCCCATGAAAAAAGAGACATATGTTTCTCACTTATGTGGCGCCGCTAGAGATTCCAGGTCCCTTTAAAGCCTGATATACTTGGCTCCCAACCATGATCATGCTAACACTCAGCATACCATTTTAAGGGGGTCTCAGGCACTCAGGGGCTGCTGGAATCGTCCTTACCCACCACCCTTTACAGCACCCCTGGATATGTGATCATGTGACCAAAGTGTGAAGATGCATTTCACCATTGTATGTCATAAACTTGTACGGTAACATTAACATGACACAATGATATGAATAGTAAAGAAATTGCATATAAAACTGCACCTATATGAAAATACACAGTAAATGTCAAAATTTTATGGTTGTTAATAAATTCATAAATCACATGGAGGAGAACAATGTAAAGGGCTTATATACGTGTGAAAAAATTACAATGCAGCAAAGGATAAACATAATGAACAGCTCACTTCTCATATCTTCTGGTACGCATCGTTCTTTCCTTATATTATTGTAGTCCATAGCAGCGTAGGAATCACGTGGCAAAAAAAAACGACTCGAACTAGAAGACTCATGAGATGAACCGCTCATTTCTGTTTCCTGTATAAAACCTATGGAGGTTTCAAGTAGAAACGACTCACTCCCTGAAACTACTTGTTCTTCTGAGTCACGTTAAAGACTCGTTCAAAATGAACGAATCGTTCATGAACAACCCTTCACTAGTGATTAGCACTGTGGCCTCACACTTTTTGGGTGGAGGGCTTGAGTCTTGACTTGGGTCTGATACCCCTTTCCCACCTTTCGCTTCTGAAGCTAGCTCGAAACCAGAGCTCAATTTCGAACTTTGTTTACAGACAGATAAAGCACCAGCCCTCATGGGGGGACCAAAAATGAGCTGGGCTAGAACAAAGAACCAGTTACGGCATGTGCTAGGGCGGGGTTATCGTGATCAACTAAAAGTTTGTGATCACCATCTATAAAAAATGGACTCAATATGCAACGGGCAGATCAAATGCTCAAATAATACCAAAGTAGACCCACAAAGCTATGTTGAAGTTCATCATTGTTGTCGTGGTGCTTGACACACAGATGTATACAGTGATGAATTACATGATTCTCAAGCCCATTGAAAAACAAAGCCTTTTTTTTCCCGGGGGTTTGCAATTGAACTGTAACTGTTGCAATCTGCTCATTTTGATTCATGCACATTCACATTCCATACAGAATGAAATAATTATTTTGATTGTGTAAAGCTGCTTTGCGACAATGACAATTGCATGAGGCGCTCACACAGCACCAGACACAACACCGGGACGCTGCGGTCATTGTGGCGGGGGACTTTAGCATATCACCTTCCCCACCAGGGGTGATTGGACACTAGATCATTGTTATACAACGGTCAAGGACGGCTACAAGGCGCAGTCTCGTCCAGCGTTTGGTAAATCCGACCACGCCGCCATCTTCCTCATGCCAAAATACAAACAAAGGCTGAAACAGGAAGTTCCGGGTCAGAGGGAGGTCGCGCGCTGGACGGACCAATCCGTGGCCGCGTTACAGGACGCACTCAATGACGCAGACTGGGACATGTTCAGGAACAGCTCCGATGATGACATCAGCATGTTTACGGAAGTGGTTGTGGGATTCATTGGGAAGCTAGCGGATGATACGGTGGAGAAAAAGACTATCAGAACGTTTCCCAACCAGAAGCCGTTGGTGGATAAAACCATCCGCGACGCTCTGAGATCTCACACCGCCGCCTTGCGTCGGGGCACATGGAACAATACAAGGCTGCGTCATATAACGTCCGGAAGGCGGTGAAAGAGGCGAAGCAGCGCTACGGAAGGAAACTAGAGTCACAGCTTCAATAGAGTGACTCTAGGAGCCTGTGGCAGGGACTAAGGACAATAACCAACAAAACACCAACAACCGGTATGACGAACGCGGACGCGACTCTGGCAGACGAGCTCAACACTTTCTATGCTCGCTTCGAGGCTGCAGCTAAAGACGCTAGCAATGCTAATGCTAACGGCGCTAATGCTAGCGGCGCTAACGGCTGCAGACAGGAAGACACAGCCAGCACCGGGAACGCGCTCATCATCTCCGAGCACAACGTGAGGAGAGCCTTCAGGCGAGTGAACACCAGGAAAGCAGCAGGACCAGACGGCATCTCAGGTCGTATCCTCAGATCCTGCGCAGACCAGCTAGCACCTGTGTTCACTGAGATATTCAACATCTCTTTCGGTGATCCCCACATGCTTCAAGGAGTCCATCATTGTTCCTGTCCCAAAGAAACCTCATCCTGCTTCCCTCAATGACTATCGCCCTGTAGCCCTCACCTCAGTAGTGATGAAGTGCTTTGAACGTCTGGTCAGAGACTTCATCATTTCTTCACTACCCGACACACTGGACCCACTATAGTTTGCATACCGTCAGAACCGCTCCACAGACGATGCAATCTCTCATCTCCTCCACACATCACTTACTCACCTGGACACTAGGAAAGGGAATTATGTTAAAATGCTCTTCATCGACTACAGCTCTGCATTTAATACCATAATTCCCTCCACACTCACCACCAAGCTGGAGCACCTGGGACTCAGCTCATCAATGTGTCAGTACTGTAGATCTCCAATTTCCTGACTGGCAGACCACAGGCAGTAAAGATGGGCGGACATGTCTCAGCTACATTCACTCTCAGCACTGGAGCCCCCCAGGGTTGTGTTCTGAGCCCCCTGCTGTACTCTTTGTACACCCACGACTGCGTGGCCACTACCAACTCCACCACCATCATCAAGTTTGCTGACGACACCGTCGTGGTCGGACTGATCACCAACAATGATGAGTCGGACTACCTAGAGGAGATTAGAAATCTGGAGAACTGATGCCAGAGGAACAATCTCCTCCTGAACGTCAGCAAGACAAAGGAGCTGATAGTGGACTTTTGTACAAAGCAGGAGAGGAACTACCAGATCACCGTCATCAACAGGAGCTCAGTGGAGAGAGTGGACAGCTTCCAACCATTGTCACTTTAAATTCTATATATATATACTCCCCCCCCCTATATTTCTATATTTTGCAATATTTTATTATGCCCTTATTTGTACAGTTTATTTTACTAGTTAAATTTATTTCTTTAGTATTTCCTTTTATTGATATTTATTTTACGTACAAGCTTTTATTTTCTTTTTACGGTCACTGGCGGTCGTGTAAGCATTTCACTGCATATTATACTGTGTATGACTGTGTATGTGACAAGTAAAATTTGAATTGTTAAAAGCGCTATACAAATAAAATTGAATTGAATTGAATTGAACTGACTTTGAACTGGCACTAGACATGAACCAGTACCTGGATCACTTTGGTGAAAAAGGTGGATAAGTGTATGGAGTTTAAATGATCTCCCCATGCTTGATGGGATTTTTCAGCGTACTCTGGTTTCCTCCTATAGTGTTTTCTGGGATGGCTAAGTGGGAAAGGCACTGGACTACTGATTGGAGGGCCCCAGGTTAAAATCTCACCTTCACAGTTACCATTGTTAACTTCCCCACCACCCACCCATGGTGTACCCTGCCTTGTTACTTAAGATAGGCTCCAACCCCAGAATGAATGAATGAAATGCTCATATTATAATGTTTCCTCAAATGGGTTTACTCTGCATGACCTGGTTATCGTCAACAGTCCAAAGACATGCAGAGGAGGCCAATTGGTGTTTCCAAATTTCCCGTAGTGTGTGTTGGTGCTCAGTGATGGGTTCAACCAGAGTGTACCCCACCTTGTGCCCTAAGTTACCCAGGATAGGCTCCAGGCCACCGAGACCACAGACAGGACACGTGTATAGATAAAGAATGAATGGAAACCTCACATTTCAAAAGGTTTCTGAAGTTCCTGTGCGAGTATTAAGTAGAACTGAGTTTGAGAAGAGAACCCGTGAGTGGCTGACAGACGGAGGATATGTAGAGGCAAAGGAAATCGTTCGGTGTGTCAGTGACCTGTGAAAAGCGCTCTTTCACACACACTCTTAGAGTGTGTTAATGTTGGCACAGTGAGGTTGACCGCAACGCCCTACCCTGACGCCAACCTGGACATGCATACATACTCAAGCATGTATACGCATACACACACACACACACACACACACACTCGCAGGATCTCATATTGACCACAAAGTTGCTGCATGCCCTGACACACACACACACACACACACACCAAAACAAAACCTGGGCCTCAACAAGAACTTAGAGGACTATGAACATCCTAATCTGTTCTACATTTTAAGTTTGAGAACTGATTGGGACAGACACCAGTGGAATCGAGTGCGTCTTCATTACAGAGCTCAGTGATTGGTCAGAAGGTCCTGATTAATTCTCTCAGTCAGCGGCCCAGACAGCAGTGCAGCGGAAAATCACAAGTTAATTCGAATTGATGCACTTGTTCTAATACATTATCGTTTCCGTAGTAGCGGCTCATTTACGTACACACTCACACACACATGCACACATTGACACACACATACATTACACATGAAACCATATACGCAAACACACACATGCTCACACACACACACACACACACACACACACAGTCCTATAAGAAGGCACGAGTGGTCGTAAAAGTCGCAGCCAGACTACAGTCTGTGAGATGTAATGTTCTACACTTCAGCTCTTAATTCATGAGCGTAATGCGGCTGCATGTTTTACTGATCAGCGCTCACATCAAACACATCTCTCTCGCTTTGGAATGGATTACACACGGCTTCTTGACGGAATAATTGCTCTCTCTGGATCACCGCACAGACTCTCTGACTTGCTCTCTGTCTGTCTCTCCACTTTCGGCCGACTAAATCCTTATTACCTCTTACATAAATCCCAGCGGCTCTTCCCCGCTCACACACTCCTGTTCTTGACGGGAAGGCCATCGCTCATGATCATGGATTTCGGCTTCTTTTTTTTGAAGCAGACAGAAATAAAAACAAACGTCGCCTGACATCGTCATTAATCAAAAACGGCACTTTGTAGCAGTCAGTAAGTTTTACGGCACGGGGAAAATCCTCAACGCAGACGAGTTTCAGATTTGTAGTTTCTCCGTAACATGAGGACCTTCGTGGTAGAGAAAAGAAAATACGGAGGTGAAGACAAGGATGATTACGGCTCTTTAAGACATATGGACTAACTTATGTTCTACGGCATTAAACACAACTACAAACTGATAAAAGTCATTCTCTAAGCAATACAATCTGTCATTATTGTCAAATCAACACAAATACATCACTTCAAATGATCCACTTTGGCGTGGTAGCTGTCACTCCGTCGTACCACTTCATCGTACCACTTCATCGTACCACTCCGTTGTTGACTATTTTCCTCTAACAGTGCAAAACTGAGTGATTAATTCTTTTACATACTTTTTTAAACTTACAGTGCTTGCTTTATGTTTGTTCTCTTGTTTGCTTTAGTTTTGTTAATTTTTACGTATGTACGTAAAATATTACGTATTTTATTTATGTATGTAAAATATTACCTTTTAACATTCTCATCGAGATAACAAAAAAGCTATATTTTCACTTCCCTGTGTCAGTAATAACAACAATCAATGTTTTTTTAGGCTTAAAGACCTCTACCAAACGGTTGAGATGGCACTTCATGGTAAAAGTATTAATAAATCAAGAAAATCATAAACAAAAAAATCTGAAAATGTTACCAAAAATATTTGGGGCATTACTGTAGATTCACTTTATTTCTTATAATACACCCTGAAGTATTTAAAAAGTCATGGTATTTAAAGACATGTCAACATTTACGGCAGTGATCTTCAACTCCAGTCATTGTGTCCAGCACTGTTTGTAATTCACCAACACTTAACCACACGCACTGAACCTAGTAATTAATAGATTAGTTGAATCAGCTATGTTTGACCTGCTCTGTTGATAATCCCTGATTTAGTCAGTTTTTAGTATAGGTTACCTCAACCGTATGGTAGAGATGCCTCAATCAGGTTTAATCAAGTTCAGCACTGTTTTCTCAAAATATGTGCTATAAAGTTGAGCAGGATGTTGAAGGGATAAAGGTGGAGCAGAAAAGTGAAAAACAACTGAACTATAACTCCTAACTCAAGATGCTTCTCTGTGTCTCGACTGATGGAGCTCAGACCTAATTATTTCTTTCCAAACATTAAAGACAATCCAAACCATACAGTAACTACTGCATTTTTTGTAGCGCCTCTTTCCCTGACATCATCACCGCAGTGTGTGTTTGCATGTTTCTGTCTTTTGGAATAGCCCTGAGGATTCGGCTGCCTGCTCTGATCATGCATGTGAATGTGTATGTGTATGTGTGTCCAAGGACAGCCTCAGCCCTGTATTATGGTTGTGGTCTGGCAGGCGTTCGCTCTCTCCTCATTTGTAAACACACACCTCCTCCATCACAGCCATCAGAGAGCCGCTGTCCTCACGTCAGGAAGCTCTCTGACCTCATCACATCCCCGAGAGCGACACGGGAGAGGATGGAATCAGAGAGACGGACAGGAAAGAACAGAAAACAAGCCACGCCGAGACGCCAGTGATGAATTACGATCTGTAATCCTGTCTTGTGTGTCAGGCCGAAGGTGAACGCGCTGATTGGAGGGACTAACAGCAAGTAAAGATTCCACAGAGGCCAAGCTCTGGCTTTGGAATTAATGCCGCGCTTGCAAGGGAAAGAAAAGGAAATAAGATATGCGTGAATTATAATCTGATGCCGGTTTGAACATTTCTAATTGGAGGAAGGGTTATTATGAAGTCCGTAAGTCTTCAAGGAATTTACTGTAAAAAGAGGCTTTTACTGAACTCTGGCATGTTTTGTAAGGAACAAAATTGCGAATTGCTAAAGAATCCATCGGTCTTTTTTTTCTTTCTTTTTTTTGTCCCATTTATTGTTTTTTGCAACAAAAAAAGATTTTGGATCAACATAATAATTTTTTTTATTTGTAGAAGTTTCATAAAAGACTGTCATGCACACATTGGACCACCTTTTTTATTCATGTATGAAAATGATTCCTTATGCTCCCAGAACCACCATAGTCCTGGAATATGTCCGTGCCATCAGGGAAGAAGAAAACCTCCATATACATTTAGGCATTTGGCAGACGCTCTTATCTTATGGTGACTTACATTTTTATCTCATTATACATCTGAGCAGTTGAGGGTTAAGGGCCTTGCTCAAGGGCCCAACAGTGGCAACTTGGTGGTTGTGGGGTTTGAACCTGGGATCTTCCAAACCGTAGTCCAATGCCTTAACCACTGAGCTACCCCTGACCCTATATGTGATATAGGTTATATGTGATAACCTGGTGATTCAGTACATTCAGGTCGTCAGCTGACTTCATTTTATTGCCCCATAACGTTACTGAGTCTCGACCTGAGTAACTAATCAACCCCAGATCATAACACTGTCTCCAGAGGCTCGTACAGTGGACACTATGCATGATGGATGCATCGCTTCATGAGGTTCCCTTCTTACCCTGACACGCCCATCACTCTGGGACAGGGTCAATCAGGACTCATCTGATCACATGATCTTTTCTATCGCTCCAACGTCCAGTCTTTATGATCCCTAGCAAACTGAACTGTTTTATTCGGATCTGTCTCACTAACAAGTGGTTTTCTTCTGGACACACAGATGTTTAGTCCCAATCCTGCAACACACAGAGAAATGCTCTTACTTTCACTATTATTGAACAAACTGTAGCTCTGGTTTCTTTGGGGAAGTTGAGGATTGATTTAATAATCTACTTTCAAATAAGTAACATTTTTAAAGTAATTTTATTATCATATTTTACCATTGTTTTATAATTAATAGAATTTACAGCTGAAATAACAGCACTGAAGTGGTATAAGAACAGCGAGCGTATTTGGCTGACGAGAAAAAGAAGTACAACTTTGCGTAAACATAAACTTTTCTATTTCCTTTCTTTCCCATTCATTGTTATAAGATAGACAGTAGGTTCAAAATCTTGCCGTGAACGAGGTACATTTTGTACAATTTCCTAATATTTCGCCACCAATCCAGTGGAAGCCAACAACATTTAATGAAATACATTTTGTAAAATTACAGTTAAAAAAAAAAACAAAAAGGTGTTGATCTTTATTACAGACAGACATGTACGTGGGCTTCAACCTGAAATAATAATATTATTGATTACATTAAAGCTGATCAGATTATTTTTAGTTTTAACCATTGAGTTATTTCTACAAACTCTTTTCCCATTAAGGATGGATACTTACACTGGTAAGGTAAAAATGAAAGAATTTTTTTTTCTTTACATTTCTTAAGACTCGACTCTTCCATGAACGACACATGATTAGTTTGCACCTTCGGGAAGCTCTGTTGGAAACTCAGCTGAAACATCAGACCCTGGAAATAACACCACACTGTGATCATCAGTCTTACACACCGATACAGATAAACACAATCATACAGCAAAAAGAATCACAAAAATCACAAAAAGTGCTTACCAATCCCTTGAACATTTACTGTACTCTATTTCATTACACTTGAAGCTCCACAAGAATGACACTGCTGCCCCCTTGTGGTGCAACATGAAGAAGTGGTTTGTTGTCATCTCCACGGCAACAGCTTACAGGTAATTTCTTACCTGTTCTTCGTTCAGAAAAGAACTAAAGAAGCACCAAAGGGAAGAGAAGAATCGAGTTTTCATCTCAACCATGAACTCTTCAGCCTTTTCCAGGTACGGCTCAATCTGAATGATATATGATGATAAGATTAGATGATTAAATATACATCATATATTTTACTACCTTACCAGCACGTTCACATTCACGAAGGACAAGCAGGCTGAATGTCTTAAGCATGATTATTATTTTATTAGGATAATACTCTGCATGATATACAACTGTAGTGTTAGTGTATTAATATTTAATTCCATCTTGTACATATAAATGATCCGTTTAGTTCTGTATGTCTGAAGTCTGACACCAGCTCCTTAACATCTGCATTTCTGCAATTTCTGCAACATCTGCAATTCAACATCAAATAAAATAAAAAACTTGACACGTCATGTGAATTGTGATTTATTTTAATGTCTATTAGACCTGAGTGATGTGAGCAGTAAAGCACGCCATGTTGTGCTGTTATAGGATACTAATCCAAGACAGGTGGTGTAACAAAGCAGTGTTACTGTTACCACACTGACGTTGATGCTTTTCCTGTCACAGCATGTCCTCGAGTCTCTTAGCGCTCTTTTTAAATTGAAGAACTCAAATATTTTTATTTTATTTTATTTGTCATAAATAAAATAATACCATACGTAGTATATGTATTGGAATTGTTATAATTGTTTGTGAACTAAAATGGAAAGATAGGATAGAATAGAAAGATAAAAAGATTTCACAGCAATAAAAGGAAAATTTCACTAAGAAAAAAAATGTTAAATTTAAAAAAATTGGAATGAAATGTACAAATCTCCAAATTTACAGATTTATTAAAGTTACAATAAAATATAATTAAATTAGCAATATATAAAATAGAATTTGCAAAGTGTAATCATACTAAGAAGTATATATTAACAAAACAAAATGTATAAAAGTTTAAAGATATGATTTATGGATAAGAATCTAAAGATATTCTGTAATGACTTGTTTTAATTCCTGTTCTCACTTGCTCGTGGTTATAACATGTCTTTCTTTTCTTTAGGTTAATAAAACAAAAATAACATAGTTTGTTAACAGCCAAGACACAGTACTGGTGCTGATTTAAGTTTTTTTATGTTATACATACTGTATAATACAGGAAGCTACCTCTGAATTTCATGCAACATGATAGTGACTCTCACTTCCCTAAACATTTCACATTGATACGTTCAGCCATGTTGGAAAAATGGCCATTTTTCAGCAATATACTAAACAAATAAAATAAATTATGCTAATTATTCATAATTCTTTAGTATTAAGACTAAAATTGGTGTAAGCTTCTAGAAGCATATGACCTCTAAAAAGTGTTACTTAAATTAATGTATTCTGAGCAAAATTACAGATTTTTTTCCCCCTAAAAGATCTGTAGTGTCCGTAACCGTGTCAAAGTCATGTTGCAATATTTTAACAATTTAGCATTTTAAGATTCATCAAGATCACTTAAAGATTTAAACACTACACCTACAGTAGGTGAGTCCCTTTTTTGTATGTAACAAGAAACCACCAAAAAAGTAAAATCCTCTGTTCTGAAGATAAAACTTGCTTGATCTCTGAGTACATATAGAACAGTACAGTAACAGGTGATATAATGAAATATACTGTTAGGAGCTCTTATTAAAAGCGTCTCCAGTCTCAGATCTCTGCTTACATAAAATATTCAGCACAGAGGAGTTTACGCTTTGTGTAAACTCTTTACAGGAAAATAATTAGCTTCATCACATTGATGCCATCACTGATTATTTTCCCATCACCTCACATCACATCACATGTCTTCTTTATTCTGCCCTAATATTTGCATTCACATGTCATGTCTAATCGTGATGACATCATTTTTCCCCTTTTCCCAGAGATGCACAGTTGAAGGGTCTGGAGTTGACCATAAGCAATGCTGAGAAGTACATGGGTCAGTTCTGCACACTGTTCGCCGCATACACTCGCAAGACGGCTAAACTAAGAGACAAAGCCGACGCGCTCGCCCAGCAGATTAACGAATACGCCAACGCTGAAGGTCCTGAGCTTCGAATATGCCTGAAGAACCTCTCAGAAGATTTAGCCATGGTGCAGGATTACAGACAGGCCGAGGTGAGGAGAAGTTACAATCTGTTCACGTGTCACAGAAATGTCTAGTGTGATATTAAAATGAACATACAGGAATTGTTAATATAGCAACATACATTCCAAAATATAATTATGCTAATATTTTTTTCCTAGATTTTCCTAGTATCTTGTTCTACTAATGTAACATTTAGTCATGATTGTGAATATAATTGGTTAATAATATTTCCTCCGATATATATATATATATATATATATATATATATATACTGCAAATCTGGTCTGAACAAAAATTTTCGCAATATGTTCGTAACAAAGTGAACGTAACATTAAGAATGTGATTTCCGTGAAAATTTTATATAATGTAACATTTCTTTTATCCAGGAGTGTATATGCAAAAATGCCTGGTGTTAGCTAAGTAATGTTTCAAATATTTAATAACAGTTACTGTACTGTTTCTTTGAATAGTTTGCTTCCTTTACATATCGTTTCCTTTGCAATATATACAGTAATTATTCATGTGTTTTAACTATAAGCTATTAGGAACAATATAATTTACCAATTTCGTAACATATTTATGAACATAAATTCACGCAAATTTCCATATAAAACACAATATTGTATAATTTTCTTTAGTACTGTAGAGAGAACACAAAGCGACCGTAGAGGAAAATGTGGCTTGGGACGGTAAATTACAGTACATATAGTCTTGGGGTAACATGGGTATTTTACACTCTAGCACTGCGGGACACAGCAGTACAGTACTGTACAGTATACGGGTTTACCTTTACATTCTTTTTGTATTTTAAGGGTAATGCATTAAGCTGAGTTTGAAATGAAATTAAAGTGTTTTGGGGCATATTTAGAGTTTAAACTGTAAAAATAGGCATTTATAGGGAATTTCTTGGAGTCGTATGTATATGATATTTTAAGTGATTTTTTTAAAATCTATTTTTATGTAAAAATTGTTATTGTTATTTCAAAATGTTTGTGGTTAATGGATGCAATTTTTCCCAGAAATATAATTAGAATTTGCTTTTCTGTATGTATCTGATGTTGTTTCTATGTAGGTTGAGAGGCTGGAAACACGCGTGGTCTCCCCTTTAAAGGCATATGGGAACATTGTGAAAACTAAACGAGTAAGTTATATTTGGTTTCACATTTAGAATTTTTTGCATCTAAAATTTCAAAAAAAAATTTTTGTTGTCACATGCACAGTATGATATGCGGTGAAATCTTTATGAAATATTTATCCTTAAACCAAGCACCACGTTAGAGCTCATCACCCTGAGAACACTATCCTATGGTGAAGCACGGTGGCGCTAGCATCATGTTGGCACTTATTGTTGGCCTTTTGGTTGCTTCTTTAACTAAAACCCCTACAGTTTTATGTGTTAAAGAAATAAGTTGATCTCAGAGTAAGTGTTTGTACAATATGGACAGTTAATCAAACTGGAATAAAGTTAGGAAATGTTGACATTGTCAAATGTAAGAGCCATATCACATTTGTTATGTAAGATGGATCTGCAGAATTTGTTGTTGTGTTTATTTTATTTTATTTGTTTTAATTCATTTCATTCTACCTTATTCTAGTCATTAGTTAAGAATTAAGCATTAAGTTTATTACATGAGCCATAAGCTCTGAATGTGTTAGTTATGCATCCATTTTGACAATCGTAAGTTGGTCTGTGATGTCATTCCACTATTACATGTATTTGTATGACTATCGTATGATAGAAAGTTCAGTTTAGATGCGGAAGGCTACGGAAACACAAGCTATTGACCGTGAGCTACCCATAAGCAGATATATACAACGAAAGTGTTGTTATATACAGTACGTGAGCCAAACACAATCAAATAGATATAACATAGGTTGTTGTAAAAGTCAGCTTGTTTACAAGATACAGCAACAGGTGTTGTAACCACAGTGGATTTACTCAAGACGACTGTATGCTTGTAACTCAAGCATTGAATCTTTGATGCTGAAAATAAAATACCAAGACAAAGAAATCATCGGATTTCCGTTGTTGTGAGTAAATGACCAAACCAAAGCTACGCGACAAAACTAGTGAAATAATACAGTATGTCCGCATCTACATCAAATGTAAATAGACTGTAAGTTGCAGCATGGGTGAGAGTAGGTCTGTATGGTCTGCAATACTGAGGAGAGATCAGCCGCCTGACAAAACCCACATTCACAACCAGTCACAGAAGCACTTTCAGCAAGAACACACATCTGATTAAACAACATGCTGTCTACCTAATAATTGCTTCTAAGTCGTTTTGTATCACTTCTGAACCGCACATGGCTAACACAATTTACGAAGCTAACTAGCTTCTGACACAAGGCTGAATCCCAAATCCCTCTCTAACCCCTGATAAAGTGGACTACTTGGATTGCGGGACAAGGGATTGTACACCCTACATTCCACTACTTTTTGGGATTTAACCCCGGAAGCCAGAATTAATGGATCTTATATTCTAAAATGGAATAAGTGGAAATATAAAGAGAAGTTCACACAATTTACAGGACTGTCCACCACCTCTGTGGTTTAGTCTAATCACCTTTTGGCTACATAATGCCGGTAAGGGTTTAAAACAAAGCATCGCAAACCCTCAGTAGGAAACAGAATTGAGCGTTCATCTCATGAATCATCTAGCCTGAGTCGTTTGTTATTTTGTCATGTGACCCCCATAGACCCATCTATAGTCAAAATTTGTGCATGCAGACGGGTTGGGGGTCTGTCACTGAAAATGTAATATTTGATTTTATTTCTGATGCTGAATCATTACATAAAATCTCAATAAATTTCATTTTTAAAGACATGATAATATTATTTCATTCTTTTGCTAGGACCTATAAGTGAATCACAAATCTGCAACTTTTTGATTTTTCAGGCAGACTTGAAGAGGTTTAGTGCGGATCGTAACAGGGAGATAAAAGAATTGCAGAGGTTGGAAAAACTCCGACTGAAGAACCCAGCAGACAGACAGAGCATCGTATCCTGCAGCAGTACACACGTTTCTCATCCTGTCTTACATTAATATAGATATTACAGGTTGACTACAGTAGTTATGTTTTCCTTTCAACAATAAATAAAGTGCTGCTTATTATCCTTAATCCATTCACTCAGACACAGGTAACCATGGAGGAACTGCGGGTTATCTATCATAAATATCATTTTCATAATGTGGCCTTTAATTATTGCATTTAGTAAAAAATCTCAGTTACATGGGTGTAAATGTCTGGAAAATGCCAGCGATTTGACTTTCACTTCTGTCACATGCTTCTGTTACTTTTGTTCTTTTACTTTTGTAGTACAATTAGACTTTACTGTTATAATGTATGATGTTTTATATAATTGATGATTTCATAAGTTAAAAAAATCCTTAGAATAATTTTACTTCAATCACATTTAAATGGTTAATATTTTTTAGTGAACTGCACACAAACTCAGTGTAGGGTGCCAATAATTATGGAGCCGACCATGTGTACTGTATATGCAGCCTGATTGAAAATTAGAGATAAAATTGACATTTTTATTGAGTTAAATGATTTTTTAAATAAAATAAAAATGTAAACAGGCATTTTAATATAATGTTTTAGAATTATTGGCACCCCAACAAAATTGCCTGAACCATGCTCCCATCTTATTTATAGTATTATTTAATTTAATTTTATTTGAAATTCTAAACATATTTAGTACACTGTTTGTTCTGATAGAAAAACCATATGCAAACATGTACATATACAGAATAAAATTAAAAGAATTAAAAAAACATACTTGTTATGCTTTAAATATAATGGAGCATCTACGCCATGTGGAAAATATTCATTGAGTGCTGGGAAAAGTATTGAGAATTCCCCATTGTAACTATTTTATCTACATGTTTAATTGTTTAAGTGTGAGCATTAATGGAAATGCTAATTGTCTCTGTATTCTCCATTGTGGTCTTCCTGATTTGCTTAATCCTGCCCAGGCTGAAACAAACGTACAGAAAGCCAGCAGCAGTGCCATCAGGAGCTCCAGACAATTGGAGGAGACCATCACTGATTTCCAGAGACAGAAACTATGTGATGTAAAGGTCAGTAAATACAGACTCCAGCATAATGTACATAAGATATACAGGTCCATCAGTATAACCTAATAAAATGATAATATTTCAGAGGATCTTTATGGAGTTCATGATGGTGGAAATGCTCTTTCATTCCAAAGCTCTGGAAGTTTATACACACACCTTCAACAACCTGGAAACTATGGACATTGACAAGGATCTAGAGGTGAATATTTAGTGATTGAGCATATCATTAAAGTCTCTTCTTTATTTCTATGTACAGTGGAATATTAAACTAGATTAAAATAGAAATGATTGCTTTATATAGGCAGAAAAATATATTGATTGATAGATCGGTGCGTCAATAGATAGATAGATGGGATGGATGGATGAAAGGATAGATGGATGGATATTGTAAATGGATGGAATGAAATGAAATAAGTGGATGGAAGCATGCATGCATGAATGGGTCGATGGACAGAGATAAAAGAAGAAATGGCGCATTGGATGGATAAATTAATTGGTATATGGAAGGAAAAAAGGATGAATGGACAAATGGATTGATGGACGTATAAGTGGATAGATAAATGGATGGATGGTTAGATAGGTAGATAAATGTATACACAGATTAAATGCTATATGCAAGACAGGGCAGATAGATAGACAATTGCTTGGATTGATGATCGAGAGATGCATCCATGGATGGACATGGTTAGCAATCTCGCCATGCAGATCCTTTGTCTAGGTTCAACTCCTGTCTCGGGGTCTATGTGCATGGAGTGTGCATGTTCTCACCTTGCACAATCACCCACAGTGATATGCAGAGTTAATTGGCATGCCAAATTGCCCGTATTGTGTGAGTGTGTGTACTGTATGTGTCTGTGCATTGCGATGCATTGGCAACCCGCCTTGTGCCTTAAGTCTCCTGGAATTGGCTCCAGGTCCCTCACGACCCTGTATACAAGATAACGTAGTATAGACAATGAGATGAGATGAGATGAGATGTGCAGCTTGGTTGGATGGATGGTAGATGGAAGAATGCATGCATGGATGGATGGACAGAGATAGAAGGAGGAATGCTGGTTTGCTGGATGGATGGGTAAGTACTGTAGACAGAAGGAGCTGGACAGGTAGATGAACAGATAGAGGGTTAGATGGATATATTAAGGTATGGACAAATGAAATGTTATGTTGAAGGTGGGATAAATTGATGGACGATTGGTTGGATAGACGGATAGTTAAATGCAGAAGGGTGGTCTATTTTATTAGCAGAACTTTCTAAGGTTCTAAAACACATTATTGCTGAGTTTATCATCTTGAAACAGTGAAAGAACTGATTAGACAATGTCATAAATCTGTTCTACAGTTTTTCAGGAATCAAATCCAGATTTCTGATCCTCTTTTGGAAAACACAGCGCCGCTCTCCAGTGTGCCTCAATATCCAAGTCCCACTCACTCTATGCTCCGTCTCACACACCAGCCGACCCCCTCTAACCCCATCCGCACCTTGGATCAGCCAAAAAAGGTGACTTAAGCATGGAATAAATAATTTATTCATATCATTGTACCTTCATCCACAAAAGCCCTCCATAAGAACATAGTTGATAGTAGTTTCCTTGGCATCACTCTAAAGAAATCTCTGGTCCGCTTAGATTTCATAGTAAGATTATTATTATGATTATTATTATTATAAATAATAATAAGATATTTTACCATGGTATATAACGTGGCAGTCCAACGGTACCTGTACCATGGTATATACTATAGTACCTTGGGGTTTTAAATAGTACCATGGTGCTTATTTGTTGATATCATACATGTACCATACTATGGTATGTGGTTCTCCCATGGTACATACTTTGGTACAATGGTACATAGTATGGTACAGTACATGGTTGTGTCATGTCCTGTTGTTGTACCAGGATATTGTCCATCTAATGGTACTGCCAGTACTATTCCATAACAGTAGTATGGACTCACATATCTAATATGGTACAGTATGTACAAATATACCATATTAAACACCTGCTTGAACTTTAGTAGCCACTTGTGGCATGCAGTGGTATTTACCAAATTACAGTGGTACAGTACTGTACATACCATAGTACTACAACCGCACTCAATGATTACCACAGTATGTACCCTGGAACTCTATAGAGTTCTGTGGAAATTACTATGGTAATGTCTGAAGTACTGTACCACAGTAATATAATGGTAAATTACAGTAAGCTTTAGTATAGTATAGTATAGTATGTAATTTATAGTACAATATACAGTGCAATGTATCTTGTACTATTATTTGTTCTATGGCATATCGTAATATACCATAATGTTACTGTGGTAAATTATGGTATGCCATAGTATTGCCTGATAGTACATTATTACAATGTATAAAGTACCGTATCTTATGGGATCTTATCTTTACCTTAAAAGATGTTTTTCATTCACCTGCTTCGATTCCACAGTCTCTGCACAGAAGCTCTCGCAGACGGCAGTTGAAGGTTGAGGAGGATTACGAGGAGGAGGAAGAAGAAGAAGAAGAAGAGGAGGAAGAAGAGGAGACATCCTACTCTGAGAATGACATGGAGGAACCACAGACTTTCCGCCAATCCTATGCTGCTCAGTATACCACAGCTCTCCGACAGAAATGAGAAAAGTTCATAAATTTGTCTTGGGTGTGAAAAGAGTGAGATGTAAAAAAAGAAAAGAAAAAAAAACAGTGATAATGTGATACATAGTGTACTTCATAGAGAATAAATGTTGTAAAGGATCAGAACTTATTATTATTATTATTATTATTATTATTAAAAGTCAACATTGAAAGCTGTACTGTACTTTAATTGGTAAATATAGTATTGTCCAGTATAAATACCCCAAAAGATGTATAATAATAGAGTTTTATGTATCAATAAAAATGCAACCCAGTTCTATGGTTTAAACAGACTTTACTATGAACAGACTTCGTAATCACTGCAAGTCACAAATACAGTATGTTTTATCACAATATAGACACAAGAAGGAGATGTTAATCCTTTCTCAAGAGATATACTGTACACTATGTAGGCTGTTTATAGTAATTAATAACTTTTAGCTTCAGAACTCTCTTTAAGTAATTATCCAGACTCCAAAACGTATTCCTATTCCCTATTCCTCCAAAGTGCAAAGGTACGTGTATGAAATATCAATGCTTTCATTCATGAGAAATTTCATCACAAGTCCCAGTTTGACTTGAACACCCCTCGTATATAGTCTAGAGCTCGACTCCACTAATTTGAATAGCCAAAGTAGCGTTTCCACGGCGATCCACACTGGAATGTTCCGCTACTTGAATAACTCCACTTCAAGTCTGCACAGACAAGATAAAATTCCACGTCCTCTTTAGAAAATGAACAGCAACATCGTCACTGCAAATGATACATATAACTTTTGACTAAATACTGTATATGAAAGCTTGTTAGAGAAAAATGCAAACGAGAAAGCAACACCGATTTCACTAGAAGCAGCTACAGCTGTGGAATGTGGAACATGTGGAAATGTACTGTACTGTATACTCAGTAATAGCAATTCATTTGGCTGCTCTGACATAAAGTCAGTGTAGCTTCGCTTCTTCACAATCTATTTTGTCTAGAGCTGCAGAAACAGACAAACTGTTTGGTCGTAGTCAGGGATGAGAGACGGCAAGGATCCTAATAACTGAATAAACAAGAACAGGATCCATGGTCTATGACTAGGAACTCAGAGAGCAGACAAAACTAACCTAATAAGGCCATTAAACGCACAACCTCATCAATGACGTACAAAATTAGCACACAATCACACATATCACGGATTACGACATATTCTACATAATTATATTGTGTACACACAATCTATATTCTTATTCTTATTTTCATTTTGTACATATTTTGTTTGTTCTTATTATTATTAGTGGGTTTTTTTTTCTTTCTTAAAAATCTGCACAGTCTGGAGTTTGGCGGAGTTTTTGCATTTGCAACCATCTCGACTCGTGAATTCAATCGATTGTGCAGTTATGCACAATTACTGTATATCCGCACGGCTGTGATTAGGTCCAGGACTGAACTGGTGTTTATTATGTCCATACTGTACTTCTGTGTGTGATATTGCTTAAACGGTTGAAGCGCATGAAGATAAAACTCTGCATCTATTATAATTTGATGGCAACATAAATCATTCCAAGGTGGCGCGGTGGTGTAGTGGTTAGCACTGTCGCCTTGCACCTCCAGGGTCTGGGTTCGATTCCCCGGCCAGGCTCGATTCCCGGCTCTGTGTGCATGGAGTTTGCATGTTCTCCCCGTGCTTGGTGGGTTTCCTCCGGGTACTCCGGTTTCCTCCCACAGTCCAAAGATATGCAGGTTAGGCTAATTGGCGTTCCTAAATTGCCCGTAGTGTGTGATTGGGTGTGTGAGTGTGTGTATGTGTGTGTGCCCTGCGATGGATTATCACCCTGTCCAGGGTGTACCCCGCCTAGTGCCCGAAGTCTCCTGGGATAGGCTCCAGGTCCCCCGCGACCCTGAACACAGGATTAAGCGGTATAGAAGATGAATGAATAAATCATTCCGATCACAATCTGAACTTGAACTATTCAGCAGGTGTGTTACTGCTAGAGTGTGATTTTGAGCAAACAGCTCCAAGCTGCAAGCCAAAGCGATGTGATGTCTCAGTCAGGAGAGGGCAGCAGTGTTTACCAGATACAGATCATGGTGATATCCTACACCACTCCACTCAACGCGCCACATTTCGCAGTGAAATATCTCATAACGGATCCTTTTTAACGGATTCCAAAATTAACGTCCAGTCTGAATGCACTTAGCGATTACTGCATGTAAATGCTGATATAATACGAACGGGCAGAAACACTACTCACAGTTTCATTTAGCTGCTTGTTTATGAGTTTGTAAATCGACAGATGGAAACAAATACAAATGGATGAGCTTTGGGGCCTTGTGAAAGAAAGAAAAAATCAATCTACACCGTTATTTTTTTGAGGAGAGAATGCTTTTCTTTTCTTTATTGTACAGAATAACCGAATACTGTAATGAAAGTAAAACCCCCCTGTATTTCTCTTTATAATCCCCTGATACACTAATGCACCTAACCCAGTGTTTCACTAGTGTTTGAGTACCATTAAGGTAGAAAGTTTTCTCAATACACCAGAGTAATTTCTGAAACGCCGGCCTCCCAGGAACTCCTTTAATGACTTAAAACATGTGGAAATGGTACGGTCAGGACTGGATGGGGGACGTGCTCGTGTAATTTAAGTGGTGTCGGTGAATGATTGTGTGTTCAGTTCCCACAGACAGATGCGTCTGGTCCACAAGTTATATGTTGTTTTTCAAGGATCAGGAGCTCCAGAAGCTGAATGTTGACAGGAACGAGCTCTACCACCTCACAGCTCTAGGGTTCCTGATCCCATCCTGAGCTCGGGTTACTTTCTGTGTAGAGTTTCACATTTTCTCTCTGTTCACATATGGATTTCTTTTCAATCCCCCAGTTGTTCCCAGCTCATAGGTCGATTGCTGCATATAGATTGCCCTTGTGATTCATTTTTCCTCTCCTAGATATAATCCTGTCTGAAGCTGCATGCTCCTGGGGAAAGCTGTGGATCCACCAAGACCCGGAGCAGGAGAAGCTGCTTAATAATGATAACTTAATGATGTTTCCACACATTACCTGCATGTGGATGTAGCTATAATTAGGCATAGTACATAAAGTTGACCAATGTGCTTTGGAGAAAAGCTACGTAATAATAATTAGTTTGTCGACATAGAGAGCATCGTGTTGTCTTACTGCTATGACATTGAATTGACTTACAATCTTCTATCCTTCACTCTAATTCACAGTGTTTGGCTTTTTTTTCAGTGTTTTTTATGATTATGTTTATGTTTTATGAGCGAATCATGTATTTATCAACTGCACAACATTATAAGGATTCTAACAAGGAAATGGACAGAACAACCAATCGAAAGACAACAAGCAGACGCACATCCAATCAGAAGAGCCGCTAAGGACACAGGTTTGTGTGAGAGTGTGTGTAATATCAGACAGAGGTGTAAGTTCGGTTGCTTGTGATCAAAGCACGTCATTACTGACGCCAGCCTCAGAGCCTCAGAGCAACTGTGTGATATAATTATAGCCCACACCATTCTTGCTCTTCATCCTCTCTCAGACTATGTGGCTGTGATGAAAAGATGATGAATTGGAAAAAGAAAGAGGCTTGCTCAGAGCAGGAGCCGTGTGTGTCTGGGTCATGCCTGTGACGCATCTGTTCACACTCACGGTGGCAAGGAGAAGTGGTGTGTGCAGCCATTGTGTCCTCTGCACATTCGTCCGTCATCCCAGGGGCAAAAAGGGAGGGGGGAGGGGGGAGGAGGCAGGATGGAGGATGGGAATGACGTGTGCAGTAGCAATCTGGATCTCCCCTTCCATTCAAGACAATCTTCTTGTCCATGAGCGTTCCAATAAATCATCAAATGACTTTTTAATGCATATTCATACATTCGCTTTATTTTTGTATCCATCATTTAAAAAAAAAAAAATAATACAGTTTCATGATACACTTTCAATATTTATGTATTGAAAGACACAGACATTTACTCTACATTTTACTCTCATGATGGCAAGTAATACAGTGACGTGAAAAAGTCTATTTTCTGATTTTTATTTTTTATTTTTTTGCCATAACTGATGGAATCATGAAGTCTGTGGTCTACAAGGAAATTCTGAAAGACAATGTCGATTAGTGTGACCTCAAGCACATGCGCACTTGACTTATGCAGCAAAACAATGATCTACAGTAAGTCCACCTCTGCATGACTTAAAATAAATAAAGAAATAAATAAAGAAATAAAGAAATTAATTAATTAATTAATCAATGAAGGTTTTGGCGTGGCCTAGGCATAGTCCGGACTTAAACCAGATTTAAGATGACCTTAAACTGGCGGTTCATGCACGAAAACAATCTGATGTGGCTAAAGGAAAACAATTCTGCAAAGAAGAGCGGGCCAAAATTCTGCAACGTAAAAGACTGTCAATAATCACAAAATCTTGATGTCCAGTTATTAGGTTTAGGGGGCACTTACTTTTTTACGGCCACACAGGTTTGGACAGCTTTTTTCCCTTGATAAATGAAATCATTATTTAAAAACAGAATTTTGTATTTACTTGGGTTGTCTATTTGTAATATTCAATTTTGTTTGCTGATCTGATTCATTTAAGTGTTACAAATGTGCTAAAAAAATGAATCATGAAGGGGCAAATACTTTACACGCCTACTGTAACCATACCAATGGGAAGTCTAGGAACCTCTGTAGTACAACTAGGGACCGTGAAGGCCAGCAGAGATTAACATTGGATTTATTCCCATTTCTACAACCGTGGTAGGACCTCCGATGAACATTCACACACACATTCACACAGTGTGGGCAATTTAGGAACACCAGTTAGCCTAACCTGCATGTCTTTGGACTGTATGAGGAAACCGGGGTACCCTGAGGAAACCCACCAAGCACGGGGAGAACATGAAAACTCCATGCACACGGACCCGAGGCAGAAATCGAACCCCCAACCCTGGGGAGGTTCGAGGCGACAGTGCTGACCACCAAGTCAACGTATTTACAGTGGTGTGAAAAACTATTTGCCCCCCCTCCTGATTTCTTATTCTTTTGCATGTTTGTCACACAAAATGTTTCTGATCATCAAACACATTTAACTATTAGTCAAAGATAACACAAGTAAACACAAAATGCAGTTTATAAATGAGGGGTTTTATTATTTAGGGAGAAAGAAAATCCAAACCTACATGGCCCTGTGTGAAAAAGTAATTGCCCCCTGAACCTAATAACTGGTTGGGCCACCCTTAGCAGCAATAACTGCAATCAAGCGTTTGCGATAACTTGCAACGAGTCTTTTACAGCGCTCTGGAGGAATTTTGGCCCACTCATCTTTGCAGAATTATTGTAATTCAGCTTTATTTGAGGGTTTTCTAGCATGAACCACCTTTTTAAGGTCATGCCACAACATCTCAATAGGATTCAGGTCAGGACTTTGACTAGGCCACTCCAAAGTCTTCATTTTGTTTTTCTTCAGCCATTCAGAGGTGGATTTGCTGGTGTGTTTTGGGTCATTGTCCTGCTGCAGCACCCAAGATCGCTTCAGCTTGAGTTGACGAACAGATGGCCGGACATTCTCCTTCAGGATTTTTTGGTAGACAGTAGAATTCATGGTTCCATCTATCACAGCAAGCCTTCCAGGTCCTGAAGCAGCAAAACAACCCCAGACCATCACACTACCACCACCATATTTTACTGTTGGTATGATGTTCTTTTTCTGAAATGCTGTGTTACTTTTACGCCAGATGTAACGGGACACGCACCTTCCAAAAAGTTCAACTTTTGTCTCGTCGGTCCACAAGGTATTTTCCCAAAAGTCTTGGCAATCATTGAGATGTTTTTTTTTTCAGCAAAATTGAGACAAGCCTTAATGTTCTTTTTGCTTAAAAGTGGTTTGCGCCTTGGAAATCTGCCATGCAGGCCGTTTTTGCCCAGTCTCTTTCTTATGGTGGAGTCGTGAACACTGACCTTAATTGAGGCAAGTGAGGCCTGCAGTTCTTTAGATGTTGTCCTGGGGTCTTTTGTGGCCTCTCGGATGAGTCGTCTCTGCGCTCTTGGGGTAATTTTGGTCGGCCGGCCACTCCTGGGAAGGTTCACCACTGTTCCATGTTTTTGCCATTTGTGGATAATGGCTCTCACTGTGGTTCGCTGGAGTCCCAAAGCTTTAGAAATGGCTTTATAACCTTTACCAGACTGATAGATCTCAATTACTTTTGTTCTCATTTGTTCCTGAATTTCTTTGGATCTTGGCATGATGTCTAGCTTTTGAGGTGCTTTTGGTCTACTTCTCTGTGTCAGGTAGCTCCTATTTAAGTGATTTCTTGATTGAAACAGGTGTGGCAGTAATCAGGCCTGGGGGTGACTACAGAAATTGAACTCAGGTGTGATAAAGCACAGTTAAGTTATTTTTTACAAGGGGGGCAATCACTTTTTCACACAGGGCCATGTAGATTTGGATTTTTTTTTCTCCCTTAATAACGTAAACCTTCATTTAAAAACTGCATTTTGTGTTCAATTATGTTATCTTTGACTAATAGTTAACGGTTTTTGATGAGCAGAAACATTTCTGTGTGACAAACATGCAAAAGAATAAGAAATCAGGAAGGGGGCAAATAGTTTTTCACACCACTGTATTCTTATAACGATAAATATTCATTATAAAAACAGATTGATGTAACAACATCCTGTAAATCTGCTCATATTAACAAGACTTTTTATTTCTAATTTGTCCTCCATGTTTAGTTTTTTGCTCTAACTCGTGATCTGATTGTTCTGGAGGTAAAAAGACACGTGACATTGCTTGGTGTTTGTATAAAACTAAACTTAAAACTAAAAAATACAATTAGAAAGCATGCACTGGCTGTTGAGAGAAATCCCTGAGGATGAAAGTAGAACTGTTCACAAACACATCCTCCCTACCAGGAACCCTCTCTGAATGAGAAACAGCTCGTTTTATAACCGAAGAAGGCTTTAGTGAATTTGAAATTGAACCATCTGTTCCCAAAATGTCCCTGAACAAAAAATTTATTATTTATCCCCCTCCCCCCCCCCAATTCTACTTAAAAGAAAGCAGGTGTCAAGTGAGTAGGTAGTTGATTCCAAGAGGCACCTGAAGCTGGACAGACACTGCATGTTTTTTGTTGCTTGTGCACGATGTAAATTATGGAAATTATGTACCTTTTATTAATTTCCAGACATTCATGACACTCTTCATTGTATGTGTTCAAACAAAAACATGACACATTCCTTGTTCATTTTGTCATTTTTCTATGAAACATTTTCCCATATTGTAACCCCATATAAAAAGATACCCCTCCCCCAGCTTGTTGTTCAGCTGTGCTGTTCATTGAAGGGGCGTGGCTCAGGAGTAGCTCATTTACATAGACACAGAAGTGGCGTGTCTGGAGAAGGAGTGAAATAAAGTGAGGTTGATGCATAAGAAAATGTGCTATCTGATGGGTCTTTTATCTGATGGGTCTTTCACCTGGGGCGCTTAAACAGAACTCCTGAATGAGTTTTATTCACTGATATAAAATGTGTTTAGATTACATTTGAAGACTTTTTCTATTAATTTCAGATGGTGAAAAAGCTGTACATTCATATATTAGGTTACTGCAATGCGTTGCACATTGGTCTCCCATAATCATCCCTGAACATCCCTGGTTCAACATGCTGCTGATTGTCTTCTTGGCACTACTGAGTTCATTTTAGAGTTGTTTTTAAAGTTCTTATGTTTGTCTATAAAGCTTTAAATAATTTAGCTCCCAAATGCCTTGTTGATTGACTACAGCCCCGTTCTTCATCACGCTCACTTAGACCCTCCCATCAGCTTCTTTATACGTTCCAAGGACTAAGTACAAGAACAGAGGTGATAGAGGTTTTGCAGAGGCTGCTCCAAAGATGTGATATACTGTAACCTGTAATGTACTGTACGGTCAACCTCAACTCTGGCTATTGTTAAATCTATATTAAAAATAATTTTTCCCCGATGGTTTTTAATTCCTAAAGGATGTTAAATTTCAGTTATTTTCTGCTGTGTTTCTTGACTAATATAGGGTTGTGAACGGTACAGCAATTGTGCTCTATTGTTTTAATTCGTACTTTTTATTGCAAAACACGTTGTTATGTCTCGCTAATAAAAGGTGCCATATAAATAAATGTTTTACTTGGTTGATTTGAACTCGTGTTATGGAGGGCGTACCCCTCCCCGTGCCATCAGCTTCTTTCCCTTATAAAGCGGTGAGTGAATGAGAATAATTTGAACTCATCCAGGCTCCTCTCTTACTCTTGGATCCTTCATTCAACTTCTATACCGCTTTATCCTGTATTTAGGGTCGCGGGGACCTGGAGCCTATCCCAGGAGACTCAGGGCACGAGGCAGGGTACACCCTGGACAGCGTGCCAATCCATCGCAGAGCACACACACACACTATGGTCAATTTGGGAACGCCAATTAGCCTAACCTGCATATCTTTGGACTGTGGGAGGAAACCGGAGTACCCGGAGGAAACCCACCAAGCACGGGGAGAACATGCAAACTCCACGCACACAGAGACGGGAATCGAGCCTGGCCGGGAATCGAACCCGGACCCTGGAAGTGCAAGGCGACAGTGCTAACCACTACACCACTGTGTTAGTGGTGAGCTTATCGAAGGATAGCCGACAGACCAGGCGTTCTTCATCAAGTACATTCATCTTCATTCAACTTTTTGAACTTTACACTGTATATGTACAGTATAAAGTAAAAAGTAGATACTCCAAAAAAAGTGGTATGGACACAAAAATGGTTGACGTCACAGGGAGTATGATCTGACTGTTATGCAGCCTAGACCTGGGTCTGTGTGAGCAGGTGCATTGAGGTGACTTAATGCAAAAATAGCGGACCTGCTTACACAGCAAAAAAGACAACCAAAGTTTCTGACATTACAGAAAACTGTAGAGATGCACTACAGGCAGCACGGTGGAATAGCGGTTAGCGCTGTTGCCTTACACCTCCAGGGTTTGGGTTCAATGCCCACCTTGGGTACTCTACTTTTCTCTCACAGTCCAAAGACATGAAGGTTAGGCTAAATGATGTTTCCAAATTACCCATAGTGTGTGTATGGTCCTACCATGGTTGTAAAATGGGAATAAATATAATGATCACCATCGGACAACAGAGGTCTCTATATGGATGGATGTACAATATACAACAATCGGCCATAACATTATGACCACCTGCCTAATATTAAGGAGGTTGCCCCTTTTGCCACTAAAACAGTGATCCACTGTGTATTCAGACAACTTTCTATCACAACCAGCATTAACCCTTTTCCTCAGTTTGATCTACGCTAACACGTCTACTGGACTGGACTACACAGACCAGCCTTCACTCCACGCCTCACTCACCCTGTCGCCAGTTCCCCGGTTTTCCTTCCTTCCTACTCAATATGAGGCAGGTGGTCATAATGATATGGCTGATCAGTGTATATGCGGTCCTAAATGCCTAGACACATAGAGGACGTAACTATACAGTAGTGAAACACTTCCATGGACAACACTAGACTTGTTGACATGAGCACATCGAGAACAAGAGAGACAATTTCCCCAGCTGTATGTATAGAGACGTTGTGGACATGCGTCCAGTATTTGCACCTGTATCCACACTGCAGTGGTGTCTTTCAAATGCACTGCAGTCTTCAAGGTATCTTAGAATTGATTTTCACATCCCTGGTGTAATAACAGGAAAAATGGTGTTTGTTAGTTTGGTGATTATAAAAAATTTATCTCCATTAAAGCAGGTAGTGGAGCCGGATGGACTGCATGAGCTCTGTTGCAGATCACTTTTTAAGTGACTACTTAGAGGTTTGACAGAGAACATGGGGAGAGGAAAAGTGGTGCACAGACAAACAGACAGCGAATGTCACCTCTTCAGCATTCTTTTTGTTAATCTTAGTAGATTTTTCAGATGAAAATTTTCACATTCATATAAAGGAGCGTAGAAGTTAGTGAGTGAGTGATTGAGTTATAGAGTGGATGAGTTATAGCGAGTGAATGAGATGAGTGAGTGAGTTATTCAGAGGGCGAAGGAGTGTGTTAGTAAGTTAGATAGTGTGTGAATGAGTGAATGAGTGAGTTAGAGAATGAGTGAGTGAATGAGTTATTGTGAGTGAGTGAGTGAGTAATTTAAAGAGCAAGTGAGTGACTCATAGAGTTGTGAGAGAGTGAGTGAGTGAGTTACAGAGTGAGTGAGTGAGTGAGTTACAGAGTGAGTGAGTGAGTGAGTGAGTGAGTTACAGAGTGAGTGAGTGAGTTACAGAGTGAGTGAGTGAGTGAGTGAGTTACAGAGTGAGTGAGTGAGTGAGTGAGAGAGTGAGTGAGTTACAGAGTGAGTGAGTGAGTGAGTGAGAGAGTGAGTGAGTTACAGAGTGAGTGAGTTACAGAGTGAGTGAGTGAGTGAGTGAGTTACAGAGTGAGTGAGTGAGTGAGAGAGTGAGTGAGTTACAGAGTGAGTGAGTGAGTGAGTGAGTTACAGAGTGAGTGAGTGAGTGAGAGAGTGAGAGAGTGAGTGAGTTACAGAGTGAGTGAGTGAGTGAGTGAGAGAGTGAGTGAGTGAGAGAGTGAGTGAGTGAGAGAGTGAGTGAGTGAGTGAGTTACAGAGTGAGTGAGTGAGTGAGTGAGTTACAGAGTGAGTGAGTGAGTGAGTGAGAGAGTGAGTGAGTTACAGAGTGAGTGAGTTACAGAGTGAGTGAGTGAGTGAGTGAGTGAGTTACAGAGTGAGTGAGAGAGTGAGTGAGTTACAGAGTGAGTGAGAGAGTGAGTGAGTTACAGAGTGAGTGAGTGAGTTACAGAGTGAGTGAGTGAGTGAGTGAGTTACAGAGTGAGTGAGTGAGTGAGTTACAGAGTGAGTGAGTGAGAGAGTGAGAGAGTGAGTGAGTTACAGAGTGAGTGAGTGAGTGAGTGAGTTACAGAGTGAGTGAGTGAGTGAGAGAGTGAGTGAGTGAGTGAGTTACAGAGTGAGTGAGCGAGTGAGTGAGTGAGTTACAGAGTGAGAGAGTGAGTGAGTTACAGAGTGAGTGAGTGAGTGAGTGAGAGAGTGAGAGAGTGAGTGAGTTACAGAGTGAGTGAGTGAGTGAGTGAGTTACAGAGTGAGTGAGTGAGTGAGTGAGAGAGTGAGTGAGTGAGTTACAGAGTGAGTGAGTGAGTGAGTGAGTTACAGAGTGAGTGAGTGAGTGAGTGAGAGAGTGAGTGAGTTACAGAGTGAGTGAGTGAGTGAGTGAGAGAGTGAGTGAGTGAGTGAGTGAGTTACAGAGTGAGTGAGTGAGTGAGTTACAGAGTGAGTGAGTGAGTGAGTGAGTTACAGAGTGAGTGAGTTACAGAGTGAGTGAGTGAGTGAGTGAGTGAGTTACAGAGTGAGTGAGTGAGTGAGTGAGTTACAGAGTGAGTGAGTGAGTGAGTGAGTGAGTTACAGAGTGAGTGAGTTACAGAGTGAGTGAGTGAGTGAGAGAGTGAGAGAGTGAGTGAGTTACAGAGTGAGTGAGTGAGTGAGTGAGTTACAGAGTGAGTGAGTGAGAGAGTGAGAGAGTGAGTGAGTTACAGAGTGAGTGAGTGAGTGAGAGAGTGAGTGAGTTACAGAGTGAGTGAGTGAGTGAGTGAGTTACAGAGTGAGTGAGTGAGTGAGTGAGAGAGTGAGTGAGTGAGTGAGTTACAGAGTGAGTGAGTGAGTGAGTTACAGAGTGAGTGAGTGAGTGAGTGAGAGAGTGAGTGAGTTACAGAGTGAGTGAGTGAGTGAGTGAGTTACAGAGTGAGTGAGTGAGTGAGAGAGTGAGAGAGTGAGTGAGTTACAGAGTGAGTGAGAGAGTGAGTGAGTTACAGAGTGAGTGAGTGAGTTACAGAGTGAGTGAGTGAGTGAGTTACAGAGTGAGTGAGTGAGTGAGTTACAGAGTGAGTGAGTGAGAGAGTGAGAGAGTGAGTGAGTTACAGAGTGAGTGAGTGAGTGAGTGAGTGAGTGAGTTACAGAGTGAGTGAGTGAGTGAGTGAGTGAGAGAGTGAGTGAGTGAGTGAGCGAGTGAGTGAGTGAGTTACAGAGTGAGTGAGTGAGTGAGTTACAGAGTGAGTGAGTGAGTGAGAGAGTGAGAGAGTGAGTGAGTTACAGAGTGAGTGAGTGAGTGAGTGAGTGAGTTACAGAGTGAGTGAGTGAGTGAGAGAGTGAGTTACAGAGTGAGTGAGTGAGTTACAGAGTGAGTGAGTGAGTGAGAGAGTGAGAGAGTGAGTGAGTTACAGAGTGAGTGAGTTACAGAGTGAGTGAGTGAGAGAGTGAGAGAGTGAGTGAGTTACAGAGTGAGTGAGTGAGTGAGTGAGAGAGTGAGTGAGTTACAGAGTGAGTGAGTGAGTGAGTTACAGAGTGAGTGAGTGAGTGAGTGAGAGAGTGAGTGAGTTACAGAGTGAGTGAGTGAGTGAGTTACAGAGTGAGTGAGTGAGTGAGTGAGTGAGTTACAGAGTGAGTGAGTGAGTGAGTGAGTGAGTTACAGAGTGAGTGAGTGAGTGAGTGAGTTACAGAGTGAGTGAGTGAGTGAGTTACAGAGTGAGTGAGTTACAGAGTGAGTGAGTTACAGAGTGAGTGAGTGAGTGAGTGAGTGAGTTACAGAGTGAGTGAGTTACAGAGTGAGTGAGTGAGTGAGTGAGTTACAGAGTGAGTGAGTGAGTGAGTTACAGAGTGAGTGAGTTACAGAGTGAGTGAGTGAGTGAGAGAGTGAGAGAGTGAGTGAGTTACAGAGTGAGTGAGTGAGTGAGTGAGTTACAGAGTGAGTGAGTGAGAGAGTGAGAGAGTGAGTGAGTTACAGAGTGAGTGAGTGAGTGAGAGAGTGAGTGAGTTACAGAGTGAGTGAGTGAGTTACAGAGTGAGTGAGTGAGTGAGAGAGTGAGTGAGTGAGTTACAGAGTGAGTGAGTGAGTGAGTGAGTGAGTGAGTTACAGAGTGAGTGAGTGAGTGAGTGAGAGAGTGAGTGAGTTACAGAGTGAGTGAGTGAGTGAGTGAGTGAGTGAGTTACAGAGTGAGTGAGTGAGTGAGTGAGTGAGAGAGTGAGTGAGTGAGTTACAGAGTGAGTGAGTGAGTTACAGAGTGAGTGAGTGAGTGAGTTACAGAGTGAGTGAGTTACAGAGTGAGTGAGTTACAGAGTGAGTGAGTGAGTGAGTTACAGAGTGAGTGAGTGAGTGAGTGAGTTACAGAGTGAGTGAGTGAGTGAGTGAGTGAGTGAGTGAACGAGTTATTGTGAGTTATTTAAAGGGCAAGTGAGTGAGTTATTGTGAGTGAGTGAATGAGTGAGTGAGTAAGAGGGTGAGTTAGTGAGTGAGTGAGTGAGTAAGAGGGTGAGTTAGTGAGTGAGTGAGTGAGTGAGGGAGTGAGTGAGTAAGAGGGTGAGTTAGTGAGTGAGTGAGTGAGTGAGGGAGTGAGTGAGTAAGAGGGTGAGTTAGTGAGTGAGTGAGTGAGGGAGTGAGTGAGTAAGAGGGTGAGTTAGTGAGTTAGTTAGTTAAAGAGTAAATGAAGTAGAGAGTGAGTGAGTAAGTTAAAGAGAGACAGATTTGTCATACAGTACATGTGCAGAGATTGTGGAAATTAATCTGAGAGGACAGTCAAGGAGAGGAGACATGAGGGTGAGGAGAGAGAGAGAGAGAGAGAGAGAGAGAGGGAGAGAGAGAGATCACAAATAAAGAAAGGATTTGTATGCAGGAGAAAGACGCAGAGTTGTTTGATGCTTCATATGAAAGAGAAATAACCTTTAAAATGCTTATTCAGACTGAAGTGGAGCAGGGTTCCATTCATTGCTACACACACACTCACACACACACACACACACACACACACACACACACACACACACATACACACACACACACAGTATCTATTGTTACTTACAGTTCTGTTAAATGATTTACGTAGGGAAAAAAAGAAAACTAAATCTGAACTAAGGGTGCCAATAATTCTGTCTCCCTCTTTCTGTATCTCACTCCCTCCTTTGTAAAAAATTTTTTATAAATTTTAAAAATTATTGTAACTTAATAAAATGAGTAATGAAACTATAATTATATGTGTTTGATTATGTGCTTAAAAAGAACCATGTAGATGGGGTGCACAAACTTTTGCAATAAGCATCTCTGTAAGGCCTGCGGGAAAAGTAAGAGGAGGAGAGCCAGAGTGCATGGGTTATTTATGGCTGTGTATAGTGCAGGCCTCATCTTTGGCCTCCAGACACACTGATGGGATGGTCTTGATGACATCAGAAAGTGAACACACACACACACACACACACACATACACACACACACACACACACATACACACACATGCTGAAGCTCATAGAGAAGAGAATATTACACTCTCAATGCTCTGGAGAGAAACAGACAGGGGAGAATGTGAGCAAACAAAAAGGCAGAGAGAAGTAGTGAAGAAGGGAAACAAGGAGGGGGAACGTGATCTGCCAGGCCTATTCTGTCTCGGATCGATTGTTATATATTGCTTTTCTTAGCTTATACAAGAACATAAACATTATGTATACAAGTCTCTCTCTGCAACAAAGTCAGAGATGTCATATTACACAGAAGTTCATCCACAGACTTATTCTGTTAATTAAACTGGATGCAAATCAAATTATTCATAAAGAATTCATAGGAGGATTTAGATAAGAAATGCAACCTATGTAAATAAACATGTGATATGTAAATATCTGATCTACTTTTTCCATTTCTCATCTGTGATTCACTCGCTGATTACCGAACAGGGAGTGTATTTGTAAACAACGCGTAAACATAAACATTTCTATTTCCTCCTTTTCCAATTATCTAAGTTGAAATGACAGTAGATTCAAAATCTTGCCGTGAACTAGGTACATTTTGTACAATTTCCTAATATTTAGCCACCAATCCAGTGGAAACCAAAACCATATAATATTACACCAAACATAATTTTGGGAAATTTCAGTTAAGGTGTTAATCTTTGTTGCAGGCAGACATGTACATGGGCTTCAACCTGAAATAATATCACTGATTACATTAAAGCTTATCAGATTATTTTTAGTTTTAACCTTTTAACTACTTACACTCGTGTTCCTGTAAATCCTGTTAGTCGATCTTCACTCTGTTTGAGTTGAGTTTGAGTTCACGGAGACACATTCAAATCCTACTGTATAATAGAGAATAATAAGAAGAAGAATACCATATGCTGAAAGAATAGCACGATTTGAGAAGAAAATGACTTTCCTTAACATAGTGTAAGACCATCAAGAATGTAGTTTCGTATTTCTTATATTTGAAAGTGAAAAAGTGAAAGACATCACGTGTGCAAATGTGTGTATCTGCACTCACTGTGTGTTTATTTCGCAACAGACTGTACTTTTTATTGTGTAACTTACAGGAAATAAAATTGTGAAATCAGCATGTGGTGTACCTGTATACTTCCACACTGTATGATATATTAAGGCTCAGAGTCATTCCTATGTAGTAGATTTAATCATTATAGTTTTATATACAGTATACAGTATAGTGCACGCTCACCATCCACTTTATTAGCGATAATAAAGTTGAACTGCTTGTTAACGCAAATATCCAATGAGCCGCTCACATGGCCGCTCAACTTAACTCAATGCATTTAGTCATGGCCAAGACAATCTGCTGAAACTCAATCCGAGCATCAAAATAAGAGAAGAAAGGTGATTTAAGTGCCTTGGCATGGTTGCTGGTACCAGGCGTGCTGGTCTGAGGATTTCTGAAACTGCTGATCTACTGGGATTTTCACACAAACTCATCTCTAGGGTTTACAGAGAACGGTCTGAAAAAGAAAGTTCTCTGGGTGAAAATGCCTTGTTGGTGCCAGAAGTCAAAGGATAATCGCCAGACTATGTCGAGCTGATAGAACTCAAATAACGTTTTGTTACAATGCCTTAGAAAACGCAACACGTTGAACCTTAAAGCAGATTGGCTACAGCAGCAGAAGGACACACCGGGTGCCGCTCCTGTCAGCTTAGAACAGGTAACTCAGGCTACGGGCTGCATGGAATTAGCAAAATTGGACAACGGAAGATTGGAAACATGTTGTCTGGTCTGATGAGTCTCGATTTTCTGCTGTGACATTTGGATGGTTGGGTCAGAATTTGCGTAAACAACATGAAAGCTTGGATCCATCCTGCCTGGACGTGGGGGGTGTAATTGTGTGGGGTTGTGAGAGTTTAGCACCAATCGAGAGTTGTTTAAACGCCACGGCCTACCTGAGTATTGATGCTGATGATCATGTCCATCCCGTTATCACAGGATAACACGCCAGGGCACAAAGCGAAAATCATCTCAAACTGGTTACTTGAACATGAGAGTGAGGCCACTGTACTTAAATGGCCTGCATACTCACCAGATCCCAACCCAATAGAGCACCTTTGGGATCTGGTGGAACAGTCGACACAACCGTCTGTGTGATTCTATCTTGTCAATATGGACCAAAAACGTTTCGCTTTTAATTCGAATGGTTTGACAAAAGTGGGGCCTTAGCCATTCATGAAATTACAGGCATTTTAATACACACATCTGTTTTGGGGCTCATAAATAAAGGAACAAATGGCTGACAAGCAGGTGCATGGCCAGGTCGACTTCTTCCCTCATTACTCATGACTAATCAAGCTGATCAAAGACCTGAAGGTGGTTCTTTGCATGTGGTAGCTCTTCACTCGAACTGTCAACATGAGAAACAAAGAGGTGTCTAGGCGAGTGATGGAGGCCTTCATTAGGCTGAAAAAACTAAATCAATCAGAGAGAGAGTGGACAATGCAACAGTTTGGAACCTTCTTAAAAGGAAAGAATTACCTGGCAAGCTCAGCAACAGCAAAAGGCCTGGAAGACCCTGGAGGAAAACTCAACTGGATGACCACAGGATTCTGTCCATGCTGAGGAAGATCGCTTTCACTACATCTCGATATGTCAAGAACACTCATGAGGAGGTAGCCGTGTCTTTGTCAAAGTCTACATCAAGACATGGCTTTATGAAGTAAATACAGATCACAACTAGGTGCACAATACAGTAACACTCAGGAACAGAAAGGCCAGATTAGACTTTGCCAGAAAACTTTGCCAGAGTCTTTGGACAGATGAAACCAAACTTATCTTGTACCAGAATGATGGGAAAAGAAAACTATGGAGAAAGAAAGCAACAGCTCATAATACAAAGCAAACCAAATCAGCTGTCAAGTGTCCAGGGCTGTAAAATGCTGTAATACTGATAGGACGCTGCTTCATGTTGCAGGTGGATAATGACACAAAACAAACAGTGAAAGCTGTCCGACGCAAAGAACTGGGATATTCTTCACTGGCCAAGTCAGTCACCTTCTCTCAAACCAATAGACCCGGGGTACTCAATAGGCGGACCCCGGTCCACATCTGGACCGACGCCAAAACAAACATGCTAATTTAATCATAATGAGTTCTCAATGAAGTGCACAACTGTGTTTCCGCGCGATGTATCTTTGAGTCTTCTAGTGATGGTTCGTTCATGAACGATTCGTTCTTTTTGAGCGAATCTTTAACGTGACTCAGAAGAACGAGTCGTCTCCGAGAATGATTCGTTCATTTTATACTGGGGGCACATGCGCAAATCATCGCAGAACCTCCGTAGGCTATGTATTGAACGGTTCTCAACGAATCGTCAAGTCCCGAGTTGTTCGGTCCTTTGTCACGTGACTCCCATAGGCGCCATGCGGTGCAGTAGATTCAAAAGAACGAACGACTCGTGGAAGATATAAGAGGTGAGCTGCTCATTCTGTTTATTATAATATGTCCTTAATATCCTAATGGTGTCTTCAAAGCTGGCCATTGATATAACTTGATTTTGGAAACAGCGAATTTAAGAGTGAGTGGACAGAGAAATATACATTCGTGGGAAGCAGAAAACCAATGTGCTTAATCTAGCAATCAAAAGTGGTCACCTTCTCACCTTCTGGACAAAGATGGTTACTGCAGCAGGTGTTCCTGTCCTGCAAAAAATGGCCCTTCAAATTCTCACAATGTTTTCCTCAACGTACTGCTATGAATCTGTTGTTTCAGCTATGAGCATGGGGTGAAAAACACATATCGCAGCTCCATCACCAATGAACACTTACATCAGTGCCTCCACCTGGTCCTCACACCTTTTATGCCCAACTTTAAACAACTGGTGGCAGAAAGATGATGTCACCATTCACACTAAAAGGACTACCATATCATTTTTGGGTATTGTTCGAAAAATTTTGGGTTTGACTTTTTTTGTAGTTCTCTATTGGAAATTGGACTGTAATTTTTCCGGACCTCGGACTGAATAGAAATTTGGTAAGTGGACCTTTCAAATATTTGAGTACCCCTGCAATAGACCATGCTTTTAACGTAATGAAAACAAAACTGAAGGTAGAAAATTCGACTAACAAGCAGAAGCTGAAGGCAGCTGCAGTAAAGCCCTGGCAAAGCATCAAGATGGAGGAAACTCAGCATTTGGTCAAGAAAGTGGGTTCCAGACTGCAAATAAATTTTCATTGGACTGCAAATGATTGCTATGCAAATATTAAAGGTAACCTATATGTGTGTGAGTATGTTAGTTAGTTCCATTATTTATGAGCCCACAAAAACGGGAGTGTTTGAAAATATCTGTAATTTCCCAATGCCACACTTTTGTCAACCCCTTTGAATTAAAGCTTGAGGCTAATTGACAAACACGCTATCTACAGTATATATGTTAGATGAATCATTCTTATTGAGAAGACAGATTCACAGGGTCTTCCTTTCTTTTTTAATATGACTTTGTGCCATTGAATGGAATCAAAGGATTTGCATTGAAGTAATAAACTAGACAACAATTTTTTCTGGTGTTGTGTCCAATGATATTTCAGATATGGCTCACCCTTCAACTGAACCCCCATTAGCTCCACCCTTCAACAGAACCCCCATTAGCTCCACCCTTCAACTGAACCCCCATTAGCTCCACCCTTCAATAGAACTAACTGAGAGTTTTGACTAAATCAAAGATGGTAAAGTACACATAAATAACACTTAAAATAAATAGATAAATAAATAATAGATTTTCACTAAGACTCGTGTAAATTATGAGAAATGTTTATTAAATTCCACTTTTCCAGAGCCAGAATAATCAGGAAATATCAGATTCGAGGAAATATTAAACTACTGAAGTATTTATGAAATTTTGTTTTAAAGATGATTAGTTCAGAAATTACACCTATAAAATACTTTTATTGCCATAAAACACACAAAAAAATCTTTAATTCATACCCTGAAATTTATGGGATTGCAGTAATGAGAATTGTGTGTGTGTGTGTGTGTGTGTGTGTGTGTGTGTGTGTGTGTGTGTGTGTGTGTGTGTGTGTGTGTTTAAAACTACAGGTGTTCCATTACTGAAGATTTACGATACTGTACGTCAAACAAGGAAATGATTTCTTGCAAAAGAGCGGTAATGATCGGTAGTGGTTCTCAACAACACATTTCCCAGAATACACTCCTGCACTACCTCTTTTCATTCAACACTAATGCAGGGGTCCGGCTCACTCACCAGTAATGAGTTTCTGTGAGTGAATAATGATCTGTTTACTGAAGCACTGATGCGGACGATTTTCCACAGGCAGGACAGAAAGAGATGAAAGCTGGAATTCTAGACTCATTTAGGAACTTTATGTAAAGCGCTTCAATCAAAGCAAATCCAAAGTGGACAATAATGCCTGGGACACTGTTGAAACTGACGCAGTGGAGATGTACAGTATGTCATTGTTCATGTTTTAAAATGTAGACAGTCCTGGATTTTGCTCTTGTAGTTATTGTTAATCACATTAAAAATAAATAATTCATAAATCAAAAAACATAAGCAATTCTAATGTAGTCGCTTCTTCAGGATAAATTTGGATAATGTTGTTGTACACAAAAAAAGAAAAGAAAAAACCTCAAAGAACAATGAGGAATGGTGTTGATGATTGTGGTGATGATGCAATTTTGTTTACTATCATCAAACCTGCTGTTGGGGAAATAAACAAGTTCCATTTGATTCCTGTTTGCTTCTTTCTCCTTTATGTATCATTTTTCCATTCATTTATTCATCTTCTATACCGATTATCCTGTGCAGGGGCAGAGTCCATCCCAGGAGACCTTGGGCTGGGCACACACAATTGGAAATGTGGAAATGCCAAGTAATCTAATCCGCACGTCTTTGGACTGAGGAAATCAGAAAACCTGGAGCGCAGGGAGAAACCCACCAAACATGCGCAGAACAAACTCGAAATCGAACCCTCAACCCTGGAAGCCTGAGGCCACTGTGCTCACAACCTCACCGAGCTGCCTATATATTTTTTTATGTGCTACAAGTTAAAAAACAATTTACATTTGATTTTAAAAAATAATAATTTTAATATCATTACTATTTTTTTTTAACACTTACATCTTTTTATTGTAATAAAAACAATACTGAAATGTTACAAATAAAACAACAAAGAAAAAAATTCTCATAAAGAGAAATAAAAACATACAGTATTCACAAAAATCACAAATGAATTAAAAAAAGAACAAGTAATCTTTTTTTGACTTTTTTTTCACAAGTTAATTCTAAATCTCTTAAAAGTTATGTTACAAATTCATAAAAGCCCCAAATTCTGATAGCAAAAAGAGAAATAATAAAACCTTTTAAAAATCACAAATTATTTAAAAATGTAATTCAACAAAACAAATGAGTTAAAAAGTATGTCAGCAAACAATATAAAAAAAATGAGCCACAGCTCCTCCCTCCTCTGTACGGACTGACTGTATGGACTGACTGCGACCGATAGCGTAATTAACGGCTGTAAAACACCTGGGACATGGAGGGATACCTTATTCTTATTCTTAAATGTCCCAGTGCTGTTACTGTCCATTATTACCACTTGTGGAAAAACCTCTCGTCCAATCAGGATACTCGGTCAGAACTAAAAACAAACAAAAACAAACAAATAACAAAAACAAAATATAAAACTAATAGAGCGGTGGAGCCACTGTACATGAAAGTTCAGGTTGTGATGTCACTAAACAAGCGCCACCTCTTTGGGCCATCTACATCTACTAAGATTAGATCATGAACTTAAACATTTTTTATCACTAACTTGTTTATACTAAAAGAAATGTTTAAATATGGCTGCATATTTACTGATATTTATTGCTGGTAACATTGTAGAGACCTTTTAGGCCTTTTTCGTCGTTCTTTAGATGTTAAAATAACGATTTATCCTTTTGTTCGGAGTTTACATTTTTAAGCTTCCAGAGATGTTTTAAACCTAACAGTGCTCCAGGGTATTAGTATTTTCTCTTCTGTGGAAGCTCTCCTTTCTCTTAACTGTAAACATTTCTTCACTCACTTGATCCCGGACGATATACCAGATGACAAGACGCTGTGTGTGTCTTCTGGAGTCACGGCAAAAGTCAGAGCTGAGGTCGAGAAACTTCATGGTGAAGGAGATTTTCAGGGTCGTGATCATCTGACTCTTCTGAACGGTAAGAACAATTACATTACAAGTGGGTAAAACACTCACAGGATGAGACGTAACCATTCCAGGGAGCATTTAATTAAACGAACCCAAGACTGAATCAAAATTGTCTAATCAGATGTGAGGAAATGTAAAATCTCCAAAACTATTTTCAATTACCTTTCAATTACTCATTACAGCATAATGGTGTCCATGACCTTTATATATACATTGCCTGACCAAAAAAGTCACCATTTCTGGAGGGTCACATTATTGGACTGCCTTACACAATGAAAACAACTACAGAGATTTAATGGGGTGACTGGGTTAAGTGCCCTTCAAGACACATTCATTCAATTCAATTCAATTTTATTTATATAGCGCTTATAACAATGGTCATTGTCTCAAAGCAGCTTCATAAAAATTAAAGAAAATTTTTTGGAAAAGAAAATATTTGGAAGTGTGTATGTGTGAGAAAAATGTGTCTAGATAATAATGAGACGAATGAATGATGAATGAAATGTCTCTGATGAGCAAGCCGAGGGTGATGGCGACTGTGGCAAGGAAAAACTCCCTGAGATGGCATTAGGAAGAAACCTTGAGAGGAACCAGACTCAACAGGGAACCCATCCTCATCTGGGTGATAACAGATAGAAATGATATAACATTATGTGTGTTGTGCAGGTGAAAGTTCAATATGACATAAATTATTTAAATTGACATGAAGACCAGTTCAGCATAGGGACGAGTCAGTAGGTGCAGAGGGCAGATGAGGTCTGGATCACTGGAAGCACAGGAGCAGCATGTGTAGCTCCAACCATCATAAAGCTGAATCCAGCTGGAGCTGCTCCTTCTCTGGATGCCTCAGGAACCTCGCAGGGTCGGCCTTTGTCTACTGAAGCTGGCAAAATCTCCCGATGCCTCGGGATGGGTAGAGAAATACAGAACAGATGGGGAGAATTAGCGTAGTTGCCATTCGGTATAGGTGTACTGGAGTATGAGGTTATGGGATGAGTTATGTGTATGTCAGATTAAAGAGATGCGTCTTGAGTCTACATTATCACAACCTGGAAGGATAGTGCTGAACCATCAACTATGTGGAAGAAATGTGGTCGGAATAAAATGAGGAATGTAGATCACTTAAACGATTGAGGCTATTCCAGAGTGATGGCGTGTCAGGGTAAGAAGGGAAGGTCATGAAGTGATGCACCATCATGGATAGTGTCCACTGTACGTACAAGACCTCTGGAGACAGTATTATGATCTGGTGTTGCTTCAGTCGCTCAGGTCGAGACTCAGCAACGTTATGGGGCAATAAAATGAAGTCAGCTGACGACCTGAATGTACTGAACGGCCAGGTTATGACATTTATGGAGTTTTCCTCGCTGATGGCATATTCCATGTCCTGAGGAATCATTTTCACAGATGAACTGAAACACCACATTGTGTTTTCTGTAATCGAAACTAAATGTAATAGCGTGCAAATTTTTCCATTTTTTTGTGCTAAAATTACACACCTGTACAGATGTTTTAATTGTGTTGAATTACAGATCTGTCAAGATGAGAACAAAGCATGGATCAGGATACGAGGCTGATTTTGTTGGTTCTTTCCTTTCAAGCTCAACTTCTTTGCTGTTCTTTTGTTTGTTTTGGAAACCTTCGTCAGCTCCCAGAGCTTCAGGGCTTTAATCTGTTGTAAAACTTAATGACTTGACTATGCAGTCTGTTGGCATGAGACTCCAGGCTGCAATAACGTGCAGAGGCAGATTTTAGAGGAAATGATAGCCTAGGTGTTCTCTAGTCCCGTCATGTCTTCATGATTCTTGTAAATAACTCACGAGTGATTCATCGAAAAAACATTTCCCAAGCTAAAAATCAGCAGCATACAGTATAATGCACAATGAGTAGTGTAGATGGTAACACATTATTTGAAGAGTCATGTGCTTGTGTTGAGTAATAGTTCCACAGTGACCATTGTGTTCTCTTAAAACGTTCTCCATTACATGTCAACCTGTGGATGAATCGCAAAGACAATCGAAGCAAACTTTCAGACAGGGAGACATTCAGACCAGATAATACTGGCTTGCGTAATTGCTTGGTGTGTGTGTGTGTGTGTGTGTGTGGTAATGAAAGAAACTCGGTAAGTGTCTGTAAAAGTTCCAGCGTTTGTTTGGTCTGCTTCAGGATGTTGTTGCTCGATTTGCAGGAAATCCAGACAAGAGTCTTTTTTTGATGTTTTTTTGTGACTCAGCGTCTCTCATTAAGTGTATTTAAGGACTCGTGTGAAACTTGGTTTTATTGCTGAAAATGGGAAAAAAAATTCCCTTCTTCCCTGATGCTTTCGTTCTTTTATTCACCAAATTTAGCAAATGTCCCTTGAGGTTTCTATAATAAACATAGCTCATGGTGGGCATTTGTTTAATGGCAAAATCTCTGTGCAACATGCAGGAAGTTTCAACACTGTGGAATTTACCCAGGCACGCTTAGCTGATAACAGCGCTCAATAATCTTGACAATCATTTATAATGGATTTCTCTCTTACGTCTGCTTTTCTAACACAGGTCTCGCTTGGAAAGACAATCTGGCCCTCGAGTCCCTCTCTCAGCGACCTCACAGACGAGAGCAATCGATTCAAGGACGTGTCTTAAATCACGCCTGTCAGATGGCATTCGGCGGATTAATTAACACCGGTACCAGCGACAGAGGTCAGTGCTGGGTTTATCATCCACAAAATTACAAAAATCAGAAGGGTGATTTAAATATCAAGTAATCGCTTTGTCTTTCCACACAGACTCCGTCGACTCCAAGTGTAAATCTATTTCAAGTTTAGACACAGTAATTCTTCACGCTGTAAAAAATGAAGACATGACAATGAAACAGGCAAAGCTGTTTGTATAGATGAACAAGAGTTAGATGGTGGATGTTATTTAGAGGATGGAACCAGGAACTGTAGCAGAACTGATTTACATAAAATAAAAATAAAAAAATGGCTGTAGTTCAGAAATTAGACGTGTAGTAATGCAATGACACAATCTGGATAGGTCTGTGAATCTGTATCGTATTCCATCCTGCGACAGGCATGGCCTAAACTAGGTGTTTTTCTTTCCTTTTCAGATTAAACATGCACTCCACCACTACACTATGCGCCCAAAGTTCGTTCATTCATTCATCTTCTATACCGCTTAGTCCTGTGTTCAGGGTCGCGGGGGACCTGGAGCCTATCCCAGGAGACTTCGGGCACTAGGCGGGGTACACCCTGGACAGGGTGCCAATCCATCGCAGGGCACACACACATACATACACACACTCACACACCCAATCACATACTAAGGGCAATTTAGGAACGCCAATTAGCCTAACCTGCATATCTTTGGACTGTGGGAGGAAACCGGAGTACCCGGAGGAAACCCACCAAGCACGGGGAGAACATGCAAACTCCATGCACACAGAGACGGGAATCGAGCCTGGCCGGGGAATCGAACCCAGACCCTGGAGGTGCAAGGCGACAGTGCTAACCACTACACCACCGCGCCGCCGCACCCAAAGTTAACAGAACATAATTGTATATAATGATTATATTTTAACTTTACCGGAACTATGAGACCAAAACATTCACGTTCCAGCATTACGAAAGTGCACGGTGAAGACACGTTGTGTTAAAGTGGGGGAGGAGGAATTTGAGTCCACACAGAGCACAAAGTCCTGATTGAACCCATCCTCCTCTCTGGACCATCACTGGTGAGATGAACTGAGTGGAACTCAAGCCTCCTCAACATCAAAACATCAGCACCTGAGCTCATAACTGCTTTTGTAGAAAACATGAATAAACATGTTATTTGCTAATAATAATTTTTATTTCCCAAAAGATAAAGCAGTAGGTTAAGTTCAACCACCAGGGCCCTGACCATCATAAGTTACTAAATATGATGTAAATACACTGTTTGCTTCAGTGGAAAGACAAGCGAAGTAATTAAATTGATCTTTTTCTTTTTTGCATTTTGTAGAATATTTTACAAAATATGAAGACATATCACCACGGGTCCCAAAAATGTTATCAAGGATGGTAGCAAAAAGAAAATGGAGCCGCTTTCAGTTTGTTTTTTTAAAGCAGCCGGTGCCAAAGAGGAATCAAAAATTAAGGATAAGTGAGGTTTAATGTCTATTTATTTCATATTTTACTCCATTTACATGTCTTTTCTAAATGTTTTGATTGTTTTTATGTGCAAAAATTTGACTATAGTGTTGGAAATAGATAATATCAGTAATATTTTTGGTTGGTGGGAACGGATTATCTGCATTTACATGGCACATATGAAAGTATGTTTCACAATACCAAATTCCCCTGAAACGGATTAAATTTGTATGCCGAGGTATCACTACTGTATATATATATACTTTCCCCCCATCATCTGAGCTTATGATATTATTTGTTAATTTTAACTCTTTTGTGCATTAATTAGGACATTCTGACTCCGGATGTGTTTTTATTCTTCTCGAGTAATGCAAAAAATAGAAATTGTGGAATTATTAAAAAAAAAAAAACAGGCACGTTCACACTGCAAGAGCTTGACAATTCTATTTAAAGGACTATAACGTTAACTAATCAATAGAAATGTGTATTATGTAAAAAGCATGACAATCATTGAGTTTTAATAACAAAAATTATAACATTTAAAAACTGATCAAAATCGATTTTCATCAACAAGAAATGAAGAGACGCCAGATATTCCCTTTTCAGATAAAACTTAGACATACTGTAGTAGATAGTTGTATCTTCAGTCTAAGTGGCTCATCATATCAGTTTTTGTCATATTTACATCCTGTGAAAGTTGGAAATGCCCCCAAAGCACAAAGCCACAAGACATTGTACAGTATGCAGGTGTACTTGGTCTTTCATGTGCATGCAGCATCAATACTGTAGTTTCAAATTCTTTACTGTCTACTGCCGAATGGAAGACTTCAAGTGTATTTAACATTGATTTTTTTTTGTGAAATAATGAGCATTTTCTGGCTCCTGACAGGCATGCCATTTGCTTTCAGACCAAGATGAAGTCTTTCCTCATAGGACTAGTTCATTCTTGATCTTGGGTATGTGAGGAATGACCTTCTAGGAGGATCTTTATTTCTTTAGATAGCATGGCCAGATTTAAAAATTGTTTTGGCATGGACACAAGTTTGTCTTGCACACATTTTTGTTTCATTGATCAGATCTCCACGTGCAATAGACATATACAGTGGTGTGAAAAACTATTTGCCCCCTTCCTGATTTCTTATTCTTTTGCATGTTTGTCACACTTAAATGTTTCTGCTCATCAAAAACCGTTAACTATTAGTCAAAGATAACATAATTGAACACAAAATGCAGTTTTTAAATGAAGGTTTACGTTATTAAGGGAGAAAAAAAAACTCCAAATCTACATGGCCCTGTGTGAAAAAGTGATTGCCCCCCTTGTTAAAAAATAACTTAACTGTGGTTTATCACACCTGAGTTCAATTTCTGTAGTCACCCCCAGGCCTGATTACTGCCACACCTGTTTCAATCAAGAAATCACTTAAATAGGAGCTACCTGACACAGAGAAGTAGACCAAAAGCACCTCAAAAGCTAGACATCATGCCAAGATCCAAAGAAATTCAGGAACAAATGAGAACAAAAGTAATTGAGATCTATCAGTCTGGTAAAGGTTATAAAGCCATTTCTAAAGCTTTGGGACTCCAGCGAACCACAGTGAGAGCCATTATCCACAAATGGCAAAAACATGGAACAGTGGTGAACCTTCCTCTGAATGGCTGAAGAAAAACAAAATGAAGACTTTGGAGTGGCCTAGTCAAAGTCCTGACCTGAATCCTATTGAGATGTTGTGGCATGACCTTAAAAAGGCGGTTCATGCTAGAAAACCCTCAAATAAAGCTGAATTACAACAATTCTGCAAAGATGAGTGGGCCAAAATTCCTCCAGAGCGCTGTAAAAGACTCGTTGCAAGTTATCGCAAACGCTTGATTGCAGTTATTGCTGCTAAGGGTGGCCCAACCAGTTATTAGGTTCAGGGGGCAATTACTTTTTCACAAAGGGCCATGTAGGTTTGGATTTTTTTTCTCCTTAAATAATAAAACCCCTCATTTAAAAACTGCATTTTGTGTTTACTTGTGTTATCTTTGACTAATAGTTAAATGTGTTTGATGATCAGAAACATTTTGTGTGACAAACATGCAAAAGAATAAGAAATCAGGAGGGGGGCAAATAGTTTTTCACACCACTGTAATTATAATGCACCTTCGGCTACGCTATCACACGAATGAAACTAACATTTTCATAATTAACCCGATTTACAGCAACAACAACAAAAATAAAAAAAACCAAATATTTTCGAAATTAAAAATTTGCAACAATGACTTGTAGCTGGTGATGTCACACATGTTTAACCAAAATTTACTCCTTTCATGAAATCAAATCTTGAAATAAAACACAATAATATCATTAGAAGTTCTTTTATGTCATGCTAGAAATTACTGGCGTGATAAACGTTTCGGTCGGCCACTTTCAGTCGGCCATGTTGGGTGAAATTAATCTTAGTTGCAGTTACAACTGCTGGCCACTAGGAGTGATAAGTATGGAGTGATGCAACAGAGTCCTCTGTAGTGCTGATACGCAGTTGCAACATGTGCATTCACGAAATGCATGCGTGAAAGGGTTAACCGTCTGCTATAAAAAGAGAATATTTAAAGACAATGATATTCTGCATGAACTTTAAAACTGCAGGTTGTTTGATTCCAAAGTTAAATCCTCTAAAATCCTCTAGTGGAATAAGACACGATCTTGTGCGGGGCGAAAAGACAAAACCATAACTTTGCACTGCAAATGCTTTTAATTTAATGAGTTAATAAAATATAAACCACAACACAAACTCACCATTCAAATAAAAAGGAAAATAAAATGCTGCTAGGCATGCTAAACAGCGCGAATACATCTCTACTGGTTTCATTTAAAACAAAGTGACAAAAAACACCTTGGTACACTGACACAGAATGGAAATACAAGGTTTGCATAGATAAAAAAATAAATAAAATAAAATCAATGAACAGAATAAACAGAATCTAAAGATGCTTGGAGATATTTTTTTGTTTTTAAAGCTTTTGCCCTAAAACTATAGATATATACAGTTTATATATATATATATATATATATATCTATCATTTCCAGGAATGCAAAAATATTCTAGCAGTTGTCAGTGGTATATGGCTGTGTTTCATCTATGCTGCCAATAAAAGTACAAGTAGACGTATTCATACTTCTCATTTATCATATATCTGTCACGACATACAGTCCGTCATGATGCATCACTTCGCACATCTACGTGCAAAGCGTCCGGCCGCCGGAAATCATCCCCCCCCCCCACCCCCGATTCACACTGCTCATTGCTAATGTTACATGATGACATGATGACATAACGACATTCATTAATGCAGACAACGTTTAAAGACACACACAATTCGTTACAAATTGCAATACCAGGCTGCGGAATAGTGGTGTAATGTTCACTTGATGTGTGTGTGTGTGTGTGTGTGTGTGTGTGTGTGTGTGTGTGTGTGTGTGTGTGTGTGTGTGTGTGTGTGTGTGTTGCGAGTGAGAAAAACCAAAAACTTGTGCATTGCCTGGACACACTTCTATCCTTTAATGTTATTCGTTCTTATTCAGTTTGCATTTTTCTAGTACACAATCTACTTTAAATATTACACTTATCTTACAATTAATTCGCACCCAAATGGAATTTAATCTTAAATCATACTCTGAAATTACACAACATTTTATAACAACAATAAAAAAAAAACACACACACAATCTAACACAGTGGAAATATATTTATATACACACACACACACACTACCAGTCAAAAGATTGTACTTTTATTTTCTCTTTCAGAAAAATAATGTAGACTGTAAAACACTGTAAACTAATGTATCTGGGATTATATAGTGAATAAAGGAACTTTTTAGCTTAAGGTTTGGTAACAAACTAAAAGCACCATTTTGTAATAAATGAAGTGTAGGTTAAATTCAGTGTAAAGGTGTAGGTTAAGATATTAATAAATGACCTATTTGACCTTTACTCCATTCCTAGCATCATATAGTGCTTAATGACAAGAACTGGGAAGGGGAAAAATGGAGAAAAAAAATATTTGGAGTGAAATATTGAATTTCTGTCATTTCAAATGACTTAATATAGTATTTAATAGACATGGCAATAAATTGATACCTGGAATCTTTATTTGGTTGATACCAGCTAAAACATTATGATTCAGTTACATTGTGAATAAAAAAAGGATTTGTTTAATCTTATCATGATTTTACTTTCAAATTAATTAAAATATAAAAATTTGAAGGCATCGTAACAGCTGACCCATTCGAGATATCACAAATCCCTCTGCAATTTTGAAAGTACAGCAGGTTATCAGATTATTTATTAGATATTAAATGAGATGAATGATGGTTGGAGAGGCCCCTTACAATTTTTTTTCCCAAGGGCCCCTTTTAAATTAATTTTAAAGTTTAGCACTATTTAAAGGAAAATGTAATCATAAATGGTTATTAATATCAGCCTACACTTAAGGTTTCTGTTTTGCAGTTGGAAATTTGTATTGTGCCATCTTTAGCATCTACAAATCAGTAAGATATTTACACCTTGCTTGTATTTACAGTAGGTACGTATGTACGTAGTTTACTACCAAACCTTAATTACATTTTTCTTAACTTCCTTACAGTATTCCTGATAAAGCTTCACACACTTTCAATATCTTTTCACTTTTAAAAAATACATTTTGATACCAAAATAAATTTATACAATATTATAGTCACATTAGAGTCTCCACTATTTATAGCTGTCTTAGAAATAAATTTCAACCATAAACTTAGTATATAACACACAAGTAAATCATAAATACATTCGTCTAAAACTTTTGACTGGTAGTGTTTTTTTTTTTTTTTTTCCAGGAAAAAATTTTTTTTTAAATAATAAATATTAAAACTTTTCACTTCATATAAACTCTATGCGTTAACATTGCACATTTATCTGTTAAATAGTGCATATTACATACACATACACTATTTAAATATCTATTCAATAAAGTCTCTGTCCATTTTATAGCCTATTCAGGAAAATTATTTATCCAGAGTTACAGGAAGACGCACTTTGTGGCATTGGAAATATAAAGAGGACCTCAGGAGCTAAATTTCATAAATAATAATAATAATAATTTTAAAAAGCATGGATTTAATCTAGGACAAATACACTCATCTCTCACCAGTTTCACATTTTATCGATAGCTCTCTTTTTTCAAAAATAATAACGCAAAATAACAATTAATGTACAGTATACCCTGACCTTGATGTTTGGAGCGGTTTAACTGCCATTTCCAGCACAACATGAACTCCTTTAACCTCACATTTCATTCGATTCTCACTAGCACAAATAGCATCACAAAATAAAACCAACTTTTTAAGCACTGAGGGTTTATTGCACTTCCGTGTCTGTGGGTGTATATTGCTGAAAATATGGCATTTGGGGAACAGCTCAGTTCTGAAAAAGTGCCAATTAATGATCACAAATATAGCACTCTATAAATATATATCATAGACTTGGGGTGAGTTCATTGTTAACAAAATAAGCCCTAAGTGCCAGCTTTAAGGGAGGGAACTCAACAGGATATGCTGAGCAGCTACGCGCCTCTGTAAATACAGCGAACTACGGTTTGTTACGTTATTGCACAATTATTTCAGTGTTACGTGTGCAAATCAGCTGGCTGCTCGGAGTTCTTTTCCAATTTTAAAGCTAAACAAGCTGAAGAATTGAACGTGCTTTGTCGAACTCGACCGTTTCATTGTGTAAGTCTAACGTCATTACAATAAACAATAAACTGCCAAGAGTTTCAGGTTTAAAGCTGACACTCTCAAAGTGCATTATAGGTAACAAACACACACTGTGCGTAAATATAAGTACTGAGAAACTGAATGATTCTATGTTGTTGTTTTTTCCCCCCGAATTTCTTGAGTTCAGTGTTTTTCAGGAAATCTGACAAATCAGTTTTTTAAAATTTGAACAAGTGAAATGGTTGGGAATTTGTACCAATAAACTTTAAAACATACATTTTTTCCATTTATTTTTAGTGAAACATTTAAAAATTTGAAATTAGATAGAGTTCTTAGTTTGCAAATTATTATTTTTTTAAACAAACATTAAAACTATTTTTCAAAAGGTGGGAAATTTGATTTAGAATTTTAGAAGTTTTAAGGTTTTTTTATGCATCTTTTTCATAATTCAATTTTGATTTTAATCTACTTTATATCTGCTAAAAACTGAAATTTCCAAATCTTAATTAATTTCAATTTTAGTGATCTGAATTCAATTTTAAATCTGACAAGTCTTCCTTGCCGTATACAAACTAAATTCAAGTTCAGTTTTCTTTCACACAAATCTCCAAATTAAGTTCAAACTACATAATTATTCAACTTTCAGTTCCTGTCGTCACAAAATCAGTTCCTGAGCCTGAGAATAGCTGGATTTCATTACATTTTATTTAAATCAAGCTAAAAAAAATAAGTCTTAGAAACTAACCGAGCCACTAACTGTAATTTTAAACTCAAGTTTAATTAAAATTTTCTTCTTAAGTTTGACTGAGGAAATTGATCTGAATTTTTCTGAGACTGTTTTGTCATCGTACGTTTGATCTCCTCCCTCCTTGTTTCTTTGATGTTTCTCAGTTAGTAGCAGTGTGCTTTAGTGCTGCAGAAGAATTTCATGCATTATTAAATAATGGAAAAGAAAAACATCCTGCAGTAGCCCGGCATCGACTTTCACAATCAGGTGCTCAAACTTTGTGCAAAAATCATTTTCAGTCATACAGGTGACGACGCTCTATTTTCCCTGATAAACTGACTAAACTGCAAAATTAATACAAACGATTGTATGATGTGTTACGCCCTCTGAGAGGTCATGATGGGTGACAGATTCTTAATTTGGCCAGAACTTCATAAAACAGACAAAACAAACAGTGATCTAATCTAATCTAATCTAATCTAATCTAATGTGATTGGTGATTCTCATTCTATTGTCGTGATAAATACAAGCCTTCTAAATAACAACGTACTGTAAAAGCCAAATCCACACAAATGCTACATTTCCTACAGTTTTAATATTAACGACGAGACACAATGCGGCCATGTTTACACAAATGAAACCACAACACACTAAGGAACAGGAATGATTATATATACAGTGTACATGAACTCGATAAATACATCTAGTTTTGGTTCTATCACATAAAAATAAAGAAATCTGCCTTTTTTTCCCCTTTACACTGAACCTGAAAGAATAGGCACTCCCGCCCGTCTGGAAGGCTGAGAAGTTCTCACAGTATACAGCAAATGTGCTTGCTATGAAATAAACCTGTTTATGTGAAACAGAAAGGGCTGCGAGCAAGTTTGTCTTGAAAAGCAACCAGTCACATGAAGAAAGCATCTCTAGACAAAGCATCGCTGTTCTCTCTCATTCTTGATTTTAAGGATACGGATAAAACGTCTCTCAGGTTACAGGATGATGCATCCATTCAAACAGTGTTATAAATATTTCTCTTAAATACTTTAAATAACATATGGGTTATAGTTGAGTGCAAAGGTTCGCCAAAATACGACAAACGTCATTTCACTATCATGTTACTAAAAAGAAATCACATTTTCCCTGCTATATATAGCCCTGTTTGGACAGGATTAGATTCACAATAGGAATCTGGAGTAATTCTACACTCCATTTAAATCTCAGTCTTTTCCTCAATCAAACTTGAGGAAATAACACAAAGCCTCCTACACTGCAAAACAAATTAAATACTAAAAAATAAATACATTAATAAATTAAATTAAGTAAACATTTGCAAGTGAAAATAGCTTGAATCGAGTAATATTTATATAAAGACATTATTAAATACACATTATTAGATGATTAAACCAAATATAAGATTATTAAATCCATATTTTCCATTATTTAAGCATTATAATAATTTTACATATAATTTAACTTATTTTAATCATTCATTTATGAAAAGAAATGAGAACTTATCCGCTAATAGAGCAAGAAATCAAAGTACTTAAAATTGGAAAATGTGTCCAGAAATGGACTTAGTTTTATATCTGATTTACTGTAAGCTTACAATAAGAAACAACATATAAAGTTGACTAGATTCATGATGTTTCCACTGGCAAAAAGGTCATTATACTGCAGCGTATCCTACGCATTTCTTTTTAACCAACTGGAATAACTTTTCTCCATCCAGCTAGACTTCTTTATGACTTTTTTTTTTCGAATACTTTTTCTCACCAGACCTACTGTACATTAGCCACATATCGTTTTCACTTGACGACTTCCTTGCTTTGGGCTGGTTCACTCTCTCCATGCCGCCTACATCGCACGTTACTCCATTAGCCGGAGAAAGAAAACATAATCGATCAAAAGAATGAATCTTTGAAGGCTGATTGACACGACAGTTACGATATAAATACCGATAGAAACCACTTTATATTCACACTCGACAAAACTTACACAAATAAAATCTGATCGGATTCCTTTCTGAACGTTATAACTTATGTGACGTGAGAAAAAAAAAAAAAAACGTCAAACTAATTCCGTCCAAACAGGGCTCGTTATGTAACACGATCAGGCGGGACACATTTCGCTATTCATCGCAAAACTTCACTTTCTGATTTTTGCTGGTATGTCTTTTTAGACTTGTTTTAGTTTTTAAACTTATTTTGTATTGATGCCTTTTCCTCTTCTCGTCAAAAGTGGGTGCAAACTTTTGCACTCAAATGCATATAGCTATAAAAGCTGTGTTCTAAATACATCACAAATGCTGCACTTTGTGTACTGATTTTAGATGATGAAAATCATACAAATTTGTTTTTTTTTTAAACCAATCAAATTTTCACAATTTGAATCTATTTTATAAAGTTACTTTTTTTTTTTTTTACGTTTATGGCTACAGCAGTTCCACATCTAATGGTAAAATCATTACACAAATAACATCCTTGACATCATTAGGTTAAATAATCCCAGGCTCACATATATACCATTATATCTACTGTTTGTTTTTTAGAATTAACTTCAAATGATTAATTTTATGTTCAAATAGCTACAGTAATGCCATATGCATGTAAGCATTTATGTTAAAATTTGCACAAGAGGTCAATAACTGGGCCAGGCCTGTAACTGTGTGATGATTTCAGGAAGATTCTACGTGGTTCTCATTGACTGAGCTTCCGCTTGCTTTTAGCCTTCTGACTCTCATGTGAAAAAAGGAGCAAAAACGTAGAAAGCAAATACATCCTGTCTCGGTGCTCAAGTGCATTTACAATGAATGGAAAAATCTATCCACATTCGATTTTCCCCTGGGACCTTTCCTTACCTCCAGCCTGCCTTGTGATGAGATGAAAACTTCAGGACAGGTAGTGGAGCGTGGAGATAAAATGTTTCATTCGTCAGTCATCAGGTCTAGTAATCAGTCCAGGATTTAGTCAGATGACTTTGAAGGTCATGTGATGTAATCTCGAAGACGGTCCTTCCCTCACGTACGGAGACGCAGCTTCAGTGAAAAATGTCCCCTTGTTCCTTTTGACTCATTATTACCAGACTTCTCGCCAGGTTTGTTGGAGCGAATCCCTTAGCTGTCACGTTCTCCTCGGATTAATGTTCCTAGCCCTTTCTGAACGTCTGCATCATCAGCATGTGAGTACACTCAGCTATATTACAAGCACTGACTTACAGATATCCTCACTTGCTCTACGTAAAATGGACAGAGGCTCTGTACAGGTTTCAAGCTTTGGACCATGGAAGAGAACGACTCTACACACGCTGTACACGGATAAAACATGTCGCAAGGCCTAAGAGCCACATCGGCTTTCACAATGACGGAGCGCTTCGCCGAAAAATAAAAAAGCAGGAAGTTATTAATCAGCACAGAAGTCATTCTGTGAAGCAGTCTGTGAGAGACGTCAAATACCTTGGCTGAGTCTAGAATTTGGATACGTTTACGTGCAAAAGTTTACATACCCCTGCTCGAGGATGATGAAACCAATAAGGCGTTTAACGCATGTCAGGTTTATATGAGGTCAACAAGTGTAAGGTTAGCAGATTAATATATGAACATCCATCAGCCATGAGAGCTGCTCACATCACATCTTTCTCAACTCTTTATATTGGATCTTTTATAACCTCCCGCTGACTGCAACACTGTAACCCGACCGCTTGCAGAAATCCCTTAGGACTCCCTGAGTCCTGTTATTTTGACATTTCCTGCCTTAGATAAAAATTCAAATTTTGTTGTGTTGATTGTTTGTTTTCAGTCAGTCATTCATTAAACTCTTTAACTGTGTGGCCTACATTCATTAGAGCGTGCTAAAGGGAATACAGGGCTTACTACTAAAGATAACCACACGTTAGTCTTAAGCTGGGTGTATGCATGCATGGTTTCAGAGCACGTAGATGATGGTGTAGCACTGAGACGAAAGGCAGGCGATAACAAAGTGCGCGTGGGCGCTGCGATGACTGATGCTTGACTGATGCAAAATTCGTGGGACAGCTACAGATATGCTTGACAAAAGTAAACAAGTAAACAAAACATGCACAAAACACGGAAAAATATCCTCATCGTCTTGCACAAAGTCTTGTTTTCTCAGCTCACAGGACTTGGGTAAGAGGATTGATTGTATTGTATCGTAATATCTGAGATGCACAGGTTAGAGATTAGATCTTAAACGACGCACAGTGTACAGCCGGCTTGAGTCTCAGTCAACATTTCATTCATCTATTTAATTGAACTAAATGCCAGCTATTCAAAAGGGGATGCAAACTTTTGCACTCAACCGTAAGATGATGCATTATAAACCTATGACTCCTGTATATCTACTTTATTATACCTACTGACCATCAGTGTGAGGTGTTCAGGGTGGAGCCTGCGTCGCTGCCAGATTGTGTAATCTGATTTAATGAGATCAGAGTCTGGGGAAAGTCTGATCTAAGAGATAATGCGGCTGTAATTAGGACACATCATCTATAGCAGGAGGAGGAGGAGGAGGAGGAGATTCCACGTGGGATTCAAGCTACAGGCTCTGCAGGTCATACTACTAATCATCATCATCACACACACACACACACACACACAGACACAGACAGTGGTTCTAGATGAAGTGGATCCAGCCGTTATCCCATTCGCGCGGAGGCGAGATTTTGAACCGGTGGCGTCGCACCCTGTAGTTCTTGCCGTCGTGGTTGTCCCAGTACTCGTCGGGGCCGACGCGGTAGCGGACGGCGAACTGCAGGCTGCCGCTGCTCTCGAGGAACGCCGGCGTGACGATCTTGAACTGGAAGCGGTCGGAGCCGCCGTCGCTCGAGCTCGGCACGTACGACGCGGGCACGTCGACGAAGGTGAGCCAGTTGTCGAGCGTGTACCTCAGCGTCACGTGCTTCTCGAACGCCAGGTTCAGCACGCGCACGAAGCCCGAGATGCTGAACTCGTCCGTCTCCACCGACTCCAGCAGCACCTTGGCGCTCTTCAGGCGCTCCCGGAAGTCGGGCCGCGCGCCCGGGCAGGTGAACTGGGTCTCCACGAAGGTGGACTGCGTGTATCCGTTGTGCGCGTGCTGCTCGAAGTTGTTGAGGTGGAGCGCGCGGGCCTTCTTGAACTTGTCCAGGACGCGGTCGGGCGTCTCGGGCACGTCGGTGTCGTCGAAGTGTCGCACGGAGATGAGCTCGAGGCCGAGCGAGTCGGCGAAGCGCACTTTCTTCTGGCTGGACGGGCTGCAGATGCGCGCCACCTCCAGCTTCGCCCTCTCCGCGGAGCTCGGTAGGGACTTGCAGCGGCGGCGCAGGCCGGGACTCGGCGGCGGCTTCGGCAGCGATTCGCGTCCCCTCGGCCGCTCGTCCACGACGCGCATCTCCAAGGGTTCGCGCTCGCTGGTCACCTCCTCCTCCTCTTCCTCCTCCTCGCCTTCCGTCTTATCGCCGTCGTCCATCTTCTGGTTTGCGGTCAAGCTCCCGAACAAGCCGGCGATGCAGCTGTAATTTCTCGGAAGGCAGTTTTTCGGAGGCAGCATGACCACGACTTCACCAGTCGTTTCGGTTTCCATAAAAATCCACCAAAAAAAAAAAAAAAAAGGATTAAACTCCTGAGGTGTAAAACCTTGCCGCCGGTCAGCAGAAATGACTAGACGAGACGAGCGGCTCAGGTGACACTTACTGCGTGCGCTGCCGTGTGCGCGCCTCTGCGTTCCCCGTGTGCGCGTGAGTCTCCGTCCTTACATGTCCTTCCCGGTGCGCGTGTCGGCTGCGCGCTTTCTTTCCCGAAAGGAAAAATTTCTTTCAAACACCAAACCGCGCAGCAGCTACACAGGCTGCACACACACACTGATCTACGCAGAGCATTGCGGAAGAGGTGATGATGATTCCCCCCCCACCACCACACACACACACACACACACACACCTCCTCGGGTAAGAACAGCGCCTGCGCGCGGTGACGTCGCCACCCAAACACTAGAGATGAGACTAAACAGAGAATTAAAAAGGAACAATTGTATTTCCATCTTTTCCTTCTAAAAATTTTATAAAAATAATAATATACTTATAGATTATTATGATATTATTTTAATTGAAGTGTCTCTTGCTACATCTTTTCACGGTTTATACTTAATTTCGATCCTCTCGTGTATTTTAACCTTTTTTTTGGACTTTCAAATCTATAGTTCTTTGTCCTTTATATTTTATTTGTTCTGATTAATGTTTTTGTGTTTTTTTGTGTTGTTGTTATTATTGCTGCAGTTATTGTTCTTAAATGTGTTTTACATGTTCTGTATTCATTTGTATTGTCTCAATAAAATAAAATAAAAAAACTAAAGAAGCAAATAATAATAATAATAATAAGGTAGATGCAAGAGCTAAACCAACCAGAGTACGGGACCTTTACAGGAGAACTGGAGCACGCGCGCAATATACACAGGGTGTTAATATTAATGGAATTTTTTATTAGGACAATCCAGAGTATAAGGAAGTCAAAGCAACTATACAGTTTATTGTCAATAACAATAAAAAGGGACTGCATAAGAGAGACACGAATTGAAAGTGAACACACACACACACATATCGTGCGCACTTGCGGCTCCGAAGCCACGCCTCCACTTTGCCGTCGTTTCCCGCTGCGTCACTGCGTCGTGACGCACGCACGCACGCAGACCACCCTCGCATGGTGATCGCCATGGCAACGGCACGTAACGCCGACTCGCGCCACAAACACGCCGAGATCAATAGACTTCATCGCTCGTTCCACGACCCGCGCGGACTCTCGCTCCAGGCGCACGAGCACCATGCCACGCTTCAGCCAGATGTAACCACGGATCAGGTTATTATAATAATAATGATAACAATCTTTTCCTCCGTCCTCTTTTTAAGAAGCCTATCACTGCTCACTCACTCTTAACTTATGTCTTACCCTGCATGATGACGTCAAAGGGAATGGAATGACGTGTCTCCCCACACACACACCACAGGAGGAGTTTCAGGATCAGTCACATTGTCAGGACGCGCCAGGACGCATGGATGATGCAGAGTCTGGAGAAGCCGGACTGCGGTGCGCCTTTGTGCAAGCTTTCAGGAGGAGGAGGAGGAGGAGGAGGAGGACGCGTGGAAGAGCTGCTGCTGGACATTAGCGAGGAAAGCTCGGTGAAAGAGCAGGAACCTTATGAGATTCTCAACCAACCAGGCTGGGATGAAGCTGTGAGTACTGTGAGATAAGATAAATAACGCACCCATGAGACATGAGACGCACCTGCGCCTCTGCACCTTTTGCATGCATTTCTGATAAAGACGAACAAACAGGAATGAGAATGGAATAAATTAGGACTGATGCGGAATCCAAAGTCCCGCTTTGATTTGAACACCCCTCGTTATGGCCAACATGAATTTTTTTTTAATTATTTTTTAACTGGACGACACGATTTAAATGATATGGAGATATAAATCCCAAATAAATCTTGACGGACTACCTGGAACATCAACTCAGCAAGTTTATAACACAAAAATGTCTCACAGCTTAGAAATACAGCCAAGTCCAGAGTTATTGTCTAGACTGTTATTGTCTAGACTGTTATTGTCTTTTTTCACCAGTGTGTTCAGTTAATTAAACCCTGAGGAACGAGAAAAGGAGAAATAAATGAAAATAATAATTGTATTGGGTCGTATTTAAGATTACTAAGGATAACAGGATCCGTTAGTCAGTCAGTTGAGGTTCTCATGCGTTAGTCAATTTCCTTAGACTTAAATTAAAACAAAATCAGCTGCTCTTATAAGATATTAACTGGAATTTCAGGAATAATGTTTCTTATCTATCACAAAAGGGCGCAGAGACACTAACACTTGGCCGTATTTATGATTTGTGTTATAAAACTTGAGTTGACGCTCCAAATACTCGGTCATGTTTATTTAAAATGATATCTGCATATAATTTCAATCGTGTAGTCCAGGAGAGAGAAAAAAATAAATGTCCTTCATGTTGGCAATTACATGGGTTGTTCAAGTCAAACCGGGACGTTTCATTGCGCAGAATGACAGAATACAGTTGTGAGAGTAAAATCCCCCTTTATTTCCTCTGTATAATCCTACACTAATGCACTTATCCCAGTGTTTCACTAGTTTAACTTGGGTAGAAAGTGTTCTCAGAACGTCAGCGTCATGATGAAACGCTGGCTTCCCAGGAACTCCTTTAATAACCCAATGGCAATAACTCGTTTTCGCCACTCGAAAATGGCGTTTCGAGAAATTTCATGACCAGTCCCGGCTTGACTTGAAAACCCCTTGTAGAACAATGCAACACTGACTGTCATAGTTCGGATGTGATCCTAATTAGTGACCCTCATGACTGACCCAATGGAAAGCTAAATATTGTGTAAAGGTGTAATACAGGTGTGATACTGATATAAAGAAGAATCACACACTGGTTGTGTTTTATGTCCACAGATCCAAGGGTGGGGCAGGTGCTCTCCTTTTTCCTGCCTGTTTATAGCACAACAAAGGAGAAAGAAGCACAAACAGGAGATCTCAGCCTCCCATTGTGTTCTTTGCACCGATTTGAAGGACTTGAAGCTCTCGGGGATCACCGCTCCCCCCAGCCGAGCTCGCTACGAGAAATCCGTAGAGCATCTGAGGCTCAACGTTCCCTTATCTCTGGAACACCTCAACAGAATCCCGAGTGCCGTTACTTCTACCTCATCCTCAGAAGATGACCCGTTAGAGGATTTCACGCCTAAGACGAGGAACGTGAAGAAAAGCTTGCTCGGAAATAAATGGCTGTTTGGGACTGAACACCACGTACCTGACCGGATTCTACCTCACCCACATCAAGCGGATGCTCCGTGCTCGTGTATGAAGGATAGGAATGCTGGGAAAGTGTCACTGTTTAGTCGAGTTATGTTCCTGCCACCGGTAAAAGTGCCAACAATTCCAAAGAGCTCAAATGGTTTGAAGGGCAGAGATGACGGCACGACAAGGACGGTTATGGTTAGCGAGAAATGTGATAGCGATCCGGAACAGGCAGCGGCCGTTTCTTATTACAGCCCAACTGCAGGCACCACACAGGGGATGATCACGTCCACGCAAGGACCAACGCAGCACCAGAATCACCTCCTATCTGCTTTAAACGTCTCGAGAAAGTATCAGATCCCCATCGAGAGCTTGGACGAGATTCAGGCCGGTGCCACCCAGTCGCTCCCAGAACGAAATCTCAGGCAGGAAGAGCTGATCAGGTCGCCTGTAAGGCACAACTCGGCGCTCAGATCGCTGTTAGCCGCGAAAAATAAAATTCTGGGGAAGGAAGAACCCGAGCTCCCGATGCTGCTGGGCACCAAGGTCCAGATACCAGTGTCCACTCAGAGACTACTGTAGCTGCTCGTCCTCATTCTCTCTCATGTCCAGTTGACAGTAAAGATGAAAAATCCTGAAAAGTGGCTGTATACTCCTTATACATATTAAACTTTTCAGATATAACGCGTTGAGTTTTACAGATGGAGAAAAAGGTGTACATTAAGTAACGAATGAAACATTGTGCTATTATAAGAAAATGTAAAACTTTTCCACATCATATCCTGAAGTGTTTTATTCCTTTTATACCTCTGCGATTTGCCAAAGCGTATTTATTTATTTTTTTGGTATGTTTTTAGGTTCATCTAACACTGTGGTCAGTCACGCTTGTTCCGGTCATCACTCGTGTTACAGACGCTACGGTATAAACAGTCGTTCCCGTCATCCGTTTCTATTTTTAACACCACAGATTAGCATGTTTCTGAGAAGCCTGGAAGTCATCTCACTTTTCTGTGAATTTACTAGAGAATGTTAACGAAGACGCAGCTTGTTAGACAATAACTACAAACCTGATGTGGTTGGTGTTAAACATTTCATGATTCAGGAATATTGACCAAATCACAAACTGTATAGAAACGTTCTAGAGCTTTTCACTAGAGATCTGCGAGATGTGACCTCTTGTACTGTACGCTGGCTGTGCTGATAAAACTCTTACCGTTCCTGAGGTTTTGGGTTCTTTATAAATACAGCGTTCTGCGAACCCTTCATTCAGAGTGACTCGTGAGAGCGTTGGCTGTACAGCCGGGCGTCGTTCACTCCAAGAATATCTCGTTATCGCTGTTGTCGAGTACCGTGGAAAAATCACTCACTCATCAGAATTATATTAACGCTGCACTTATCGAGTCACTGCGTTCTCGTTTTAACTTCAGAGATACAGACAACAACGCTCAGAAATTCGTGAAAGTGGAAAAGTTTAATTTGGTGTTGGATATAAAATAAGTTAAAAATAAAATAAAATCACTCTAAAGAGATTTTCTAGATTTTTGCATAAACATGAACTAAAACTTCATCAGATTTTTACACGAGTCCTAAAAGTAGATAAAAAGAACCCAAATGAAACGAACACAAAACAAAACAACAACAACACTATACTGCAGAATATTTGGGTTATTTATTAATTGATGAGATACTGAGATGATCCAACAACACATCTATTTATCAGAGTTTATCAAGGTCAAATCAGTTCAAATCTGAAGGTTAAATCAGAGTGTGTATGAGAGAGTGGACGAGTGTGTATATAAGTGAGTGAGTGCGAGTGTGTTTGAGTGAATGTGTAAGTAATTGAATGAGAGCGTGTGTGTGAGTGAATGAGTGAATGAGTGTGAGTGTGTGTGAGCTCTGGTTTATTTAAAGAACTGAAATCTGCCTCAGCCGGCTTTCTGTTCCACAGTGTGTTTTTGCGCAGCACTCCATGTCTTATAAAGGAACTTCCCTTAATAAAATTCCTCCCTTTGGAACGGCATGTGATGTCATCAGTACAGACTTCGCTTCCTTCATGTGTTACCATGGTAACATACAGTAAACACACCGGGTACACGCTGCTGCTACTGTGAAAATGTTACATATTTGAAATGAAATAAATATTAAAACATTTTTTTTTCTGTGACTTTATTAATTTACAAGATGGACATCCTGTCATTCCGAAATCATTTCTTGAACTCCACAGATCCAATCTGGCCAGATCGTGAACAACGTCAGTGTAACTGGTGCCACTTAGGATTTGATGCTGCCCTGAAAGTTCACGTCTACTATATGTGAAGTACGAAGGACGCCAGTTTTCAAATACAATAACCTTATGTGGTCTGAGGTTTACATTACATTTGCGAACTCCGAGACTTGAACTACCCATGAGTCACATTATCAGTAACATCTTAATGCACTGCTTTAAGCGCATCAACATCTGTCTGGATTTGGGGAGTGAAGCAGGCGGAAGGGCCACAATGGGGCGGAATACGTTAATATAATTTAATCCATTTCAGTTCCCAGTGCTCAAATGATTAAAACATACAATGAAATTATCTGTTTTCCTCAAAAGATTAAATGTATTTAAGATCAGCGGGTAAAAGGACCAACACCGCGACAGAGGCGTGAGTGTAGTGTTCCGTGGAAACACATAAAACCACATGCTTAAGGCCCTCCATTGTTTGCAGTTTTGAGCTGGTTACCCAGCAACTGAAGACGAGCCTCCTAACAGCAGCTGCTCGCCAACACTCCTCCACCTCGAAGGAACAAACGTTTAAGAGCAATAACTGTTATATGTAAGAGCTGTCTGCAATTCTTACCTTTTAATCGTGTGAATTCATTCTCCTCTCCGCTGCAATCGCACCATCACTGTTTGCACCAGGGCATGCGTGATCTAATTACAGCATGCACCCAAGTGGGAAAAAAAATATGTTTTTAATCGTGTGTATCGTCAGTTCTACAGTAAGCTGCTTTTTGTTCAGACCCAATCAACACTAAATTCCTAAACTGTTAATCTGGGGTTAATTGTATTGAATTGTAATTCTTATAAAATCGAATCAGCACTTGGGTATTGTGATAATATCGTATTAGTAGGTGAGTGGTGATTGCGATGGTGATTGCGATGGTTGTGATTCCCGTCCAGGTTAATTACAAAGTCAGACCATGATAAAGTTTTTTTTTTGACAGCATTTTATTTTTCGAGCGACCGCTGCAGCCTAGCCTAAACAACAAAACACAAAAACACAGGGTTCATTCATCATCATGTACATCAAATCATAAAACATGCACATGTTCAACTTAAGACACTTAATCCATAAACAACAACAAAATCCAACAACTTGAGAGAGTAAATAAATAAAAGAAAAAGAAACTGAACTCATGACTTGTTCTTGGCACAAACAGGACTGCATGCACGCTCTTGTGAAATAGCGGGAGTGTATGCTAACAATTTCAAGTGATCTACGGCGGTATGCTTTTGTTCGTATATACTGTATGTGTGTGTGTAGCGTTCGGAAGCGAATCTCTGCCTTGGCTGAGCGACGAAATGAAAAGAAAACCTTTTGGTTACGACGCGACACAGTGTCACTTACATTCTATTGTTTGCAGAAAACAGTTACGTTCATAAATAAATGCCTCACTAGCAGGCATAGTGTTACGTTGCGCTATAAATACTGAAATACATCGTGCACCATATGGAGTGTCCAGAAAGAGAAAACTTTAAAGAACAGAAGAAAGAGGGAAAACAAAAAAATCTCTTTGAAATAAATCAGCGATGTTTGTCGTAGCATTACAACGAACGGGTTTGTATTTACAACTTAAATTAAGGCACCGAAGAACAAAAGCTGATCGCGGGATGTGATCTAGTGTTAAAGTGACGAAAGGTCTACATTCCGAGAAATGCTCCATGCTTCCTGTACTTGTAATAATATTTCATTAAAGGTTCCTTCTTCCTGTAAACAGCAGCGATTTGCATGTTAAATCACTCACAGTACAAAATGCAAATCATTGTAGTAGTAATAATAATAATAATAATAGTAAAGCCTAAATGTCAAAGGTCACCCATATCATTTGTGACATGCAAAAGTTATATAAGGAATAAGTAACGTTAATAAAAAAATTAACAAAACCTGCCATAACCCTTACGAGCGATACGATACAGCCTGACCAGAAATATCTGCCTGGATCGAAATAAAAAATTAAATAACACAGGAACAATTTTTCTGTTTAACGATTAAACACCAACTTAACAAAAGCAACCAAAGAAATAATGCCTTTATATAAATATATAAAGCACAACAAAACTATCATTACAGTGCAGCCAAACAAGAATTTCACAAGAAATCAGATTTTTAGATGAACGCACATAACTTTAGACTTGTGCCACACTGTAAATTTACGACTACATAGTAGCACTATCATCATCATCACCGAAAATGATATATTCAGTTCTAACGGTAATAAAACGTAAAAACAAAAAATAATTTTCTGCAAGGACTGCAAAAAGTACTAAACAGAATGTGCAAAATAATAGATAAACATATTAAGCAGCAGTTAAATGAAAACGATAAAGTGCAGCTACAAGCCCTATTCAGACTGGGTTAGTTTCTCTGTAGTAACGTCTCCACCTGCATGATGGACGAGGTTCTCAAAGTCGTTTTTTTGAAATTGAAACGGTCTTATGAATTTGGTAGATTTGGGTCCTCGTGGTCACATGATCCCGCTCAGTGCGCCAAGTTCCGCAATTGCCCAAAAGCCGACGAGTCCGGTGTTCCCCCTGTGCTAAATTCGACTGAGCGGTGCAAATCCAAATAAAGGAATTAATTCAGATCGATGTGTAACAAATCCCAACCAAACTGGGTTGCTGAAAGCTCTTTAAGCTTCGAGACTACGTGCAGTGGAATGACTCGCGAAGCTGAAGTAAGATCGACTGTCACAAGCGCCTTGCAAACCGAGCCCTTTATGGCGATGAGGGTTTGAGAGAACTCAGAGTCTGCTGGCCCGAGTCATCGGCCTCTGGGCGTTGACTTCACAACGTCGCCCACGTCAAACCTGTTACAGACGGCGGCGCGACATGGCCTCAGCCGATGGCTTTGTCAGAGTTTTGAAACAGAGACAGGAAATCTTCACAAGTTTGGGTTTCCACCGAACTGAAATGAGACTCCACGTTCCAAGCCAGGTCTGCCGACAGAAAGTCGTCCATGACTGTCTGCGTCTCATTGCTGGTTAGAAAAAGGTGGCCCAGGCTGGAGGAGCTGGAGACCGTCTGGGTTTCGGTGCTGCTAAGTCTGATCTGCCCATCATTGGGACAAGATAAGGGAAGAGAAGAAGGAGCAGGAGGACCCCTGGTGTCTGTTTGGGTCTCGGTGTCTGAGGACTCGGTGCTCACGTTGAAGCTGGAGTGTCTTAGGATGCTGCCGAAGGACACGTGACTACTGGGGTCGAGTAGAAAGTTAAGATCCGTTTGAGTCTGTGTGTCGAACATCTCCAGCTCCAGGTCACTCGTTTGGACCCTGGTGCCGACATCGCTGCTGGCACCGTCCCCAAGGCCATCGAGCAAAAGGAAGTCGGTTTGCGTCTCAATGTCGAGGAGCGCCAGGGGCGTCTCCGAGCTCAAGCCTCCCAAGGCACTCTCGTCTGTCTGAGTTTGAATGTGAGTCGCGTTGAGGAAGTCCTCGAAGTCAAAGTCGATGCCCGTGTGCTGCTCTTGCACCGCACCCAGGCCGGATCCACAGCCTTGAGCGCCGCTAGCTGCCATGCTGTAAGAAAGGATGTTCTCCAAATCATTGAACAGGTTCATAGTCTGCGTCTGATTGTCAGCTACCGTGTTTTGGTGTAAAATATCCCTCTGAGCTCCGAAGCACAAGGACGATGCCGGTTTGTCTTCGAAAAATCCTGATTCAGTGCCGATGGGGTCTGGATCTTTGGTGCCATAAGGTCCACCGTGTTCCGTGGTCTGTGTGGAGACGCTAAGCATATCGGAATCGAAGAGATTTGCACACATTACTGCTTGGTCCATTTGGGTCTTGTTTCCGGGGACCGCGAGGGAACGACTTGTCCGAGTTTCCCTCGTTGTGTTACCAGTAGGGAAAGGGATCTGACCGAGAGTTTCAGTTTGTGCCCCGATGGAGGAAGTAGCTTTGGACCTCAAGGGGAACGTCTGAGTTTGCACACTGACCGGTAGCTGGATCTGCGCGCTCACGGTAATGTCAGTTTGAGAACCGGAGGACACGGAGGCCTCATTTGTGGAACCAGCATTGCCTCCCTTACTCAGGAATGAGATATCTGTCTGAATGTTGGTTGAGGTGCTTTTATTTTTTGATCCCAAATCGTTAACTGGTTCACTGACTGACACCGAGTCCAGGCCTTCTAGGTTGACCTGGATCCCTGTACTGATGGCATCCAGGTTTGATCTGGAAACGGGCATAGGTTCTTTCAAATTTTTAGTGTTTAACGGAGGTACCACTGCCCCAAGCGACTGAGGGACGAGCTGCAAGCTGCTTACGGAGCCTTGCGCATCCACGGTCAATACAACGGACCTCAAACCGCTGCTCTCTGTTGGCGGGAGGAGGACAGGCAAGTGTGCCAGCTGCATCACAGGGACATTAACCAAAGCCATCTTAGGCATGGGCAGAAGAAGCTTCTGGAGATTTTTAGAGCGAACGTGGTTGTTTTGGGGTAAATCTGGAGTGCGAGTCGCTCCTTCGGCAGGAATGGCTCCCTCTGTGACATCCGTTTCGAAGGTTTGTCCGTGAGGCTCAAGTTTTGTTGAGCCGCGAGATAATTTCTCTATTTTTCTTTTCTTGACAGGCGGATACCTAAAGAAAAAGAAAACGTTTAGATGACCGATACTATGCACTATTTCAGAAGCGGATTCAAGATTCAAGCCATAAATGGGAATACCTATGCTCCTTGGGAACCTCGTGACCAGTTCTGTAGATGTGCGACAACAAGGACGTTCGACTCGCGTAGGGACAACCGCACGTACAACTGTACGTCCTTCCACAATCCTCTGCGTGTCTTTTCAAGTCCCATTCCGTGCTGTATCCGTTGCTGCACTTGATGCATTTGTGCTTCTTCTCTGCGTGCATCTTCATGAAATGCTAACGGACATTAAAACAGAAGGTCCACCAGGTTCAGCATCATGGTCAAACCCGATACCGTTATGTGCATGCAGGTGACAAGTGTAATAATTTTTTTTTTACTTACTTGCTTAACCAGGGCAAACTGGGAGAACGGCCTGTTGGGTCCCCTCGGACAGCCGTCTATCGGACAACAGTAGAGCTTCTGCGAACCCTTTAAATCCTTCCTTACCGTAGGGTTGACGATACCTTCCTAACAAACAGCAGAAATGATGAAACAGCTAAAGATGGTGCCAGTTACTGACTCACATTCACATCATTTAATTTTTTTGCTTTATTGCATGGACATCAATTATTCAACCGAGAGCAATAAATGTCATGATGGGATTTGTAAAGATATCCATCGGGTAGGTGTGAATAAAACGAGCAACACACACTGGGACTAAACCATGTTACAAATCCTAACGCTGCTTGGAATGGAAACTGGAGCAGGTCTTATGTAACTGAGACTGAAAGTTTTGAAAAGAGCTTGTGAAATAAATCAATGCAGGAGTCCAGAGCCGTGGACATCTTGTGCAGGTCGAACGTTTTAATTGGTCTACCGACAGGACTGTAGCAGACGAGAGTTCCTCTAACTAAACCAGATGAACAAATAAATGACAGGGATGGAGCACTGCTTCAAGTAGATTTTTTTTCTTCTTCCTTTCTTGATTGATTGATCGACTGAAACGTGGTCCACATGTGGGTTCAAAGATGAAAAAGAGAAACATTTACTAAGAACTTTTGCAAAGGACTTCTGAGGTTTCGACATACAGTACTTTGTAACTAGAGCAAAAGATTTCCAATCCCAACTTGTCGCACTACACACATCTGGTTCTGTTTTTAGAAATATTGCAATTGTGGTGCATTTCACTTACCTTACAAATTGAAAATCATTATTATTATTATTATTATTATTTTAATATCACTCTTACATGTTAGTCTTCTGTTAAAAACAATTTAGCCAGCTAACGGTTTCCTTCCTCTCGAATTCATATTTTACACAGGATGATATGTAGTGAAAGGCTTGCACAACCGCTGATGACCTAAAAATTAAAAATAGAGTTTTCAAATAAAAAGAATCTACAAATAGTATAATAAAATAGAATTGGATTCTGTATAAAACGTGAATTGTCTAACTGATCCAAAGCTAATCCTCATACGTAAACATAGTCACGTTACTTAGCCAAGTCGATTTGATGTTACATTGAAGGTTGAACTCCGTGTACTGTACAATGGCGTGCAAATTATTGAGCTCAAACTGATTTTAATATGACACAAAGATAACCTGAGTAAACACAAAATGCAGGTTTTAAATGAAGATTTCTTAAGGAGGGGGGGAAGCTGTTCAAAACTACCTGGCCTTTTATGTGTAAATTTATTTTAACTTAAATGTTCACCAGTGACTTTTGTCGTCAAGAGGGGAAACGCATTCGCACGTTCGTCTGAAAACTGAACTTAACTAGCTAACTAGGTTGCCAGGCAACCAACCCAAGTAAAGGCTTGCAAATGAATTACCACTGACGGTCCAGACCAGAGATTTGCGAGTGAGCATTCAGGGCTGTGAGAACTTGGTTCAGCCACTTGGCTGTCTATTTGTCTCTAAGGAATGCAGAGAGAGAGAGAGAGAGAGAGAGAGAGAGAAAAAAGCTGAAGTTCTCTTTTGTCATTGTTCTCCTCAGCAGGCGGAAGAACGTGGACGGAGGACCAAAACACTGAGATCATTTATATGCAGAAGTACACAGAGTGGTAAAAGCTGCAACATGAATCTGCTGAAAGTAGCCTGCTAAGAGGAAGCTGCAATAGTAAACACACTCACTGAACGTCACTCTGTGGGTCTGCGCAGGTTTCAGGTCGGTGAGGTTTTCCGTTAGAGACTCGCTGACTCTGGCTTTGGACGCAGCCTGATAACAAGGTGACTAAATACGAGAAGTTTATTGTGCACTAGATGTGCCTGTGTGGAATTTAACTGCACCAAAAAAAAAAAAAAAAAAAAAAAAAAAAGTACAGCGCCATCTGTTGAATTTTGGAATGAAATAAAATTATTACCGTGAAGTACTGAAGTAGATTAAGTAGATTTTAATCGCACGTTCATGACCATGTATAAAAAAAAATAGAACGCCATCTGTTGAATTTTAAGAGGAATTGATTTTTTTCAAGATGGATTTTTTTAAGATTAGGGATTTAATGGGGTTTTCACACCTGTGAAAACCCCATTAAAATTTGTTGAGTTTTTACGTAATGTGTGCAGACAAAAACCATGTTGATGTGTTCGATTACTCATCTTACAGATGAGTTAATCGAGTTACCGCAGGCTTCCCGTGGGTTTGGACCCGCCTGGCGGTTCTCAACCACGAGGTCTGGATGCTTTTCTGCTCACCACGGACACAAAGAGCGGTTAGTCGAGTTACCGCCGCCTTCCCGTCAGATCAGACCTGTCTGGCCGTTCTCAACCACAAGTCTGGATGTTTTTCCAGGGCGGTTGTGTCAGGATGCAACCGGTCACAATATTCACGGTTCGAGAAATGAGTAAAATTAATTTTTCCCTGTATATTACTTATCGAACGTAATGGGCTGACCATCTTTCTTTGAACAAAAGTGATTAAAAAAAAACATCAACTTATGACCATGTCTATAAATAAATAAATTCATTAATTAATAAAAAAATAAAACCAGTTATTTGGCTGGGTTGCCAGAATGGGTGGTTTTCCGGAATCCCTTGTGTCACTCTTCGATTGACAAAAATGTCTTGGACAGAAGGTCAAAATTAGTGAAACAGTAAGTGCACATGAAATTAATTTACAGTATGACCTACTATTATAATAATACTTTGACAAACTCCTGCCAAGTCAGAGCTAAAAAGTCAGTGTGATCTGGCAACCCTGGTGAGGACAGAGCGGATGTGAGCGCGAGTTTAAGTGAACAAAAGAAATATTTGTGCAAAACAGATTTACGTTTATAGCTTTGACATTCGCCCTCATCCAGAACGACTTACGAGGGTCCGATTGGTGGCAAATTGATGAAGGTTTGAACCCAGGACCTTCCGATCAGTAGTCCAACACCTTAACCTTATACATAAAAACAAAACACAGTTTTGCTGCAATAAAAGCAATAAAATGTATTTTGTATTATAAATGGTTAAACTTCGTGCAGCTTTAAAAGTGTGTTTGAAATAACTTCAAGGCGGAATAACCTGAAATCGTCAAAAAGCACTAAAAATCCTGCTTCCATTTCCAACAACCTACATCTGTGAGACGGGGTTGTCTGCAGTGACGGCAACGAAATTGAAATTATGCAGCAGACCGGACATGAGGAGGTCACTTCAGCGGTCACTCTCCCTTTACATCTCCTCACACTGTTACTGATCTGAAGCGTGATGAACGTCAACTGACGCGACACAAGATCGACTGGGTGCAAAACTGTGCGAGTGTAAATCTCTCTCCCTTGTTCTCTATATCTGATCAGACACTTTTAATCAAACGGTTCATTCACAGTGTGAATTACGAGGGTTTTGTGACATAAATCAGAAGGTGTTAATCCATTTCCACAAACATCAGGTTTATTATTAAATAAATAAATATATAAATGTGCTTGTTCTGATACATAAATGTTTTTCTGTAATATGATTTTATTAACAGATGGAGGGGAAGCAACTCACGTGCACAAAATAAATATAATCTATTCATAATATACATTTCACAAACGCAAAACACATTTCACAGATGTACAACTGTGTACAAATTTTTTTTTGAATGTTTAAAATTTACAAGGGTATCATGGACTGTGAATGTGAAAATCGTCTTTCGTGTGTGTGTGTATTTTTGAGGCAGCAACATGAGTCACTCGTACTCTTTAAATTAAAATTTTATTTTCAGTCATACACAGTACGATATGAAGTGAGATGCTTATACGACCGCCAGTGACCTTAAAAAAATAAAAACTTATAGGAATAAATATGAATAAAAAAAAAATACTAAAGAAAATACTTAATTTAACTAGTAAAATAAACTGTACAAATAAGGGCATAATAAAAATAAATAGAAATAAAAATATAGAAATACAGAAGAAAAAAGAAGAAATATAGAAGAAAAAAGTATATATATAAAATATGAAAGTGACCATGGTTGTGCAAATATGCATAAAAAGTGACTTATTAAAGTGTCTTGTGTGTATGTAGTGCGAGTGTGTATGAATGTGTCCATGATTGTCCAGTCAGTGTCAATGTTGGGAGTTTAAAAAGATGTTACTAGTCCTGTGTGGTGGTGTTTAGCCAATCAGATGCAACCTCACCATTCAACCTTTAGACACAGCTTTACACACGGAAATGAAGTTTTACCTCCTCAAACCAAGAACAGGATGCACAAGCAAGTTATTACTTTATTTCATTGTTTCATTAATGAACTTCGCCGAGAATATCACAGCTAACCCACTTTATCATCTTTATAAACACTTCACCCTCAGTACAAGTTTATCATTTTCAAATGAAACAATGCAAACACTCAGCACAGTAAAAATAGCACGAGACTGACTATTGTGGTGAAGTGATCACTCATTATGACTTTGGTCGGTCCGTTTCAACTTAGTTGCATATATGTTGTACTTTATGTTGAAACAATGTGGTTTGAACAAGACGTGCAGCCTGATTGAAAACATTTATTTTAAACAGTATAACTTACTGTCTGTACATTGAAATACATCTTTCCTTTTTAATAATTCAGGAATCTCTCCAGCAGTACGCTCTTCAACAACTTCATGATGGATTTGTTAATGCCTTGGAGACATTATATAATATACAGTCTTTTATAATTATTGATAATTCACCCTAAGCTGCATGAATGGATAAATTGACAGCCACGGTTCTCTATTCTTTACAATAAACATAATTCTCCCACTAGTCTCAAGGCTTTACTTACTGCATTACTGGATAAATCAACAATTTTAACTAATCTCTTGAATGAATGAATGAAGTACATTTTAGCGACCACTTGTCACCATGCCCCGACATAACTGATACAACCTTTATTTGAAGCTAAAGTCACTTTCAAAACGTTTCAAATTTTCAAAAACTCTATTCTGCTAATGTTGTAGACATTAGTGTTTATATTAGAAATACAAACTTTTATAGCAGTGTCTCTGATCATTTTAATTATTGTAAGAAATAATGGAGAGACTGTTTGTGAAGCGGTTTAATAATACCTATAAAAGTCAAATCGCTCTCTGGCTCAGTGACGGCATCAAAGCAAATTTGAAATCGTGCAGCTTTAATCCATTATGTTATACACATTTGAGCTGTTAATGAACTAAAAGCAAATCTGGTGGCATTCAGATATAACAGAATACACTGTGACCCACAGAAACATCTATTCTCCAAATTAAAAACTCTAACTGTGACTGTCTTGATTGACAAGCGTACTGAGGGTGAAGTGTTTATAAAGATGATAAAATGGTTAACTGTGTTATTTTCTGCGAAGTTCATTAATGAAATATTATGAAATAAACTAAACTTACACGTGCATCCTGTTCTTGGTTTGAGTAGGTAAAACTTAATTTCCGTTGTAATTAACTCGGGTGTGTAAACCTGAGCTACTCGAGTGCTGCGCTCCTGGAGGGCTGTGATTGGTTAAATGGTGAGGTCGTATCTGATTGTCTAAAGAGTATGAGTGAATGACCCACGTTGCTGCCAGCAAAGTCTCAAAAATATACATACACACACCAATTCAGGGATAATATTGTAAAGCTAAAATAAGCTAAAATAAGTGACATGATGGAGCTGAAGTCATTCGACAAGGAACAACTGTATGCATCACCACACAGTCACTAATGGAGCAAAGGTACAGAAGCGACATACCATCTGTGACAGAGAATCGCCACCTCACAGTCTCTACTATGATGTAACGATGATGCCACAGTAAAGGATCTGTGTATAGAAACCTGTGTGTGAGAGACTGCAGTCAGTAACATGTGAGACGGGGAAACGCATCGGCTGCTGGTATGATCATATATTTTTATTTTATATAGTTAATACCGCTCTTTACTTATACGAAGGAATGATCACTTGAATCTGAGTTACTTGATATTTGATTTAATTGCTTAGAGCTCATTACAAGAGAAAAGCAGTAACTTATGTTATGCTATGATTGTTGTTTAAGTGTTTGCATGTTTTCACAAAAAATTTAACATGATGTGTATTGCATGTTTCCTAAACGGTTTATGGAATAGTATGTGTTAAGCTTAGTAAAAAAAAAAATTTTGTATTTGTTTACATTTTATTGAACTAATATTTATTAGAAGTAGTGATTTAACTGTTATTTATCAGGAATAATGATGTGCCTTTTTTGTGGTTTTTCATTTAAGGTTATCGACCACTTATTGAATCCACTTTAAATGATTGTTGTCACCTGCAAAGCTGTCAGACAAGAATTAAAAGTGATTCCAGAGTTGATCCTCATGTCCGCTGTTGTTGGCTCTGGCTTTTTTTTTTTTTTTTTTTTAAGAGTTTGCAGCAGAAGCTGATGTGCAGATTCCCAGATAACTCGACAGATATTCACACAGGGAAGACGATTTTCACATTCACTGTCCATGATGCACTCGTAGATTTTAAACATTCAAAAACCTTGTACACAGTTGTACATCTGTGAATTGTGTTTTGCATTTGTGAAACACGTATTATGAATATATATTTATTTTGTGCGTACAAGTGAGTTTTTTGTTTCACACATGTGAATTGGGATACGCATTTTTTGCGAGTGCAAGTGTGCATCGTGTCTTTTGAGTGAATTATTAATGAGACTATTTTGATTCCATAGATCTGAACGCCGGCTAAGTTGCGCGTACGTTCGGGAGCTGTTCAAAACTTGTTTGCATCAGTAGAAAGCCAAGTGAAGTGAGTTTACAAACTTATTTTGTGAAATTTGTTTTTGCATTTTGCATAAGATTAAGTGAAGATATAGCTCCATGGGTCCCAATAATGTTATCAGGGACAGTAGCCAGAAGAAAACAGTCACTTTCAGTTTGGGGTTTTAAAGCGGCCAGTGCCAAGAGGAATTATAAATTAAGGTTAAGTGAGGTTTAGGCTATTTAATATTTTCTTTCATTTACATGTTTATAATGATTTCGATATGGTTTTAGTGCTGGAAACTGGAAAAAATTGTTAATATTTTTGGGTGGCTGGAACGGATTATTTGCATTGACACTACAGTGGGACCTTGACATACGAATTTAATCAAAGTTCTTAAGGGAAAGATTTCGTATTGTAAAACATTTTTCCACAGGATATCACGTAAATGCAGATAGTCCGTTCCAGCCACCCAAAAATATTAACAATTTTACCAATTTTGTAAAGAACTTAAATATGAAATAAATAGATATGGAGACAAGATGGCGCCGGTGTGTGTGGCTTGCCGTTTTCTGCTGACTTTGCTTTTTGGATTATTGTTGTTTTTGTCACTTGTCACTCAAAAAGTTAACTCTCTGTTGGTGTATGATCGCCAAACACTCTTGAACCTTCGGCCTGCTGTGGAAAATTTTACACGGTTTGAGAATAATGAGCAAAATCACTTCCCCCCCACTGCTATCGGGAATACCTGCTCACCTCTACCGCTGTGCAGTTCCAGGTCGCCGGAGAAAGCGCTCCCGTCGCCGAGGCAAACGCAGCGGTCGCCAAGTGAAGCTTAAAGCCTGTTTGGCGTGTTTTCCTGAGACTTTCCGATCGAGCTATGGAACTGACCAGTACCGTATTATAGGTTTCACGGACGTGGTACCCTGCCTCATACCTGTGGTTGGCTCGGATGAATTTTCTCGGTCGCATCGGAGCGCTCCGCGTTTTCGCCGGCTGCGAGGAGCAAATGCGGAGAACCTGCGCTCGCTTTGTCGGGTGCCCTGGCCTTATCTCAACTCGCCCTCGACACTAAACAGGATGACCAAGATGGGCCTGGTAAATGTCAGGTCACTAACCAACAAAACTTTCATTCTGAAGGAGTTTATCACCTCACGTGGTTTGGACTTTCTTTTCATTACGGAGACGTGGCTGAATGTTGGTGAGTACAGTGCCTTCTCTGAACTTCCCGAGAACATCGGGTCGAGGAGGAGGAATCGCGGTGGTCTATACGGAGAACTTCTATTGTAAGCAGCTGTCGTTACTGACTTTTTCCAGCTTTGAGCTTGGCCGCTCTCACACAGTGCTGTGTGGAGTGATTTATCGTCCACCTAAGTATAATAAGGACTTTCTAATTGATTTGTCAGACTTTTTTGCTGAAATGATGCCGAAATATGATCGTGTCCTTATTGTGGGTGATTTTAATGTTCATGTCTGTTGCCCTGAGAATCTGCTGGCCAAAGATTTTTTAAGTTTAATTGATTCGTTTGGTTTTGTGCAGTCAGTGTCTGGCCCCACACAGGAGCAGGGGCACACCCTTGATCTTGTTTTATCTCATGGATTATCTATTTCTAACATTGAAGTCTGTGATGCAGTATTTTCTGATCACATGCCTGTGTTGTTTAACTCTGTTCTACCAAACAATGACGTTAAACCCTATGGGCGTGCACGGTGCTGTCGCGTGTTTAACTCCTCCACCGCTGCTCAGTTCTCTGATGCGTTTAACCGGAGCTGTGATGATGACATCTCAGAGTACACTTCTGTTGCTGGCTTCAACACTGAGACACTAGCATCCTGGTTCCATTCCACCTGTAAGGCTGCCTTGGACTCTGTGGCTCCATTAAAAATCAGGCGCCCGAAAGTTAAATCCGAACCCTGGTTAAACGACGAGACTCGTGCTGTCAGACGTGAGTGTCGAAAAGTGGAACGCAAATGGAAAAAGGACAAATTACAAGTGTCTTTTATTTCGTTGAGAGATAGTTGGCGTCTTTATCAGAAAACTGTTAAAGCGGCAAAAACCAAACATTACTCTGACTTAATTTTAGCAAACTGTCATAAGCCTCGCGTTTTATTTCAGTCTTTTAATGCAATTCTTAATGGTCCCCAAATTGCCAGTTTCGAAAGCTCATATAAGGTGTGTGAAAACTTTCTCCAGTTTTTTATTGATAAGGTTTCTTCTACAAGGGCTCTTATCACATCTCCTGCATGTAACGCATCTATTTCCATTTCTGTCTCTAGCTCTGCTGTTTTTAACCAGTTTGAGCCCATCTCTCTTTCCTTTCTGTTAGAGATTATTAATATTATGAAGCCTGCATGATCTCCTGCTGATTCCATTCCCCCACATCTCTTTAAAGAGTTGGCTCCCATTCTAGGTCCTAAAGTTTAAAATATTATAAATAGCAGCTTGGGATCTGGGGTGGTACCCACCCATTTTAAACATGCAGTTGTGCAGCCTTTGTTAAAAAAACCTAATCTTGATCCGTCTGTGTTGTCTAATTACAGACCAATCTCTAAGCTACCATTTCTGGAGAAGGTAGTTTATACACAGCTAATAAGTTATCTTGGTGAGCATGGAATGATTGAGGTTTTTCAGTCTGGTTTCAAGGCTCTTCACAGTACTGAAACAGCTCTGTTAAGAGTCTTAAACGACATTTATCGTATTACTGATTCTGGTGACTCTGTGATTCTTCTGCTGCTTGATTTAACAGCTGCCTTTGATACAGTAGACCATGACATTCTTCTGTCACGCTTAGAACACTGGGTGGGAATTAGGGGGACAGTTCTAGACTGGTTTAGATCCTATCTTATTGATAGAACCTTTTCTGTTAGCCTTGGAGATCTTGAGTCATCATCGGCTCCTCTTACATATGGGGTTCCACAGGGGTCTATCCTTGGACCCCTTCTTTTCTCATTTTATTTGCTGCCGCTCGGCTGTATCCTGAGAAATCATGGCATCTCCTTTCACTGCTATGCAGATGACAGTCAAATTTATCTCCCGTTAAAACAGAAGGAAGGCTACTCTGTCAAGGCGCTGTTAACATGTCTAGATGATATAAAAGCATGGTTAGCCCAAATTTTTTTAAATTTTAATGATAAAAAGACAGAGGTTTTGGTATTCGGTCCTGGTGCCAGGGGTAAAGTTCCACTTCTGGATTTAGGAGATTTGGGGCAGTATGTTAAACATACAGCGTCGAATTTAGGGGTTATTTTTGATCATGGCCTTAAATTTGACAAACAGATTAGTGCTGTGATTCGGTCCAGTTTCTTTCAGTTAAGGCAATTGGCAAAACTTAAACCTGTTTTGTCCTTTAGGCTGTTTGAAATAGCCATCCATGCTTTCATCACCACTCGCATTGATTACTGCAATGCTCTCTACTTTGGAGTTTCTCAGGCAGTATTACATCGGCTTCAGCTGATCCAAAACTCAGCTGCTCGACTATTAACGTCCACACGTAAAAGAGAACATATCTCTCCAGTTCTGGCTTCTCTTCACTGGCTCCCGGTACAGTACCGAATAAATTTTAAAATTCTCTTGGTCACGTTTAAATGTGTACATGGCCTTGCCCCTCCCTACCTCTCTGATCTGCTCCAGCCCTATGCCCCACCCCGGATCATCAGATAAACATTTGCTGATGGTACCCAAGACCAAATGCAAGCTCAGGGGTGATCGGGCATTTTCTGTGGCAGCTCCTAAATTATGGAATGACCTACCATTAACCATTCGTGAGGCCACATCATTGAGGGTGTTTAAGGCTAGTCTTAAAACTCACATGTTTTCTCTGGCATTTAAACCAAAATGAGATGTTAATTTTATATATTGCTTGATATGCTTGTGATTGTGATTTTAATTAGGTTCTTCTTTTATTATTTTATAAATTGTTTTATTTATTTTTATTATCTTGTATTTATTTTATTTTATTAGATTACTGTTATTATTATTTTTTATGTGAAGCACTCTGGGACATTCTTGTTTGTTAAAGTGCTATACAAATAAATATGAGTTGAGTTGAGAGATATTAAACTTCATTTAACCTTAATTTAAGATTCCTCTTGACACCTTTAAAACCCTAAACTGGACTGAAAGCGTTTTCTTCTTGCTAACATACCTGGGACACACAGTGATGTGTCTTCACTAAATCTTGCACAAAATGCAAGAACAAAAGTCATTTGCTTGACTTTCCACTGACGAAAAAAAGTTTTGAGCGGCTCGCGGACGTGCGCGCGACTCAGCCGGTGTTCGTTTGTATGCCGAGGTAAATTTCTTTTCCGTTTTCAGTTCGTAAGGCCGAGGTTCCGCTCTAATTGGTCGTGTCATTAAAAAAAAAAAAAAAAAAAAAATAAATAAATAATATATATATATATATATATTATGCAGTTCATCATTTCATCATTTATAATAATTAACATACTATGCAAATGAGTTTTGTGACGTCGTGTTCCGCCCTCGTGCCTCGAATCTTCCTGTGAGAGGTGTTGATGACGGGGGGGATTGTGGGTCAGCGCGAGCCGGTTAAAGCCGCCTCCGCGAGATCTAATGTCTGATCTGTAACGTTAAACAAACTAATAATAAACACGACGCTTGAGCGGAGACACGTTAAACGCGTCAGTGAGAAAGTGAGAGTACCTTGACTCTGTGAGACTTGACGAGGTGCATGTTGAGCGCCGGGGTGTTCGGGAGGATTTTGCCGCATCCCTGTACCGTACACAGGATGTTGGTCCGCACTTTGGTCAACTCCGTGACGGAAGGTTTAATGATCTCCCGGCCCGGTGCCTGTGTCAGAGCCAGCGGCGGTACCTCCTTCTGCTCGGCGCTGGTCGTGGTGCCGCTGCTGCATCCCGCCGACTCACCCGCTGCGGTGGCAGCCATGTTTGTGTCGTACGCAGCCCTCGCGCAGCCTCTCTCCCCTCCCAGCGCGATGACGCAATACATCGCGCGTGCGCCCGCCCCCCATCCTTTAAAAAAAAAAAAAAAAAAGATTTATTTAAGAGTATAAATTAGATGCATATGTTACATGTCACAATTTATGTATAATCAATTTTAATATCTGTTTTAAACAATCTTGCATATGACCCCCTACAAAAATAAATGCCTTTAAAGTTGTGTTTAAAGCGACGTTTCCCGAACATTCTCGAAAGCTTCCGAAAAGTCTGCTTAGTCACGTGACCGTACTTGAAGACGAAACTCGGCTCATGCAGAGGTGATAAAGGTTCAATAATAAAAATAATAATAATGATAAAGGTTACAAATACAAAATGAATAGAATAATAATAATAATAATAATAACAACCTCGAGCTGCTCGGGTAAGGGCGGAAATGTGACGCGTACGCGACGTACTCTCACGTGCGCCTGTCGCGTAACAGAAAATCCCGCCCTGGTAAAACCACTTTCACTACAAATAGTTCCAATTTTCTTGTGGGCAATCAGCAAACACTTTCGAAACAAAAACAGTATTACACAGAAAAAGTGAAAATGTACAAACTCATGAAAACAAAGTGAACAGTAAAATTAACGTACGACATTAATTTGAAATATATCGATAACGTAAAAAAAAAAAAAAACACATCTATATATATATATAGATCTAATATAATATGAGACACTTCCGGTTGCCGCGACTGAGGCAGATTCCCAAACCAACATGCCCCCCTTTACGTGTCTGCATGGTATTTATTAATTTGACACCGTACCAAAACAAAACAGACAAACAATAACAACAACAGTTTATGTCTTATTTCATGCTTGGGGGAAAAAAAGTCTCTATTCATTACTTCCGGTTGCGCTTAGTTACCAACAAGTCTGTTCATTATTCCCTTAGCAACCGCTTCTTCCTCTAATGTTTTATTTATTTTAGTAAGTCTGTGTGAGTGTCATTTTTTTTAACAGATTGCTGCACTTTTAACATTAAGCACCCCTGACAACAATTATTAATTAATTTAATTGGGTTTTGTTTATTTTAATAGCTATAACTAATTTGTTTACTTTGTTAGTAAATATTGTAAAATATTGCAAAATGTGTATGTAGACAAATAAAAGAAAGTTAAGTAAATTAATTGCAAGAGAAGGTATAAAAGAACAGCTTATGTTAACCACTTATTCAAAGCTATTTTGCAGTAAAATCTATTATCTATTCTTCTATTATCTTATCTATTTTTAACTCATTAAATGTGTTTGCTTTTTTAAATTTAATCTTTAAATGTTGTAGATGTAAAAATAATGAATAAATTGGTTAATACATTTGAATGGCTAGAAAATTAAAAGAAAATGCCTAGTTTGACATACTTTACTGTATTTATCTATTTATTCATTAATTATTATTTAATGTAAAATTTCTCTGTGGAATATTACATGTGAATTTTATATTGTAAAAAGTGAAATATGAAATCTGTTTCAACTAGTTTGAGCGAAAATGATCAGATTTTTATAAAAATACACAGCAGTTCTCGTGTTTCTGCTATGTGCTTTTATAAAAATGAACAATGATTCAAAATAAACAAGTAAAAAAACACAGATTTTATTATATAACATTTAAAACCTTTATTTAAAACTGTAAAAACAATTAAACTTTTAAAGTGTAAAAGTAAGACGTAAGAATGGCGTAAGAACCCAAAGACACAGGAGCTGCTCATGTGAGATGAGGACTCGGGTGGGAACCACGTTAAGTCGTGCGTGCGGGTGTCTGACTCGCGGCTCCCGGAACTTTCTCGGCGATGACAAAGTAGTTCCTTCCTTTCTGTGTGATGGAGGATAAAAGAGGAGTGACGGGGCCTTCGGTCATGCCTGTTAAACACGAAAGAGGAAATCAAAGAGAGACAAAACTCTCTCTACACCAACCCCCCTAAAACCACCAAATACAGCATCTAACCATCTGCGTCCTTCTCCTTTAGAGGAGTATCCAGTATGCTTTTATTTTAATAAACTTACATTAAATTTGTACGCAATGAAACAAAACCTAAAGCAACCTCACCAGTACACTGATACCGGTACACTCACGCCACCTAGAGGGCGCCCAGCCACATAACACCACTGTCTTTAAAGCTGGTTCTTTTAATGGAACTGATGGAATATAACGGTTTAACACAACGCGTCTACACAAATGTATTACGTGAAAGATGAAAAATTTGTTCAGGTATAAAAACCTTGGTGAAATCGGTAAGCTCAGCCAATTAAATCTGATTTTAATCCACGAAAGGATTCAAATATTTAAATAAAATCTTATTCATCTTGATATATTTAAGCGTACTCAGTGATTTTATCCTCCACTTAAAGAGTTACACAAATCAGGACGGTGCTCACCGGTGGACACGCAGTGCCGCAGAGACTCCAGGAGATTGGGGCTGGAGAGCTTGACCACTCCTCTGAAGAGCTCATCTCGATCACTGAGGGTGTTGTTGCTGCTGCTGCCTCTGTATCGTGTTTCAAGCTGAAGAGAAGAAATATTTACTTACAAATTTTACTTGCTCACCTAGAGATGTATCAGAGGTCTAGAAATCAGAGCTTCTCCACATCGTAACTCTCCCGGATGTGGGAAAGACAGTGAAGGTCGACTCATCAGAGCACAATACATGTTTCACATTGTCCACAGCCCAAGATTTTCACCATTGAAACCGAGGCTTGGCATTGACACAAGTGACCAAAGGTGTGGCTGTAGCAGCGCGGCCATGTACATTGACCCCGTGGAGCCTCCGACAAACGGTTTTGGTGGAAACAGGAGAGTTGAGGTGCAAATTTAATCCTGCAGTGAGTTGGGCAGCTGTGGTTCAGTGTTTTTTGGATACAATCCGAGTTAGCACCTGGACATCCCTTTCAGACAGCAACATTGTGTACAAATACATACAAATATATAAAATATAATGAAGAGCATTGTGTATCTTTTGAGTTGTAAATGTGGCAACTGGATTTTAAATCCTCAGTTAAATACCTCACCTGTTTATGGTTAAACACGCAGCTTGTATTAATCCTCAGTTGAGCTTGAAAGCTTTGTTTAAAAACCATGAAGCTGCTTTTATGCACAGATCGTCCTCGACTTACTGCAGCGTTACATCCAAAATGCATTTAAGACCATAGACCTAGCCTATGGAACATCACAGCTTAGACTAATCATCTAACCCAAAGCCAAAGCCTGGTTATAATAAAGTCTTGAGCATCTATCTCATGGCTGACTGGGAGCTGGGACTCGCTAGCACCACCCAGTGCCACAACAGAGTCCAGAGCTTAAACCCATTGAGAATCTTTGAGATGTATTAGAGAAGGCTTCATACAACGGTCTGACTCTCTCATCATCAATACAAAATTTTGGAGAGAAATGAGTGCGACTCTGGATGGAAATAAACATTGTGATATCACATAAACGTGTTGAAAAGACGCCAAGGTGCACGCATGCCGTAATCAATGCAAAAGGCGGTCCATATTAAAATATTAGTATTATAGGTATTGTGATATTATATGTTTTTGGACTGAGCGGTGCATCAGCAGAGTGTGTTTAATTTTCTTTGCCAGAAGCACATGTGGTTCACTGCTAGTGTTTTGAATGATGTCTCATATCCGACATGCTTCCATGTTACCTTGTAGACTGCAGTTTCCAGTTTCGGCACCGCCCCGACCCCGAACGCCTCGCAGGCCATCTGATGTTTTCTCTCAGCAAACTCAGCGTGCTCTCTATTAATGTTAGGATCTGCAGAGAGAAATAAAGCTTCTGTAAATACAGGAGTACGATTCTGTACAATAACGATTTATTGGAGAGAAAAACAAAAAATAAAAATAATTTACACACGTGATGGAGGAGCGTTTCTTTCCTTTAAGGTCCGCTCCTGATTTGGGAAAACCTGAAGGGGAAAAAACTATATATTTTTAAAAGTTGTTACATTTGTTGTTGTTTTTTTTAACACATTTATTTGGTCATGTTTTAGCAACGTCTTCAACTATGATATTTAAATATATATATATAATAAATATTTAAATTATTATAATTTATTAGGATTATTTGATGCAAAGTACGAGGGTGAGTCAAACATCATCCACACTTTGGCTGTATACTGTATTTTAATTAAAAGTTGAACCTTGGATTGCAGATAACTTTGTCTGCAAGTGTTTTGCAAAATGAGCAATAATTTTGTAAAAATTATTCATTATTTTTGTAATATATTTTACCTTGATCTTGATATACGAGTATTGTAGTACGTATATGCTTTGCCTGCCGGGCGTCATGTGATCACAACTAACAACATCCATACTGTTTACTATAATACTGTGACCAAGCGTGTGTTTTATTTTGTGTCCAAGTACAGTGACTGTTCTTTAGTAACTGTACTGCAATAACGGCCAGGTGAAGAAAAAGGTCAAAAAGGCTGTAGCAGAGCGGAAGATGGTTTCATTTAACGACCATGCAATGTCACATTTCTGCGAAATCCTGAAAAGAAGGCATTAAAGTGTCATTAAAGAGGTTCCAGACACACACTAACGTAATCACTGCTCTCTGACAGGGAGTCAGAGAGCAGTGATTCCGTTAGTGCGTGTGTGTGAGAAAGTCGTCCTACATACTGCCCCCCCCCCCCCGACTCTCCTTTCTCGTCTATAGCCACGATTCTTTTCAAAGGTAAAGTGCAGGTTAATAAGATTTATTTTTACTGTATATTTAGTATTAATTATTTTTATATGAATATTTTTGGGTTGTGGAACAAATCATCAGAGTTTCCCTTATTTCTTATGGGGGAAATTCGCTTTGATGTGTGATGCAGAGTGCCTTGCATTACAAGAATGCTTCCGCAATCCAAGATTTAGCTGTACATCATTTTTCGACATAATCACCTTCGTTTCAAAACACTTTGTCCTTCTGTTAACAAGCGTTCATATTTCTTCATTAAAAAATGTTTTATGCCGAGCTGTGAGCCACGAATGCACTGATGTCTTCACTTCTTCTGCTTTCAGGGAACCAAACAGGTGAAAGTCTGATGGAGCGAGATCAGGACTATAGAGAGGTCGCTTTAACACATTAAAACAGAGGGTCGTCAGTGTGTGCAAAAGTGTGATGCGAGACCACGACACCCTTTCATATCAGTCCTCTGTGTTTAATCCGAAGTTTAGTCTTCAGCTCTTCACTAATCGGCTCACTGTAACGATAACTGGTGATTGTTGAACCTTTTTTCTGACAATGTTCCAATACTTATGGCCCCTGAGATACAATAAGACAGTTCGGCCAACAGGATAATTTTTTGCTCACCCTCATATAAAAATTCAATAGAAATTTAAAGAATAAAAGTGTAGTCATTTTAAAGGGAAACAAATATATGGATGATTTTTTAAATATTAGTTGATAATCGTATGAATAAGGTTCTTTAAACAGACCCTAAAAATCAAAAAAATTTTAAACAGTGTATTATTAAATTTTAAATTAGAATTGTATATTCAATTATACCTTTCATAAAAGAGGTAAATAAGATGTCTCTGTTTACCTGCTGATACTGTCTCATGAGCAGGTCCCTCATGGCAGTGAGGCTCCTCCCACTCAGGTGAGCTTCATTTATGGACACGTGTCTAGTGGACAGAACTAAAGCCTAAGAGTCAGATCGATAAAACAGTCAGATCTCTACAGACCAGCATACGGTGGAAGTAAACAGCTTTTGAGCGCGTGAGCAGAGAGAGGAGAGACCTGATGAAGGAAAGGCTTGTGCTTGGCGTTGAGGTTGAGGACGAACACGTAGGGAGTCTGGAGGTAATGAACGACGTACGTCGGCTTCAGGTGGTTGGGTTTGGTCAAGTTATCGCCCCAGGCGATACGGATCCATACGGCGCCGTCTTCCAGTTTCTTCATCCTGACGGAGACCTGGACGAGCAAAGACTCATGGGTAAAAACCGGAGCAGATACTGATTACATTTGTTTGTAACTTTGTTATAATTAATTCATAATTGCACTGTTATAATTAAAATTTAGAACACAAATTTAAAGAACTGGATTTGAAATTTGAAAACACAGAATATCACTTTTATTAAAATTTACTTCCATAAACCTGTTTCTTGTTTACTCTCGCTGGGCCTCATTCATCACTTTGAATCAACCAATCAGATTTATTCATAAATCCTTCATACGAGTATTTACACAAAATATTTTGGACTTAAGAAAATCCTTTAAAGATTTATTAATTTATTACGGCTTATATTTCAACTCAAAGAACCAGAAAGATTTCATAGCGTAATGATAAAACAACGATTACAACACACCTCGGCATACAAACCTGTCTCATGAATTTCCGCCTCAAAAAAAATGGAATTTTGCAAGAAATTTACCTCTGCATGTGAATCATTTTTCTATGTCGAGCTGAACTGAACATCGGCCAAGTTGTGCATAAGTCTGGGAGCCGTTCAAAACTTGTTTGTATGTAGGAAACCACAGGTGAAAAGTAACTCACGTTATTGTAATTGAGTAGTTTTTTTTGTGTATTCCTACTTTTTAAAGTAGTTTTTAAAATCTGTAATTTTACTTTCACTTAAGTACGTTTTGTTTGAAGTATTGTAATTCGCTACATTTTAAATCATATTCGCTACTGAGTAAAAAATAAATGAATGAAAATGATAAAATAATGAAAATAATATGCTTTGTATAAATGCTTCATTGCGCTCGTGTGTGTATCATGTCCTGGTCGCGCGCCGCTCCAGGTTTTCTGACATCGGCATCTCCCTGACCTTCCACACGGTCGCTTCCGCCTTGAGAGTGACGTCATCGACTAGCGCGACCATATATAAACCGGAGAGAGACGCGGGAAAGATGAAAGAGGTTGTGATTTTGGCGTTTTGATATTTGGTTGTGTATTCCGGTTTTGACTTTTTGCCTCCAATTGACTTTGATTATTGCTTTGTCCCTTTTTGTTTTTGTATATATTTGTAGATAATTTCATTGTTTTTGGTTTAGGGAGTCCGGGAAGGTACCTGTATTTTTGTTTGTGTTTTTTTTTTTTTTTTTTTTTTTTTGCAGGTAATCTAAGCTACTAAATATAAATACCATTTTGTTTATTATTTTGGCCTGGGTCCATCCTGAATCTGATCCTCCTCCTGGTGTGTGTGTGTGTGTGTGTACAAACCTCATTATTTCATCAGTTAATGATTGGATCTAGTTCTTTCTGCCATATGCCACCATTTCCATACAGTTTAAAATAGAACCCTGAACCATTCTTTTGCTGTTTGGCCCTAGACTGGGACGTAACACCATATTTAAGTGACCACTTTGATTTTCAAGCACAAGAAAGACAACAGCTTTATTATGCAAAGGTGTTCCTTCAGTTAAAAAATAAAAATAAAAAAGTAACTCCGTAACTTTTACTCGAGTAAATTTTTTATGAGCTACTTTTTACTTTTACTTGAGTAGATTTTTATAATGGTAACTTTACTTGTGCTTAAGTAAAATTTCATTGAAGTAACAGTACTTGTACTTGAGTACAAAATTTTATTACTCTTTCCACCTCCGTAGGAAACCAAGTGAAGAGAAATTTTTTTTGTGAGTATTTTTTGTATTTCGTGCAAGATTTAGTGACGACAGCACCAAGGATTCCAATAATGTTGGCAAGGACGTCGCAAGAAGAAAAGGGAGACACTTTAATTACTAAATTAAAGTAAAGTGAGGTTTAATGTCTATTTATTTCATATTTTACTTCATGTCTTTTCTAAAGATTTTAGAAATTTATTTTGGGGTGGCTAGAATGGATCACAGTGGAACCTCAGATTATGAGTAACGCGGTTTCCGAGTGTTCCGCAAGACAAGCAAAGATTTTTTAAAAATAAATTTGGACTTGAAAAACGAATAAGTCTTGGTTGACGAGTACCGAGTATCATGTGTCACGCATGCGCTTCTTGTTTTGATGCCGATTTCTGGTAAAACAGAATTTCCGTTAATGTGTGTGTTATATAACACAAATAAGAGAGGATGAGGGGTTACTGTGCAAGACGTGAAGAGGGAGGGTCTGATTTCTCCTCTCCTCTTACTTTAGCTACACACACACAAAAAACACTGTGAGGACTTATCTTCTACTTTTTTTTTTTAAGTAAAGTGCAGGTTAATTTGTTTTATTTTTACTTTATATTTTGTATTAATTATTTTTATGTATTTATTTTTTTGGGCTGTGGAATGAATAATTTGAGTTATTTCATTATTTGTAATGGAGAAATTTGATTTACGAGTGTTTTGAAATACGAGCCCGCTTCCTGAACGAATTATGTTCATAATCCAAGGTTCCACTGTATCTGCATTGACATTATTTCTGTGGGAAAATATGTAACGCTGTACGAAATTTCACCGTAAGTACTCGTCTACGGAGCGGAATAATTTCATATGCCAAGGTACCGGGGCATTTATTTTGTAAAAATTATTTCTATACCATGACAAAACAGCCTTATAATAAATGCATTAAAATAAAATGTTTAAAAATGAGTTGTAATAAAGTTGTAAAAATCACTTTCTGAAAGTCATCGGGTCACCGTATGAAATCAGCTTAAAAGATGGAGACGATCGATAAATCTTGTTCTTTGGGTCGCATTCAATTTTTCAGATCTGAATCAAATCTAGATCTAAATGTATTCATTCACTTCAAGATGTAAAAAGAAATGAGAGTGCTTTACATGTTGGACGACATCCTCTAAATGAGCTACAAACATCTCCTTAAACTGGGTGGAGTCCACAGAAAGTGCTTCATCTGTGAAAAAAGGAAAAGACAACAAAACGTTTTAATGTAATGGAGTTATTTTTAACCTGATCTGATTTGAGAAAGTAGTGAAAGGTTTTAAAGGTACCTTCTGCGTCGCTGAGTTTAAAGGCGTGCCATGTTCCCTGATTGGGATTCTCGATGTGGTCTAATACAGAACAGAAATCATTGTTTATTACTAGATAAAACAAGAACATGCAATATGCAGATGACCAAACACAGCTTTATCAAACAAAATGCAAAGAAAAAATTAGTAATGTAATGAGTAAAAAATATATAATTTATCAGCAATGGTGATTAGGGCTGCAACAACTAATCGATAAAATCGATAATTATCGATAATGAAATTCGTTGTCAACCACAAGATGCACAAATACACACACAGATACACAGCCGCTCGCGCAATGGAGGTTACAGAAGCGCTTGCAGGAAAAAGCGCGCGCCCCAAGTCCTCCCAGGTATAGGAGCAATTTACATTAAACACCTCTTATCGGGTGTTAAAAGCGAGCGGTTTTCTGCCGGTCGTGGTGTCCGGTGAGCGCGGATGAAGCGCCGAGGGTTTTCTGCACATGTGGGAGCCCCTAGCGACGGGGAGGAATTGGCCACGACTAAAAAAAAGGAGTCAGTGAGTGTGTTCACACGGGCGTTGGTGACGTCCGGCTGCGCGGTTATACGGTGTAAAAAGAAAAAAAAAACGTTGCGTGCAGATTTTTCTTGGCGTTCAAATCCCAACGAACACAAGGAAAGCACTTCTAGTTCGTTTTCTTCGCGTTCATTTTATGCTTCGGAGGACCGGATATATCCCATCATCCTACACGCTGTACACAGGGAAATGCGGAAAAAGGGCAAAATAAAGAGAGTGAACCCAGTAGCCGGGTTTTTTTTCCCCTCTCCCTACGTCGCCGTATTACGAGAATGTTTAAAACAATAAGATTAATGTCTAGTGTAGCAATGGTCTATCTCTCTATATCTATATCTATCTATATTCTTCTTTTAATTATTATTAAAAGACAACAAAAAAAGGATAAAATACACGAGAGGATCGAAATAATGTACAAACCGAAGTCTAGAAGTCTATTATTCTTCTTAAGTTGAATTAATTTAAGAGAATTTAAAATTGAGGTCATTCTTAATAACTGAAAGTCAGTGTATTTTTTTAACTATATATGTCAGCTTGCTGTCTGCAATATTTGTTAAAAACAAAAATGTCAAAGTTAAAGATCATTAAACTCTATACAGTATGTGGCTTTTGCATTTTTTTAAAGTTTACTTTTATACATAAATAATACCCTGATTTATTGTTTCATATAGTTAAGCAAAACATCAAATCAAAGCGTTCAGTTTTATCCGATTAATCGGAAAAAAAATTATCGCCCAACTAATCGATTATCAAAATAATCGTTAGTTGCAGCCCTAATGGTGATACTATTTTTTTTGTTGTGTTGTAGGAGAAAATGGCACACATGCTGGTGCTGGCGGGAACGTGAACGACATTTAGGATAGTCAGTAAGGAACAAACTCACTCACAGAGCATCTCCAGCTTTGTCACGTCTTTTAAACGCAGTCTGATTTCCTGAATGTAAAAAAAAAAAAAGAGAGAGAGAAAAAAAAAGCAATAGAGTGATGAAAGCAGGAAAGAATGTATACATCCATCAATCTTTTCACAACCGTACACTAATGAGTTATTTGCAAATTATGATCATGATTAAGAATTAATATGCAAATATGTCTATGACATCATCTAGCCACATTCTTCTGAACAGAGTTGGTGTCACTGTGTGCTGCTTCTGAGATACGAGAAGCCAGATCTTTGTATATATATTTTAAATTACTATGGTGTCTCGCGGTTATGGACGCTTTACTGTCCCATTTTCCCTGTACAGTGCTGTGAAAAAGTATTTGCCCCCTTCCTGATTTTTTTTGTTTCTTTTTTGCCATATGTGTCACACTTAAATAATTGAGATATTATATTACACATCAGAATCATTAATCATTAGATACGGCACTGTATCTTAGAAGTCAGCGGTACGGCAACTGTGTGACTGTATTCTGTGACAGCCTTAAAATATATATGCATGCTTAAAGACACTTTCTGTAGCTTTGAGTATTTTAAAATTGTGTATAAATTGTGTATAAATTCTGCAATATCGCGATACCGTGATACTAAAGTGATACCGGTTCATCAAGCAGCTCTGTACAAGGTATAGAAGGCATGACGTCATACTGTGCTCGAGATTCTAATATAAAAATGAAGGCTTTTTTTTCACTCAGTCATCTGGACTAACGCATTGTATTGTATAGGATAGACAGTTAGCTTTATGCTCATACCTCACATTTAGAGATTAAATCCTCCAAAAACAGCCATTTCGGTTGAGTATAGTCGAGCTGCTCGAGCTGCTCAGCTAATAAACAGCCCCAGGCTCTCAGGATGCCCGGGAGCTTTCTGCTCGGAAGTCTCCGTACAACCCGCTGTAAAATAGCCCGCGCTTCTTCGTCCATATTACAGCTAAGTTTAGCTTTCTAATCATAAAAACAAGCGCCGCTTAAAACAAGAGCAGCTCCATCTTCAGTGTAGCACAATCAAAATAAACCGCCAAGCCTCTGGATTTTCATAATGATATGGGATCAGCTCCTCGACCCAGATCGGGGTCCAAAAAAGATGAAAAACTGATTTCAGATCAGGGTTTAAAAAAAGGCAAGCTAACGTAAGCGTATGCGTCACGTACTTCCGTATACGTCAGATCCTGTTTCAAAACAAAGGTCACGGAAGTCACATATAAACCGTGTAGTATAAAAGTACACGATAGGAAAAGCATAAATTATCATACAATCACGTGTTTATTATTTTTTTCAAATTATATATTTATGGACCTTCATATTTGTTTTTACTAAAACGTGTTGGTAAGGAATGTAAATTAAAAACTAAAACAATGTATGAATTTACTGTTTTAAAATAGGTTATTAGTGCTGCCATCTATCGGTGGAAAGAGAAACACACGCTCTCTGTCATGGCGGAGTGACTCTCAGGAGGAGATTATACTTTAATAACAAAGAAAAGAAAAGAAAAGAAAACAGCGTTAAATCCGTCGAAAGACAAATACAGGTTTGTTTATTTTTTTAATGTATTTTTTAAATTGCATCTTATTACAAAATAAAAGCATGGAAACAACCTGAAATGCTTCTGAACAGAAACACATGCATTATTATTGTTATTATTATTATTATTACACTTCTTTGGACGGAATAAATGATATTCCAGTCTAGACAGAGCATTAATAGAGAGCAGATAAAGCCTTCGAGGTCAAATAATGTTAAAGCCAGGCTTTGTCCTTCACCCTGTTATTGGAGTTGATCTAAATATATAGAGGGAAACAACAAGTTGTTAGATAAATAAATCATTAGTGATTAATGTATTAAACATCACTGATATTATTATTTGAGGTTGAAGTCCACGTCCATGTGTCTTTCTGTACAGCAGAACTCTCTGTGTAACTTATTAATAGACAGAAATGACATTCTGTAAGGTTGAGTATCTGACGCCTTGTTTACACTAAGTTGTCCTTCTTTGGTGCTCAGACAAATACACTCCCTGTTCGGTAATCGGAGAGAGAATCACAGATGAGGAATGGAAAAAGTTGATCGGATAAAGATGAAAGTTCTGTCGTAGAAAAAGACAGACCGATAGACATGTACGTGGGCTTTAAACTGAAATAATTATATCACAAAAATATCATATGTACACACAAAGCCAGCTCTATGAGGACACCATGTGTGAAGAGTGTGTTGCGGGAGCCCTGACTGAGCTCAAGCGAACCGAACCATCACCTCTGGGATGCACTGGAGCCTCCTTGACATCCTGACTCGGCTCAGTAACGCTTTGGTAGAACGTGTGAATGATATCCAGTGGAACGCCTTCCCGGGGTGATGGTCAGGGGTGCACAAACGTTTTGGCTGCATTGTGCATCTTATAGGACTTAAACAGTGTCTTTAACATAGAGCACGAGAGGTCTGAGACGTGTGCTGTCCTTCCTCTCGCTGGCGTCCATGCTTCGCTTGTGTGCCTTTGTGCTCGTTTCTAATGACCCCCCCTGTGTTAAAGATGCTGACTGACGAGGTGAAAACGCTTTAATAAAGTCCTGATGTTCTGCTTTGTTTCATAATTCTTAGGTACTCAGGATGCATCCGGATCTGTCGCCACATTTACACACTCCTGAGTGCAATGAACTGATTTTGCTGCTCAAGCAGTGTCACAAAGAGGTCAGACATCACATCATTTAATCCTCTTCTATCTGTCTGTCCTTATGTTTCCTACAGAATCTTGTCCCAAAAGCATCAGAGCAATGGTAAATGGTAAAGTCAGCATCACCCCAACTCTCTCTCTCTAAGTTAGCAAACATTTAATGCCTTTGAGGAACTGCATCATTTTCCCCCATCTCTCTCTCTCTCTCTCTCTTTCCCTTCACCATTCTTCACCTAAACGAAACACACTTCTTTTTACCCACTTGATTTACATTGTGATCCTTATCTTCAGCACAACGTCCTCCGCTTCTTTGGAACGTGTAATGACATGGATCGATCGATGAGGGAGTGTCTCAAAAGAGAGGTGAGACATGGTGCCTCAAAGCTACTGTACACCCAAGCACTAATCAAGCACGAAAAAAATCATCAATGTTTTTATGTTTGTCGCACACAGTAATAAAGCCCCCACGTGGCTCCTCCGTAAAGAATTCTGTACTACAGAGCATCTCAGAAAATTTGAACATCATGAAAAAGTTTATTTTCTTTAGGAATTTAATTTAAAAAGTTAATCGCTCATATATTCTGGATAAAGTGAAATATTTTAAAACTTTTGTTTTCATTTTGTTGATTATGAAATACAGCTTATGGGGGAAAAAATCCATTATCTCAAACTATTAGAATAGGATTTACAATAAATACATTTCTGAAAGATTTTAGTACTAAGTGAAATGACTGCATCAGTGCTGCATGACTTGGAGGTGAACTTCATCCTGTTACACTGCTGAAGTGGTATTGAAGACCAGGTTGCTTTGATAGCAGCCGTCTGCCATTTTGGCTCCGGTGTTTCTCATCTTCCTCCTGACAATAGCCCAGAGATTCTCTATATCGTGCAAGTCTGGTGAACTGGCTGGCCGGTTAAGCACAGCAATATCACGGTCCATAAAGCTGATCAGCAGACAGAAGCATGACCTGCTATCAAATCTCCTAGTAGACGCTGTGTTGACTTTGGACTTAATGAAACCCAGTGGCACTGCAAGTCATCACAGACTATGGAAACTTCACACTGGACTTTAAGAAACTTGGATTCTGTGTCTCTTCACTTTTCCTTCAGACTCTTGGATCTTGATTTCCAAATGAAAGGCAGAAATGTTCATTTATCTGAAGGAGACCCTTGAAGACTGAGCCGTGGTTCAGTCCTTTTTCTCCTCAGCCCAAGTAAGAAGTTCTGACGTTGTCTCTGGTTCAGAAGTGTCTTGATACTGGGAATGCACCAATTGTAGCCCATTTCCTGGCCTCATTCCACTCCTTGTAACGCTTTTCACACTTCTTAAGGCTGCGCTCATCCTGGTTGCTTGTGCACTTTTACCTTCCACACGTTTCTACTCAACTTTCCAACAATATGCTTTGATGCAGCCCCTCTGCAAACAGCCAGCCGTCCAGTGGCTCAACTTCCTTGTGGACGTTGTCGATAATCATCTTCTGCACAACGGTCAAGTCAGGAGTCTTCCCCGAGATTATGGTTGCGTGTACTGAACTAGACTGAGAGATACACCGGATTCATTCCGTATGAATAGTAATACTCAGACTCGAAGGGAATTCAGGTAGACCTCGTTCTACAAACATATTAACATCTATATACGATATTTTCAGTGTGTAAGTGGATGTATAAAACGTCTAAAGTCCGGTATATTGTATATGGAGGTGCAGGAGAAATGAGTCGACCTCACCGGTTTTAATCATTCAGTCCGGGAGCATGTAAAGCTGTCCTCATGGAGAATAATCCTAGTTTCGTCAACAACATCTTAAAATCCTCAACAAAACAGAGTTCACAGTCCAATACATTGAAAAACAGAGATAAAATGGGAACACTGCTACAGTACATTTCACTGAGAGATGTCCTCAGGTGCAGATATGGTTTTTGGCCACATGATGGCAGTGTGGGGAAAGGGGACAGATTTAGTCAGGTGGATTGGTACATTGTATATTCATGTCAAAGGCGTATAAGACTCATTTTGTCGGACTTAAGAACAAATCCGACTTACGAGCGCGCTCCAGGACCTGAACTCGTTCTACCTCTATTCTAATATTTTGAGGTTCTGGATTTTTGATTATCATGAGCTGAAAACCGTAATCATCGAAATTGCTTAAAAAATTTTACTTTACGTAAAATTTTTTTTATAGTTTAATGATTTAAACTACAAAAGAAAATTATGAAAAAAAAAAAGATCTACAGTAATTACCTAAATTATAGAGCTACATCCTGTAATCTGCACTTGATGCCATAATGTGGGAGTGAACCCCAAATGTTTTATCTAACTTTGCCAGACATTATGAATTTGCTTCATGTTGCGTTATGAGGCCCACGGTCGAAAGCCCCGGGTGTGCAAACTTTTGCACTCTATGCATTTCAAATATTCTGAAAAAGAATAAACTATTTATTTCAGTTTGACCTTAATAATTACTGAAAAAATAATTACTGTGAACATTTTAGTATCGTTGAATAACAGTAATTAAATAAAATAAAACTATTTTTGCTTCATTTTTTAAAAATTATTTGTTTGTTTTCAGTATCAGGCGAATCGAGAACGCAGCCGAGCTCACGCCGAGGAGATGAAGCAGCGGATCCGGGAAGGAACGAAAGCTCAACCATGAGAGAGAATTTTTGAAAAGTAGAAAATATTAAATGTATTTGGGATTTTTTTTTTTTTTAAGACTTCATGGATGGATAACATCCTGTGGAGGACTTTTTTTTTTTTGACACACCGTGGACGTGCAAGAAATTTAATTAACTCATTCAGAAATAAAATAATAGATTGCAATAATAATTTCCTCACAGCTACAGTACACACACACACACACACCAAATCCTGTCGATTGGTACAAATACGTTCAGACAGGAACCACATTATTAATATTATTTTGACTTGGATAATTTGGTCTCACACTGCTGGTTAAAATGCACTAAAAAACAATGTTAAGGATCAAAGACAATTAAAGAAAAACACCAAAACAACAAGCTGCATTAACCGTGTCCTTTATTAGATATTGTTCTTCCCGGCACACAACGAAGACACAGTATCCTACTGACACACACACACACACACACTGGAATGACGACTTCTAAGGCACCCTGAAATAGTCATATTATTATATTACATTATATTGAAGAACAGCGACTTTATACACTGTGGTGCTAAGTAATAAAAAGAAAAAACAAAAAAACAGGTAACAATTAATTATAAATAAAATTAAAGGGGAAGGCAGATTACTTCACGATTTTACTAAGTACACCCCTTCAAGTAAGATCCTTCTTTTTATTACATCATACCAGAGCAGCACTGTGGACATCTGATTGGTCAGAAGGTGTTGATTCATCTTCTATAACAGCAGGTTTATACTGTAGTTCTACGTTACTGTTTTTATAGTAACAGCTCACTCACAAAATTAATCCTTTACAATTAAGTTCTTTCTAAGGATGTGTTTATTTAACATAAATGGAAGGAGTAACACAATAGTTCAGGATGTGCTGTTATAGGAAAATAATCACCTTCAGGGTGGTAACAGTGACTCCGCCCCATCACTGATTATGTTCCTGTAACAGCACAACATGTATATTATATATAATATAATACACTGTACTGTACATCAAATAACATACAATAATCACATTTTTTTTTCTTTTTGATGAATTATGTATTAGTTACACTCTATTTGTTACAAAATAAATTCAAAACCAACTAATTTGGGCAGAGCCGCATACATTATGGTAACCAAATGTAAAAATGCACAAAATGAAATAAGATCAAGTTACATTAAAGCGAAGTCATCACAGCTTTAGAAAAAATATTCCGTATTTAAAAGTAAATATTAGAATATGACACAGTAGGACATTGATATTGCCTGCAAAACAACAACAAAAAACACATCTTTGCAGCTAAAAGTTTGTGCACCCCGCATCAGACTGTACAGGTTTTCTTCATATTCTTGGTGAAAATATAACGATAAATTAAAACCGGACGACACGGCAAAAGAAAGGTAGTTACACGATTTGAAAAACAAACCGAAACACATCCGAAGTAATAAAAATGAAAAGAGTTACCATATAATATACTTATCCTTAAATATTTATAATTAAACATTATTTATAATTAAGTTTAAGTGAAAAAAAAAGAAGCATGTATAAAATGAACAGAGCATGCCTGTGGACAAAACTTATATACGGGATGTACAATTGGTGTGTATAACTAACTATAAATGACGTAAAATCCTGCATTGAAAAAAAAAAAAAAAAGTAATGGCACTGCTGATCCACAGACCCTTTTATGCAATCGTCAAATAAATTAAAGGGGGGAAAAAAAAGGAGTACAGCAATATTCCTAATGACGGCAATAATAAAAAAAAAAAACAGGAAGTAGAAATATTTTATTAACAAGCATCTGTTATTTACAATCATGTACATGCACAATCACATTATATGACAATAAACCATGTGCAGTTGCTTAACGTAATAGTTTCACATATGAGTTTGTTTGAGAATATATACAGTAAATCTGTGCGAGTACACATGCAAGTGTAACAGGTACGTCCGCTTTACGTCCGCAAGACACGACGGTCTAGTCCACGGAAAAAGTGCAGCTTACTTCGAAACAGAAAACCCTGTAGGTTTATATATTCTGTATATTATAATAGATCTAGATTATTTCATATTACGTAAATCTTTACAAAAATACACGAGAAAGATTTTGTTAAAATAGTCCTTTAAAATATTCAGAAATATTCGGGAAACGTGTCGCACCCGTCTCTCTTTCTCTCTCTCAACCTCCCAGTCCTTCATCACAGCTGCCTGCACCGACGCTTCATTTCCTCCTTCCCAATCGGTTACATTCACTAAATCAATTAGGATTTATTCAGCGTTTCCTGACAGACACACAACTCACACAAGGCTGAAAGGAAACGTGCTGAGGTTATAATTATGAGTCTTGCTTATTCCAAAAAAAAAGGGGGCTTTTTTTTTTTTTTTAATGATGTCACATACACTTCGGGTAAATAACACCCAAGTCGGGATGGAGATGCATCATTTCCTGACTCTTTCAGAAATTCCAGATGATGTTCGAGCGCTAAATGCAACAAACTTTCAAGTATCATGATTTGTTTATTATTAATGTGAGATATTAACCCTGTGTCCTGGTCGCAGTTATGGTGTGTTGAAAGTGGTTTCATTTCCCACTTTGAGGCGTTTTTCACACTTGTAAGTTGCATTTCTTTTAAGTGATCAAATGTATTGGAACACGACCACTAGGTGTTGTTATTGGCCACACACTGGGTACAGGTAGGACAGCCAGACATCTTCAGGACTAGAGACCTATTTTGGACATTTTCAAGACCGATTAAAAGCCCTAAAGATGTTGGTTGACACCTCAGATGCCTTCAGGACAAATTTCCTAGTCCTCGTACTCAAGTCGACTTGAAATCAAATCCTAAGGCGTGTAGAGTTTTAAAGGTCCAGTATTTTACTATAATTTGAGGTTTAGCTGAAATACCAATCAGCTAAAGCATTTTTAATGCCTCAAACATCCTTTATTTCACTTCCAAATGTGTTGTTTTAGTGTCTATGTAAATGAGCAACTGTTAAGCCATGCCCCACCAGAAACCAGATGAGAGATGAGAAACAAGGTTCTTCTTATACGAGGTCACACTATAAGAGAAAATGTAATAGGCAAAAGGTCAACTAGAGGGTCTACGAATGCATAAAAAGTACATTTTAGTTTGGATATAATAGGTCCCCTTTAAAGACCTAAGGGCTAGTCTGCATGCCCAATGGACAAGTACTGTATAAGCTGTTAGATTGATTTGTTTAAACAGTTGCATGAGAAAGCTTAAAAAGGATAAACCAACATCAAAACCAGAGAGTTATCTATGGGAGTAAAGCAAGCCACTATGAAGGCAAGAAAAGACAGAAAACCAAGTCATCAGAGCCATTGGGCCTGAACAATTCAGCAATGTGGAAAGTCATAAAAGAAGCCACCAGTGTACTCACCACCCCAGACATGCGGTTGATGACAAAAACTGAAAACCGTGAACACCGTCAGTGACATCAACAAACTCCTCAGAGCAGGGCTGAAGGTGTCACAATTCACTGTTCGAATAAGACTTTCAGAGAAGAAATAAAAGAGACCCGACCACAAGATGGAAATCTGACAGCTGCAGTAAGAATCAGACTGAAACTGGCAAAGATTTTCAGAGAAGAGCTACAAACGATCTCGAACCAAGGTTAACCTCAACTAAAGTCATGGTAAGGCCGGGAAAGAAAGGATCTGCTTATGTGAGCTCACGGGTGAAGCATGGTAGAGATAAGGTCATGGCTTGGGCTTCTTCTGGAACACACTCACTAATCATTATTGATGACTGATTAATTCAATATATTTTTTATATATTTGAATCTAGTGAGCCAAAACACCACCAACACAACAATGGACTTCATCAGGGATAAATGTGAAGGGTCTTAAACTACAACCGAGGGGTATGCAACCTGACGTTAACACCCATTTACTTAAAATCTCTGTTCCAATACTTTTGCACACCCAGTTTCTTTTTTGTTTAACAAACTTAGATTTAGACACTTGGAAATCATATTCAACATTTAGTATCGAACCCAAATGTTTTCAGTGTAGCAGAAACAAAGGTCAATGCCTTGTTGTTCCAATACTTCTGAAAGAACACAGGGGTTAAATAATTTTGTGTCGTGCAATTGGCATTTTTGTTTGTTTGTTCTTTTGTTCGTCGGTCCAAATCTCCAGAACACAAGGCGCTCCTGCGGCGCTACAGCTCTGCTCTGTGGATCAGTGTGTCAGTTTAAGCGAAAGGATTTTTTCCCCCATTCTTTATTATTAAGTTTGTTATTAAAGGATGCACCAATAACGGTATATAATATATATAAATAGTGAAACATGAGGGGCGTTCGAGTCAAATTAAAAACAAGACTTTTGAAAAGAACACAGTTCTGAGATGAAAAACTTCCTTAATTTCTCTATATAATCCCTTGCTACACTAATGCGCTTATCCCAGTGTTTTATAAGTGCTTGGACACCATCAAGGTAGAAAGTTTTCTCCGTACGTAAAAACCATGACCAGGCTGGCTGTCTGATTTCTGTCTGAAACACTGGCCTCCCAGGAAATATTTGCCCAAACATGTGATGTCGTCTTGGAGTGAGGGCAGGACTGTATGTGGCATGTGGCTGTATCTCCTGTAACGTTCAAGTGGTGTTGGTCAATGATTGTACTGTATGTACAGTTCACACACACACTACAGATGCATCTCTACAGCAAGTTGGTGAAAAGTTTTCGAGGATCAGGCGTTCCACTCAATGAATATTCATGGGAACATTTTAGATAGTGAGTTCATTTTAGAATGTCGGCCTTCTTTAAAACGTTTTCAACACTTGTTTTATTGCGGCTACGAGACGCATCATTTCCGTATCTGGGGATCATGTACATTATACAGTAGTACTAGATAATGTTTATTATAGCCTGACAGCTTCCTTTTACTGTTTATTTTCTGGAATATATTTTTATTCTACTTTACCTATAGTTTTTTTGTTTTTCTTTAAATTGTACCTTTTTATCACTACCTCCGAGCAATTCTGAATAAAAAAAAATTCCAAGGCGCCCATACTGGCAAGTAAATTGTCATGAATCTTAAATATCATCACTGTACTGTACTTGAAGTACGATACAGTGCATTAGTAAATGTCAATGTTTTTTTAAATGCGTTAATTAATGTCAATGTTTTTTTATTTATAATTTTTTTTTTTTACGCCTTCATTCATCAGAAATTTCATTCCAAGGATTGACTTGAACGCCCCTTGGACATTTTGAGACACGAGGGTATCATGTCCTTACTTTCCTGTGAAAGGGGATTTTTAAAGAACTAACACCAGATTGCCAGGTTTGTGTTTTATGCTGATGCAATATGTACATCCTAGTGCATGCATCTTAAAAAAAATCTGAAAATCACAGAAAAAAATAGTTTCCCTCTTTTTTTTCATTATTTAATAAAAAAAAAGTGAAACTCATTCTACATTCATTATATGTCAAGTCAAAGGGTGCAGGCTGCCTTTTTTTGTGTTAATTTCAATTATTATGGCTTTCAACTCTTGAACAATAAAAAAAATCCAGTTTCTCAAACTATTAAAATACTTCATTTCGAGTTTGAGTAAATAATTGTTTTTTCAGATGCACTATTATATACCATTCAGATTTATATAATTTCTATTATATACCATTCAGATTTATATAATTTCTATTATATACCATTCAGATTTATATAATTTCTATTATATACCATTCAGATTTATATAATTTCTATTATATACCATTCAGATTTATATAATTTCTATTATATACCATTCAGATTTCTGAAGGCCATAAAAAACAGACAAAAAAAACATAAGATAATTATTTAGAATTACTTGAGAACTTCATGAGCTCTTTACAACACATACACACATCTACTGAATGTTCATGGGGGAAAAAACTAAACTTTTAGGAGGCAAATCTGCACAGTTTAGAGCAGAGATAAAGGACGAACAGCAGCACTGACGTTACGATTCAGCGTCATTTTCTCTTTTTCTTCATCTCTATTACATATTATATTATCTTATAGACCGTCACAATATAATATCACTTCATTATAAACTTCAATCTCCTTCGGTAAGCACATGCATTGCTGAGAACTGTAATCAGGATAAGTATAGCGGAAGAAATAAAACCAAACGACAGTTATTGGATTTGCATAGACTTATGAAGCAGGGATAAACAATGCATGAGACGTCTGTAAAGGTTTTTTTTTTGTGTTTGTGTGGGGTGTATTTTCTGCACCTACTGCTCTAAAAAGAATAATTTAATCCATCTAATCAAACAGGAAGAGAGTCGATCATCCCATTCAGAACCGACGACAGAGACGGTAATTGACGTTTAACAAAAGGACAAAAGAAAAAAAAAAAAAACACGAGGGATGGCATTCCATCGACACTTCACGACAAACCCGTCACTGTCGCCATCACGACCACGATGGTGTATGACAGGAACGTGTTTAAGGTTAAAAAAAAAAAAAAGAAAGAAAAAATATAAATATAATAATTATTATCATAATAATAATTAGCATAATTTCCCCAAGGACCTTTGGTATGAACTTCACCCCATTAGACATGAGAGTGACAAATTAAACATCCACACTTATCTACACTGTACATCTACACAGGATTATTGAATTATATGTTTGCATTTGGATGCAAAATGGCTTTTTTTTTTTCTATTTTCTTTTAAATAAATAAAGAACCACAACATTAAAGGCATTTCAATAAGTCATAGGAATTAGCAGTGTTTCGAATGCTGGTCTGGAAGCGTCCTCGAAAAGAACCCTCATACAGAGTCGGGATTGTAAATAATTAGAATATTAGAGTAATAATAATGATAATAATAAACATGACTTATATTCATTTCGTTTAAAGTACATGACATCATGGTCTGCTCTAGTTGGGGGGGGGGGGGGCGACAGCTGTCACGTTGGCCGTGTGAGACATTTAGGCGTTGTAACCTTTATTCTGTAAGTAGGAGAAGAGAGCCTCCAGGCCCTTGGTGGAGCACCACAGCTGTTTCAGCATCTGGCACTCCTTCTCGTTCACCTCCTCCAGCATGGACTTCAGGATGCTGCGCACCATGCACTTAGACTCCTCCAGGACCTGGATAATAATCATAATAATTATAATAATAATAATGATAATTTGTATAATTATTATAATATTTATCATTATTAATAATTCTAAATATTAAATTATATATTGTAAATATTAATAATTTATACATTCATAATTTATAAAGTATAAATATTAAATTATAAATTATTTATAATATTATAATATTTATAATAATTATAATATTTTTTAGTTCCCCACTTATTTATACTTTCTTTCCGTTTCCTTCTTTATTTTTTGTTTCCCTATTTTCATTCTTACTGAGATTTTTATTCGTTAGTAAAAAAAAAAGGACTGTTGGTTGATGATGCCGATGATCTAATTGATGAAGATCTAATCACATAACCGGACAAAACATTTTTTGTAAATACTCATACACATTTATATTCTTATCCGATAAAAAGAAACACATTTGCTCAATACAATTTCAAGCTCTTTTATGTTTTAGTGTCCGGAACTTTTTTTGAATTCAAATCTTTCAACGGTCTTAACTGTCATTCAGATGAAAAGACATACACCTGAAAAAGTGTAATATTCTAAAATGATAAATTGTTAAGACATTGCAGCATGAATTTGACACACGGTTACGGACACTACAGATTTTTTTTTCTCGCACCAAAAAAATTTTAGGCAATATATTTTACAGGTCATATGCTTCTATTCTATTCAATTAAATTTTATTTGTATAGCGCTTTTAACAACCGACATTGTCGCAAAGCAGCTTTACACAATCAAAACAAATTCTGGAAGTGTGCATGAAATGTGAGTGTGCATGAATCACAATGATAAGACCGTCCCCGATGAGCAAGCCGAAGACTCCCTGGGGTGTCAGTAGGAAGGAACCATGAGAGGAACCAGACTCAACATGGAACCCATCCTCATCTGGGTGATACGGATAGCAGGAATTGATCTGCATCATACTGTGTGTTAGGAGGCTGGAAGTTCAGTATAACAGTTTAAGTTAATATGGAGTCCAGTTCGTTATTGGAGGCTCGTGTAGACTGAAGGAAACTCTAGTCCTGAACTATCAAGCGACTGCAGTCATAATTCCTCAGAGAACATTCTAGAAGCTTACACCAATTTTAGTATCAATACGCACAAGAAATATGATTAATGTGCATTTTAAATGATTATAGTGGAAAGTGAGACAGTATAAACCTGGAAAATGACCATTTCTGAGGCACGTAGAAAATCATCTCTCCAAAAAATTTTTCATTCATTCATTCATTTTCTATACCGCTTAATCCTGTGTTCAGGGTCGCGGGGGGCCTGGAGCCTATCCCAGGAGACTTCGGGCACTAGGCGGGGTACACCCTGGACAGGGTGCCAATCCATCGCAGGGCACACACACATACACACACTCACACACCCAATCACACACTACGGGCAATTTAGGAACGCCAATTAGCCTAACCTGCATGTCTTTGGACTGTGGGAGGAAACCGGAGTACCCGGAGGAAACCCACCAAGCACGGGGAGAACATGCAAACTCCATGCACACAGAGACGGGAATCGAGCCTGGCCGGGGAATTGAACCCAGACCCTGGAGGTGCAAGGCGACAGTGCTAACCGCTACACCACCACGCCGCCTCCAAAAAGTTAGCAACTTAGCAAAGCAAGATTGGTCACTTTCATGTTGCGTAAACTTCAGAAGTAGCTACTTTGGCTCAGATATTTTCTCTATTATATGTATAACATAAAAAAATGAATAAATCAGCACCAATAGCGTGTTTTGGCCGGATGCGTTATACTGTAAATGGTACTATAGGTACATTCAGTGTATACAGTAGCCCTGAATAAAGGTTCAACATGTTCAACTTACATTCAACACTTGTGCAACTCATACTGTGACTCCACATATAAAATCAACTACATGCTTCATTATAATGGTCTGATCAGAAGGTTCCAGGTTCAAACGCCAAGTTGCCCCTGTTGGGCCCTTGAGTAAGGCCCTTAACCCTCAACTGCTCCAGTGTTTTTAAAGACATAAAAATGTACAGTAAGTCGCATTGGATAAGGGCGTCTGCCAAATGCCGTATATTTAAATATGTTTCTAGGAACACTATAGATATGAATTCATTCATTTATTAAAAATTTTAATCCATATGGTTCTGACCCGGAGAGAACAGGATGGTTAAGCATTACTTGGAATTTCTGAGAATATTTACCAGAGCGCTGCAGCCCGCCATCTCCTTCACCCGCAGCAGGACTTCCTGGTTAAAGGTCGTCGGCCAGAAGACTTGCGAGACCAGACCTCGGCTACACGCCTCCTGCGCCGTCAGCTTCCTGCCACAGAACAGCATCTCATTGGCCTAGAAACAAGAAAATGTCAACGAAGATCGATGGACATTTAAGCACACAACAAACTCTGATTTCATCGACAACTTTAAACTGATGAGAAACCCCTTTATACATACAGTACATACAGTACGCATACAGCAGCTTCTAATTCAATGTTTTTGTTTTGTAGTTTATTTTCTGAATTATAAAACAATAGAGATTTCAAACCTATAAAATAGTAATAACAATAACAACAACAGTTCTGGAATAGTTCTTGTAAGAGCAGTATTACTGATCGGAGGGTCTGAGGTTCCCGCCCCATGTGCTACTGTTAAGCCTTAGGCCTTGTTCACATGAGCGTTGAATAACCATTTTTTGGATAAACGAACGAGCTCTGAATGCCCTAGACGTTTATGTTGCGTTTTGTACCAGCGCTCGCTTGACTTCTACACTGGCGTTCGTTTGTCTCCGTCTAACGCCAGCCTGCAGCCCAAATTGTAGTTTGTGTGTTAACCTGTGGGGGGCAGTGTGTCGGGAACTGGATATAAAAGCCCTTGTTTTATTTAAGGTGCCGCCTTTTAATATGGACCATTTTGCTATATTAGACTTTAATCTTCTTGTTTTAAAAATTCTCATAATACGGCGACGTAGGGAGAGAAAAAAAATCACCGCCGCTACTGGGTTCACCGTCTGACTGCACAACGTCGGATTATAGGAAGTTTTTTTTTTGTGTGGTTTATGAAGAAATGCGAAAATTCCCGCGCAAGTTTTATTTTTGAAACATTTTATTTAGCTTTCTTCCCGCATTTCCAGATATTCCGCAGATATACATCTCGATATCAACTGTTCAGAGGAGATTATTGTGTGTTTTGGATAAAATCATGGAGTTAGAAGGTGTATCCAAACATTTTATTGGTATTCTATACTGTACATATGGTTATACAGTTATAGCGCATCTCGTCATGCAGGGAGGACTCACTGCCGCTAAACACGGCTCCGCGGGGTCTATTAACAGATACCGCACATGACTCTACTGAACTCTCATAGTTCAGAACCGAAATCGCAACCTAAAGTTTTGTACCCAAGTCTGCATGAGTGAACAGCTGGTGACCTCATAACCGCAAAGTGGACTTCCTGTTAACTCAATCACGATTCCTGTTAATTGCACTTTTGACCTCAGAGTTACAGAAGGGATTTATTTATGGTCATGATATACAATATGATGCCACTCAAACGTGGATGAGTTCAGTCCCTCAAGGATTCTTCCAAGTTGCCGCCAGCTTGTTAATTGAAGAATTTAAAATTGTTAATTAAGTTAATTGAAAAAAAAAAAAGAATAGAATTTTATGAATCTATAAATTTCTTGTTTTGTTTTAATATACTGTATATATCCAAATGTTTTTATTCCTGTACAATTTCCATTGTTAAAATCTCTCAGTAAATAAAATTGGATTGAATTTAAACTGAAATGAATTAAGTTGCTCCGTCACACTCTGACCAAGACCGACTGCATTCTAAAAATATCAAAGAACGCAGCAAGAACGGGGTCAAAATGGACATTTATCAAGTTCGCGCTCCATCCCATCCACGTCCCTGTCATGTTCTCAATGCCTCTACCAGATCGTCACTAATTTCTAGCACGGTGCGATCTCATCAGCTAAAGGAATACCTCTGGATCTGTTGGATCGGAATCGGCGAGCGCATGATCATATGTGTGACTGGACATTAGTGACAACATGGACAACACATTGAAAACCCGACAGGGGCGTGTTTTTTTCTAAATAAAAAAAAGTCTGATAAAAAAAAAAAAAAAAAAAAAATGTATTTATGTTGAGGTCTGATTTTATTGACGACCTCTGGTCAATGCTCACATGCACACACACACTATAGGCAATGTTGGAACGCCAATTAGACTAATCGGCATGTTTTTGGACTATGGGAGGAAACTGTGGAACCCGAAGGAAACCAAACAAGCACGGGGTGAACATGCGAACTCCAGGCACACAGACCCGACACGGGAATCGAACCCAGAACCTGAGCCACTAAGCTACCGTGCTACCCAATAATAAAGTTGTTATGAAAAAAATAATAAAATCCTGTGATATTTTAGTTCACACATCATAAACCATAATTTTTTCTTGTGTCCAAAAAGAAAAGTATTTGGAGAGCCTCCGAGTGGCGCAGTGTAAAGTGCTCGCCCCATCATCCGGAGATCGCTGGTTCGATCCCCGGTTGATGCTGTAACCTAGAGAGAGCTGATTGGCCGAGCTCTCTCAGAGGGGAGGGATGGGAGGTACTTCGTGTTCCCACATTAATGTCGGCTCGACAGCCAATCAGGGGCGTCAAGCGGAAGGAGCGGATAGCGCTGTCCTCCGAGTGTGTTACTCCGCCCCCAATGGTTCGTGAGCGAGCAGTTCGAAAAGATGCGGTCAGTGACGTCATGTGGGTCGGAGGAAACACGGAGTGGTAGTAGAAGCTTAATGTGGGAGCCCCCTAGTGACGGAGGAATTGGACATCCAAAAAAAATAAATAAAGGTATTGGGTTTATCATATGAGAACTAAAATATCACAATAATAAAGTTAAAAAGTCAAAGAACGTGGGATCATCACGATTATGTGAAACCAACACCAAATATATTTTTTTCTGTAATTAAATGAATAAAGTGATTTACTTACCAGAGCCACGCCCAGGATATGAGGGAAGGTGTACGAGGAGCAGCCGGAGGGCGTAAGGCGCAGCGCGGCACACGGGGTTTGGAACCAGGCCCGCTCGCTGGCCCACACGATGTCACACAGGGGAAGGATGGAGGCGCCCAAACCCAGAGCGGGACCGTTGATGGCCACTACGATGGGCTTCTTAAAGTGGATGAAAGCTTTTACAAAATCCCTGCAGAGACACACAACCGAGACGTGCCGTCAGGTCTCAGTGCTAGTGGTGATTTGTCAACAATACATGAACAAAAATAAAAACGTAGCATTATAACTGTGAAAAATAATAAGCAGAACCATCACTCATCACTGAAGTGGAATCTTTTACCTAAAAGTTCATCGTGCACCTTTTACGCAAAGAATAAAACAATTTGCTGGAAGAAAATGTCCAGTATAATGATGAAGTGGAGTTGATTATTTTCCAAAAACAGCATGCCTTTAAGGGCTTTATTCCTCTCATTCTACAGTCATGTGACCTGACACTACTCTTGCTTCATAAAGTGCTACACATGTACGTAACTACATCTACTTATAAGCATGTACACCAGCCACAAGGTAATATGTAATGCATGCTTTATAACAGGTTATTAATCCTCGTAAAACCTTTATGAACATTTACAGGCTTGGATAAAAGTGCTGTAAGGTTTTATAACATTGGACATTCTCGGAATTATTTATGGACACACATACATGCTATTATAAGAGATTATGGATATTATAAAACATATACAGTACATGCTCAGAACTACAGTATGTAGGCAGACTTACTGAAGGCATGATAAGGTTTTATTCACATTTAGTCAGAACTACTTATCAGCATTCATGGTTATGTAAAGTATTAGGAGTGGTGCATGTTATTTAAGGCATTATAAATGCTCAGAATATGTTCTACTGTATTTATTCAAGGTGTTATAAATAATACATAACTCATTTTAAACTCTCAGAACTACGTATAGAGATTCAAATGGGTTGCTATGAAGGTGTTATGCATGTTATATACAGTAACATTAGAAATGCTCCTACATAGATATGAGCATTTATATAAGCTTAGATAAGGTATTTTATCAAATAAAATTCTCAGAACTATGTATAAGCATGTATACTGTTCTACATATATGATGCAAGATGCTATATAAGGCATTATAATTAGAAACATTTATGAACATTTATGCCAAATTGTGTAAAGTACTATAAGGTGTTAAACATGTTGTATGATGTTATAAATGCTCATAACTATATAAGACAATTTTTACAGGATTACACAAGATATGAGGGGCGTTCAAGTCAAGCCGGGACTTGCGATGAAATTTATGTTAAATCATTCACCAACACCAATTGCAAATTACAGGAACTTGGCTGGGAGTTATCGGCACATCCACCCTACAGTCCATTTCCACATGTTTGGGCCATTAAAGGAGTTCCTGGGAGGCCAGCCTTTCAGACGAGAAAATTTTCTACCTTGATGGTGTCCAAGCACTAGACAAAAACTGGGATAAGTGCATTACTGTAGCAGATGATCATATACACCAATAAAGGGAGTATTTACTCATTTACTCATAACCGTCTTCTGTTACTCTGCACAATAAAAAGTCCGGGTTTAACTTGAACGCCCCTTTAACAAGTTATGAGAAGTGTTGTACGTTATATAAGGAGTTATAAGTGACCAAAACTATTTACGAACATTTATGCAGGCTTATGTAAGGTAATACAAGTTGTTATACACGTTATATAACATACAGTGGTGTGAAAAACTATTTGCCCCCTTCCTGATTTCTTATTCTTTTGCATGTTTGTCACACTTAAATGTTTCTGCTCATCAAAAACCGTTAACTATTAGTCAAAGATAACATAATTGAACACAAAATGCAGTTTTTAAATGAAGGTTTACGTTATTAAGGGAGAAAAAAAACTCCAAATCTACATGGCCCTGTGTGAAAAAGTGATTGCCCCCCTTGTTAAAAAATAACTTAACTGTGGTTTATCACACCTGAGTTCAATTTCTGTAGTCACCCGCAGGCCTGATTACTGTCACACCTGTTTCAATCAAGAAATCACTTAAATAGGAGCTACCTGTCACAGAGAAGTAGACCAAAAGCACCTCAAAAGCTAGACATCATGCCAAGATCCAAAGAAATTCAGGAACAAATGAGAACAAAAGTAATTGAGATCTATCAGTCTGGTAAAGGTTATAAAGCCATTTCTAAAGCTTTGGGACTCCAGCGAACCACAGTGAGAGCCATTATCCACAAATGGCAAAAACATGGAACAGTGGTGAACCTTCCCAGGAGTGGCCGGCCGACCAAAATTACCCCAAGAGCGCAGAGACGACTCATCCGAGAGGCCACAAAAGACCCCAGGACAACATCTAAAGAACTGCAGGCCTCACTTGCCTCAATTAAGGTCAGTGTTCACGACTCCACCATAAGAAAGAGACTGGGCAAAAACGGCCTGCATGGCAGATTTCCAAGGCGAAAACCACTTTTAAGCGAAAAGAACATTAAGGCTCATCTCAATTTTGCTAAAAAACATCTCAATGATTGCCAAGACTTTTGGGAAAATACCTTGTGGACCGACGAGACAAAAGTTGAACTTTTTGGAAGGTGCGTGTCCCGTTACATCTGGCGTAAAAGTAACACAGCATTTCAGAAAAAGAACATCATACCAACAGTAAAATATGGTGGTGGTAGTGTGATGGTCTGGGGTTGTTTTGCTGCTTCAGGACCTGGAAGGCTTGCTGTGATAGATGGAACCATGAATTCTACTGTCTACCAAAAAATCCTGAAGGAGAATGTCCGGCCATCTGTTCGTCAACTCAAGCTGAAGCGATCTTGGGTGCTGCAGCAGGACAATGACCCAAAACACACCAGCAAATCCACCTCTGAATGGCTGAAGAAAAACAAAATGAAGACTTTGGAGTGGCCTAGTCAAAGTCCTGACCTGAAGCCTATTGAGATGTTGTGGCATGACCTTAAAAAGGCGGTTCATGCTAGAAAACCCTCAAATGAAGCTGAATTACAACAATTCTGCAAAGATGAGTGGGCCAAAATTCCTCCAGAGCGCTGTAAAAGACTCGTGGCAAGTTATCGCAAACGCTTGATTGCAGTTATTGCTGCTAAGGGTGGCCCAACCAGTTATTAGGTTCAGGGGGCAATTACTTTTTCACACAGGGCCATGTAGGTTTGGATCTTTTTTCTCCCTAAATAATAAAACCCCTCATTTAAAAACTGCATTTTGTGTTTACTTGTGTTATCTTTGACTAATAGTTAAATGTGTTTGATGATCAGAAACATTTTGTGTGACAAACATGCAAAAGAATAAGAAATCAGGAGGGGGGCAAATAGTTTTCACACCACTGTATACACATATGTAACGTATTATAAAGAGTAATGCATGCTATATAACATTAAAATATTAAAACGCTCATTAATGCGTATTTGTGAATTTCACACACTTTAGTGAAAGTCTCATTTTTAAAGATGTCACACCAATCAGTTCATAATTAACTTTATGATTTAAAATGTCTATTCCAGAAACCAAAAGGTTCCAAGTTCTTGTAACAAATCAACACCCTGAAGAGCAGCACAAAGTTAATAAGCGTAATTATTCTAATCATTCTGACAGTAACGATTGTGTTGAGCTCCAGGAACCAGACAAACCCTACAGGACCATCAGCGTGAACTAAGAGCTCCATCAGGGTTCTTATAGCACACACACACACACACACACACACACACACACACACACACACACACACACACACACACACACACACACACACACCTGCTACAACAGTCCCTTGATGTCCGAGTGTTTATTAGACGTAGAACTGCTTGAGTGTGAAGCAGGAGCTTAATCATGAGTGAAGAATGTGGTGCGACGGACAACATTAATAAATAATGATGCTAAATCTATTTGAATCTAGATTTCACGCTTGATATGCACTATAGACTAGTGTCTAATTCATTTTTAGAGAAACCCAAGTGACCGATAGTCAAGAGACCACAACAAACATTCGTCCTGCGTACAGTCTTCAGAGGTTTCGCTTGGTTTGAGTTGAAGATAAAAACCAGCTCAACTCCATCTCAAAAACCAAACAAAAGACATGAAAGTAGCAACAAATAATTCAAGCACTGGAAAAAAAGGAACATACATTTTCCCTCTTCCTCTCCGTCTTCACTCTGCAGAAACAAGGTCACTGTTGTGCACATGCAGTTCTCAAACATTCATTATCCTCTCCTTAATCCCACTTTTCTCTCTACCGATGTTTGCGACACATCCTCCAACAGAAATAGTTCTGTACGCTCTGGACACACACACACACACATACACACAAGGTCTGTTTGCTTTGTTTGTGGAAAATCTATTAAGATCTTTGTAGGCCCAGGAGCTTGAGCACAGGTAAGCACATGCATTAAGGAAGCCTAGGGCAACACTATTCCTGCCCTAATGGACAACTTTTAGTTTTTGTTTAGTGCCATTCCCATGTTTGACCACTAGAGGCAATAAAAACTCCATGGAGTTAAATCCCTGCCCGTGTGCTGCAAAATGGCTGAATAAACGTATACGTGGCAAATAAAATTTTTGTTCAACTACTTACAAGAAGTATCAAGTGTTTAAAGTGATTTTAAATGCTCGATTTTGTGAATAAGTACTTTATACTGTTTAATATTGGTTAAATAGATAATGATGCAGCTCTGCCACACCTACAGTCACATGGTGTTATATGTACTACAAGACTACGTATATCAAGACCTCACTCGTTTAGCAAGTTGAAATTGATTTAAAAATTTTCCTCATTTTACAAAACGCTTGCAGACCAAGTTACTCACAATCCAAGGTGTGAGGATGTGTGTGTATATATACACAGTACTGTGCAAATGTCTTGGGCACCATATTATATGCTGTACCAATTTTGTTATACATGTTCATCATGTCTGCATAATTATGTACAAAATCATTCAATATTTCCATACTGTATATGACTTAAAAAATAAATAAATAAATAATATATTGTACAAGACGGAAACAAATGATGGAAACAAAAAACCCTAACGTACGCTCCTGGAATTTGCATAAAAATAGAAAGGAGCGAATGTGACAAAGTTAAAGATACCAAGAACTCATATATTCTCCAGCAAGCTCAGTAAAACCTAACAGCTGTTTTCCTATAAAACTGCACAAATCTGTGTCTAAAACTCCTGATTTTAAGCAATGAGTTTTCACTCCAAATATTGACTTTATTTAATTACTCTTTATTGCTCTTCAGATAAGTTTCTTTTATGCAGAAATGTTTTCAAAAGCATCATTTGCTTAAGCCATATTTTTGTATGTGCCCATGACTTTTGCACAGCTGTAATGTCATTGTCCTTCAGATACACAGTCAGGAAAAAATGGACTTTTCAGGAAAATTTCTTTCAGGAGAACAAAGACTTGTATAAATATTTTAATACTAAATTTATTATTATATTTACTACCATTCAAATGTTTTAGCACACTTTCTAACTCCATGATGGTTCCTGATGTTTATTTCTTTCTACATTGTAAAGTTTTGCTGAAGGCGTCCAAAAACTGCATGAATCTCCTTTGAACAGTTGATATTGAGATGTTTCTGCTACTTCTGCTCTGTAAAGACTTCATAACGCCTCTAATCTGAGCTGCTGTTAATTGGTCATTTTTCAGGCTGATAACTCTAAATGAACTTCTGGTCTGCAGCAGAGGGAGGTTTTGGTCTCGTCCTCCTGGGACGGCCTTCATGAGAGACAGTTTCATTATGGCGCTGGACGGATTTTGCAAATGCACTTGACACAATACTGTTCTTGCTGGAACTATTACAGAAAGGCCGACCTCTGTGTCTTACAATAACAACTAACTGGTGTTTTTCTTGTTGTTACGTAATTACCTAATTCCATATGTGTTATTTTATAATTTTGAAATCCACAGTATTGTTGTAGAATGTAGAAAATAAATCACTAAACAAAAACAAAGACATTTGCAAGTGTTCTAAAACTTTTGAACGGTAGTGTATATACTGTATATATTTATAATTATAAAGAGGGTTTATGTTGTAAACAATAACAAAAAACATAAAATGTATTACAGCACATTTCTCAAAATTTTTCAAAAATAAATAAAACAGTAGCCATAAGTTAAAACCTAAAATGAAAATATACACAAGTTAAAAAAAAAACATAAGGATGTATAAAACACATTAGAATAGACAGTTTTCTAAAAGCATTAGAATTTTTTTTTATCTTAACCCACAGAGAGAGAGAGAGAGAGAGAGAGAGAGAGATCAGTGTAATTCCTGTTCAACCGTCTAACGATGGTCTCTGCTCCGTGCCGCTTTTGGGGCGCTCTGCTCGGGGTCATTACCTCACAGCCTCGGCGATCCTGCTGCTCTCTTTCCTGCGGTCGGTGGAGAGGCGGCCGATCAGGTACGAGGCGTCCAGGCCGCTGCAGAAGATGCTGCCCACCGCGCTGAGCAACAGCAGCTTACTGTCGTCCGCCGCCGCCGTACCCAGAGCTCGACACACCTCCTTCATGATCTGAGGAATGAACAGAGGGGACGGGGTAAGAGCAGGGGCAACTTCAGGGGAAGAATGAACAGAAAGAAGAGAGATATGAAAGCTGCATTACAACTCTCTTTCCTACGCAAAAACTAAAGATGGTTTTGAGAGTATGGCTTGGGAATGGGGATGTGTGAGCCTTGGGTGCGCATGATCCTTTTAACAATTTACTGGGGCATAAACAATGTTGTCCAGTTGACCTGGTGGTGGTGGTCATGATGTTATGGCTGATCAGTTAATATATGTGCAAATAAAAGTACACTGGTACTTTGGCATATAAATGTAATCCATCCCAGAGGTGAGTTATTACGGTACCAATTCCCAACACTATAATCATAATTCTGCATATAAAAACAATCAAAACATTTAGAAATGAAATGTAAATGTTTAATAGACATTAAACCTCACTTAACCTTCATGTTTTATTCCTCTCGGCACCGGTAGCTTAAAAAAACCCAAACTAAAAGTGGCTCCCTTTTCTTCTTGCTACCATCCTTGATGACATTCTTGATACCCATGGGTCTGTGTCTTCACTAAATCTTGTACAAAGTGCAAAAAAACACCTTTTTTTTCGCTTGGATTTCCGCTTACATAAACAAGTTTTGAGCAGATGTACGCGCAACTTAGCCGGCATTCGGTTCGGATTGGCTCGCTTGTGTACCGAAAATGCTTTGTATGGAAAGGAAAGTTAATCCTGTGTTCAGGGTCGCGGGGGCGGAGCCTATCCCAGGAGACTTCTGGCACTAGGCGGGGTACACCCTGGACAGGGTGCCAATCCATCGCAGGGCACACACACATACACACACTCACACACCCAATCACACACTACGGGCAATTTAGGAACATCAATTAGCCTAACCTGCATATCTGGACTGTGGGAGGAAACCGGAGTACCCGGAGGAAACCCACCAAGCACGGGGAGAACATGCAAACTCCATGCACACAGAGACGGGAATCGAACCCAGACCCTGGAGGTGCAAGGCGACAGTGCTAACCACTACACCACCGCGCCGCCTGTTAGCTAATTAGTTTATTAAAAATATTCTGTAGTATAGTGTGCTAATGCTAGCTAGCATATGATGTCATTTATTGTAACCAAGTAGGAAAGTCTTTAAATACATCTACACACAAAAAAACTAACAAAAAAAACAATAATAATTAGTCGCACAAATTCATCCAAGAATAATTCCTCCTTTCTTAGCTTCAATAAATAAATAAATAAATACATTTATCAATTAAATAACAACATGTATTTTATAGACTGTATCTTAAGCAGGTTCAATTTTAATATTAGATCTATAAAAAACATTTTCCAACTTTATTTAGAATTCTCTACATTTAAAAAAAAAAAAAAACTTTTAAAAAATGTTAAGAACAATAACTCATTAACTGATTGGTTAATTGATTGGTTAATGTCCTACTAATCCCAGTCAAACACAAATGCTTTTTTGTTCTACAAAATTTATTTATTAGTATTCAGAATATATTTTATGAAATAAAAAATAATTAATTACCATGGACTTTGAATTCCCCCCCGCCAACAATTATTAAACACAGACCGGAGTGGATTTATGGATTCATGAGCATATATTTACCAAGCTTTGAAAGTAGCTAATTATAAAACAGGAAGCGACTTTTCCCCTCCAACTCATTATTAGCGTCTGAGAACAGCAGCGCGGCTAATCCTGCCAGAAACCTCCGCTATAAACAATCCTCAGTGCACCGTGTGAGCGCGATGCGAGGGACATTTCTGTCCAAAATGAAATGAGCATCATCTTCGGGTAGAAAAAGAAAAAGCAAACCAGGTTTTTTCGGGATTATTTACAATTAACCTCAGAAATCTAAAGACAGACATTAAACAAAACGGTCGTTGGTGTTGAGGACGACGTTATAACCGTCTCTCCGGCTGCTCGGAGGAAATGATCAAGGACAAAACAGCAAGCATGAAGACGTCAGATGTTCAGAGTCTGATTACGTCTGTCTGCGTCTCCACAGGGATCCTCCAGCACGTCTTCCTCATCTCGAATGCTCGCTTACATCCTTTAGATCTAACCTGGTTATTCGAGTGCTTTAACCAGCTCCATCTCCGCTTCATATTTCATTCATCAGCATTCTTTTATAATATTCTTTTATTTCACTTCATGTACAGACGAAACAGGTGTCTGTCTCTTTTGCCAAAAGTATTCGCTCCCCTGCCATCACATGCATATAACATCCAATTCTTAATCCACAGGGTTTAATACTGTACGATGTTGGCGCAGGTATCGTATTAAACAGCTTCAACTCCTCTAGGAAGCTTTAGGTTTAGGATTGTGTTTATGGGAATTTAGCTCAGTGGTTAAGGCAGTGGACTACGGTTCGGAAGCTCCCAAGTTCAAACCTCATGACCACCAATTTGCCATTGTTGGGCCCTTGAGCAAGGCCCTTAACCTTCAACTGCTCAGATGTATAATGAGATAAAAATGTACGATAAGTCGCTCTGGATAAGATGTTGCTTAAAGTCAAGTACGAGTAATAAATGAAAAGTTGTAGAAAGAGACAAAAACAATTCTTAAATTCAATATTTCTTGCATGATTTCTTGCAAGGCTCATTTAAAATCCTACAAGAGGCGTTCAACTCAAACCAGGACTTTTGATTGCACAGAATAACAGAATATATTTATGAGGGTAAAAACTCCCTGTATTTCTTGATATAATCTCCTGCTACACTAACGCACTTATCCCAGTGTTTCACTAGTGCTTGGACAACATCAAGGCAGAAAGATTTCTCAGTACGCCGGAGCCATGTCTGAAACGCTGGCCTCCCAGGAACTCCTTTAATGACCCAAACATGTGGAGCGAGGTCAGGACTGTACGAGGGACGTGGCAATAATACTGTAGCTCTCAGCTGAGTTCCTGTAATGTGCAAGTGGTGCTGGTGAATGATTGCGTGTACAGTTCACAAAGACAGATGCGTCTCTTCCTCATGGTAATGACGAGTTAAGTGGATTTTCAAGGATCAAGCGTTCCACTCGCTAAATGTTCACATATTCATACCGGATCCTCATTCTCATTAAACGTTTCTAATGTTCTTCTACGGCTAAGAGTCTCATCATTGTTATGTGATTGAGGTTGGTTGGTATGTAATTGTTAGTTGTTGTTAATCACTGGATGTTAAAGAAAATTTTAATGATTCAGTAATATTTAACATCATTTAATGTGAAAAGCACCAGATGGATGGCTTAAAAAAAGAAGAAGAAGAAGAAAAAAAAAAAAAAAAAACCACCAGACGCCAGAACAGGAGAAAACAATCTGCACTGTTAGACTTCTTCCTCTGAGATGAGTCACAGCTATTTCTCTCTCTGTGTGTTTTTTGACAGCACCGGTTTGTAAAGTGGAGAAAATTAAAGCGATTTACAGACTGAACCAGAAGCCCGGAGGCAGAGCGGCGAGAATAAACGCCGGCACTAAACCCACAGAGTTCACTGCACGGAGGAGGAGGAGACTTTACACAGGATCAAATGATACAAAAACAAGCGTACTGCTTTAATAAAAATTATTCTCTCACAGTCAAATAAAAATAAAGATTCTATAAGTACATTATTTCAATATTTAAAAAAATAATAATATTTCTTAAACAAACTTACAGATATACACAGATCTCTAGGAGTCATAGACCAGCTGTTTACATGCAGCGTGTTAAATCTGTTATTTTAAAAAGGTTTAAATTTGTGCATTGTAGACATTGAATAAAATATCACTCTTTTATTATTATTAAAAAAAATTTTTTTTTTAAATCAGCAAACTTACATTTACATTTTTTTATTATACTTAAAGAAAAAAGAAAAAAGGGACCTACACTTGATTTTAATACGAATCTGTTTTATATATTAGGTTTTATTTAATTTTCATTTAGAATTAAATTAATATAAAATATATTGTGGGTCCAAATAGAATATAAGGAAGGAAAAATATGAATTTAATAATTTCAATAAGTCCAAGAAGAATTCTGTATGTTCTTAGGTTTATAGTGACTAACCAGGTTTGTTCATTTGCTTTTTAATGATTAATTCTTATAAATTAAAGGAAATAAACTGCAACCAGATGTCACGTAATTATTAGAATGGAGTTTCACATGATATCAATGTAAATATACTGGATTCCAACGAATGGAGTCTCGCCTGAACATGCAGAAACATTAATACATTAATAAGCTATCAAAACACTAAAGCATGGTGGTGGCAGCATCATCAATATATCTCATCAAACAATACTTCATTAAGCCTTAAAGGGCACCTATTATGCAAAACTCAGCTTTTAAGCATTATTGGACTCATGCAGATGGCTTGCTAGTGTGTGTGTGTACAAAAGTGTGAGAAAATAAATGTATATTTCATGTTTTTTGTTTGTTTTCCATGTTTGTATTGAGGCTCAAAATTTTCCCTTATTGCAGTGCTGTTCTTTGGAGGGGTGTGGCTCAGCGGTAGCTCATTTACATAGACACTGAAATGGTACACCTGGTGGAGGAGTGAAAAAAAATGCAGTTTGAGGAAATCTGAGAGGTATTTAAATGTGCGCACACACGTGGAGCTCTGAGACCTGTGTTATCTATTTTAAAGAAATAACCAAATATGGGATCTTTAAAATTATTTCAGGAGATTCAACCTCGTCCCCTTTTCTTAATTCTTTTGAAGTACGATTAAAAGCACACTTTAAAGTATAATTACAGTCTCATGTACTTGAATTTTAATAATCCTATTTTCATGTGCTGGTCTACAGAGCTCTCAGGTTCCAGAGAACGGAAAAAGAGTTGAAAGTTAAAGCAGAAGGACTTTAAAGTGCAACTCAGTTATTAATGTCATTAACAGTATTCATGGTAACGCAGCTAACAGCAGACTGTGTGTGTTTTCACAAGCGGGAGTGAATGAACGAGATGAACAGAATGGTGACACGAACTAAAATCCAAAGCGACTGGTTAGTTTTCATCAGGTTTCATCATGAGCTAAAAATAACCTGACTACCACTTCCATGCAAATACATTTTTTTTAAGGAATTAAGTTAATGTGACCCAGTTTCACTACATTTAAAAGTTCATGAAAATACTGGGACTGTTTAGTTTTAACCAATTAATTTTTTATAAGCGTCACATTATACTTTCAAATCTCAAAGTCTTTATATATATATATTATTTTTTTTTCTTTTCTTTTTTTTGAAAGCTTATTCTATATCCGTGTCTACGTTTCTAACATTGAGCAGTAAACCCGTCTCTCAGATGATTATTGCGGAAACTGAGACAAAATAAGGAACATTGCCAGAAGTTCTTAATTAAGCAGTAAAACAACAACATTTGATCACAAAGCAAATCAAAAAATAATACAGAGTAGAAATTAATTTGGGAAAGCTTTGTATAAATTGTTAACGGATCCTAACGAGTCTCTAATGCTTTTATTGAAGGCAGGTGCGCATTTGGATCATAAAGCTATTAAGAATATGGATTAATTACTCACAAAGTGTGTTAAAGATTGGAGTCAGACTGGACTTAGATTGGAGTGAGATTGGAGTGAGATTGGAATCAGACTTGGGCAGATTAAACTCACATTGAAAGCAGATTGGAGTCAGACTGGAGTCAGATTGGAGTCAGATTGGAGTCAGATTGGAGTCAGATTGGAGTCAGATTAAACTCACATTGAAAGCAGATTGAATCAGATCAGATCATTGGAGTCAGACTGGACTCACATTGGAGTCAGATTGGAATCAGATGTGAACTGCATCCAGAAGTTCCTAAAGTTGTGTCTCGGTCTGGCGCTCTGTCCGCTCGAGTCAGATTTCAACCTGTCCATTCCGCCATTGGCAACATGATGCAGAAATTCAAGTCCACGCGATCTCGTGTATGGACGTGGATTCATTGTTGGATAAACAAGGTGGTTGCGCGATAGAACCACCACTAGTCAGTGATATAATCTGAAGGGTGAGATGTGATATCTGTATTCTTAACAGTCATGTTGTTGTCTGTCTGCTGTTATAAGTCGCTAGCATTTGACGTGACGCGACACACGTGCTGCAGTGCACCCACGCCTGGGGCGTCATTACCGCGGTAACCAATGCAGGTGCAGTGACAACGTGTCGAGTTTGGGCTGCTGGTCTGGACAAAGCCGAATCTTAACTGACCACCTTCAAATAACAGTGTAGACAGTCAGTGCTAAAGATCACATTTGTTTAAAAAAAAATCCTGAACAATGCATTCGAGCGTTACAGAATTTACACCTGATAAGATCTGGTTTGTTTCTAACATTAGTACACAGACTAGAAGCATTTCTCACGTCATGTATAACGTTTCCGAGGTCAAGTAAAATTTTACGTAATGAGTGATCAGACTGGGTCTGCGCTGTCCCTGATGTCTGTGCAGCTGAGTAACGCGTCCTTCGTGTCAAATCCTTCGTCTTACTGAACGTGACGTACCTCTGGCGTTAGTGCGTTGTTCTCCGACGTCTGGCTGGACAGCAGGACGTGTGTGAATCCTTCTTCCTTCCTCACGACGATGTCCCTGAATCTGTAATTCGTCTCGCTCTGCCGGACATTGTACCTCAGCCTCTTGTCGAAAATGTAGCCTTTGTCTTCGGCCAGTTTCCGCTTGGCTGAGCTGTGTAAATGCGCATCTCCGTTCAGGAGCCGTGAACCTGTTAGTGCACGATGAAGAGGAACAACAAAAGGTGCCATTTATAAGGACGACAGATTTTTAATTAGGATAGAAAACATCATAGCATTATAGCACATTATATACGCTTTTAACATGCAGAATAAAAGAGGAGACCATAAATGAATGTAAACAAATACACAATAACAAAGAAAATCCGGTTCTTTGATTAGTGAATATTTTCAAAGCAGATTTTTAAAAGGATCTCTGGAGATAAATCAATAATGTACTGTACTTTCTCTCTCTTTCACTAAAGCAGGTGTGTTTGTTCTTCACCCATTAAAAAAATAAAATAAATAGGTGACCCTGTTTAAAGGAACGTTTAAGAACTGAAAATATAACGGTGATCACGTTCTATAAATCCCTTATACTCAACATATCAATATCGATATCGGTATAAATAAAAGAAGGTTTTGTCTGTACATTGGTCTGAACTCTCGCTTTTAATGACATGTTTATGTTTCCTACATTGGAGGAACCGAATTTAATGGACCTTCTGCAGTCATTAGATCTCGGCCTGATGTTTAATCTGCACCATCAGTGAATCTAAATGTGGAGTAAAAGTGATGTTATGAACAGTTATGTGCTGGATTTAATAATCTACTTTATAATAATCTACTAATGCGCTACTGTCTCAATGTAAACAAACACCTGCACCAATAGATATTAATTAGAAAAGATAAACTGAATATTTTACTGGGATTAGTTCATATTTCCAACAGCGCTGAAGTGGTTATAAGAGAGTTTTAACACGCTGGAGTCATTTTAAGACAAAACTTCATCATATCAGATCAACTTTTTCCATTTCTCACCAGTGATTCTCTCTCCGATTACCGGACAGGGAGTGTATTTATTTGAAGTACAACTTAGTGTGAACAAGGCGTAAACAAAGTCTATTTCCTCTCTCTCTCATTCATTGTAATAAGAATGAAATGACCGTAGATTCAACATTTAGATGTGAACTAGCTACATTTTGTGCATATATATATATATATACACACACATTATATATATATATATATATATATATATACAGTGGTGTGAAAAACTATTTGCCCCCCTCCTGATTTCTTATTCTTTTGCATGTTTGTCACACAAAATGTTTCTGATCATCAAACACATTTAACTATTAGTCAAAGATAACACAAGTAAACACAAAATGCAGTTTTTAAATGTGGGGTTTTGTTATTTAGGGAGAAAAAAAAATCCAAACCTACATGGCCCTGTGTGAAAAAGTAATTGCCCCCTGAACCTAATAACTGGTTGGGCCACCCTTAGCAGCAATAACTGCAATCAAGCGTTTGCGATAACTTGCAACGAGTCTTTTACAGCGCTCTGGAGGAATTTTGGCCCACTCATCTTTGCAGAATTGTTGTAATTCAGCTTTATTTGAGGGTTTTCTAGCATGAACCGCCTTTTTAAGGTCATGCCACAACATCTCAATAGGATTCAGGTCAGGACTTTGACTAGGCCACTCCAAAGTCTTCATTTTGTTTTTCTTCAGCCATTCAGAGGTGGATTTGCTGGTGTGTTTTGCGTCATTGTCCTGCTGCAGCACCCAAGATCGCTTCAGCTTGAGTTGACGAACAGATGGCCGGACATTCTCCTTCAAGATTTTTTGGCAGACAGTAGAATTCATGGTTCCATCTATCACAGCAAGCCTTCCAGGTCCTGAAGCAGCAAAACAACCCCAGACCATCACACTACCACCACCATATTTTACTGTTGGTATGATGTTCTTTTTCTGAAATGCTGTGTTACTTTTACGCCAGATGTAACGGGACACGCACCTTCCAAAAAGTTCAACTTTTGTCTCGTCGGTCCACAAGGTATTTTCCCAAAAGTCTTGGCAATCATTGAGATGTTTTTTAGCAAAATTGAGACGAGCCTTAATGTTCTTTTTGCTAAAAAGTGGTTTGCGCCTTGGAAATCTGCCATGCAGGCCGTTTTTGCCCAGTCTCTTTCTTATGGTGGAGTCGTGAACACTGACCTTAATTGAGGCAAGTGAGGCCTGCAGTTCTTTAGATGTTGTCCTGGGGTCTTTTGTGGCCTCTCGGATGAGTCGTCTCGGCGCTCTTGGGGTAATTTTGGTCGGCCGGCCACTCCTGGGAAGGTTCACCACTGTTCCATGTTTTTGCCATTTGTGGATAATGGCTCTCACTGTGGTTCGCTGGAGTCCCAAAGCTTTAGAAATGGCTTTATAACCTTTACCAGACTGATAGATCTCAATTACTTTTGTTCTCATTTGTTCCTGAATTTCTTTGGATCTTGGCATGATGTCTAGCTTTTGAGGTGCTTTTGGTCTACTTCTCTGTGTCAGGTAGCTCCTATTTAAGTGATTTCTTGATTGAAACAGGTGTGGCAGTAATCAGGCCTGGGAGTGACTACAGAAATTGAACTCAGGTGTGATAAACCACAGTTAAGTTATTTTTTAACAAGGGGGGCAATCACTTTTTCACACAGGGCCGTGTAGATTTTGAGTTTTTTTTCTCCCTAAATAACGTAAACCTTCATTTAAAAACTGCATTTTGTGTTCAATTATGTTATCTTTGACTAATAGTTAACGGTTTTTGATGATCAGAAACATTTAAGTGTGACAAACATGCAAAAGAATAAGAAATCAGCAAGGGGGCAAATAGTTTTTCACACCACTGTATATATACATTCATTCATTTTCTATACCGCTTAATCCTGTGTTCAGGGTCGCAGGGGACCTGGAGCCTATCCCAGGAGACTTCGGGCACTAGGCGGGGTACACCCTGGACAGGGTGCCAATCCATCACAGGGCACACACACATACACACCCAATCACACACTACGGGCAATTTAGGAACGCCAATTAGCCTAATCTGCATATCTTTGGACTGTGGGAGGAAACCGGAGTACCCGGAGGAAACCCACCAAGCACGGGGAGAACATGCAAACTCCATTTTATATATATATATATATATATATATATATATATATATATATATATATATATATATACACACTGTATATATATATATATATATATATATATATATATATATATATATATATATATATATTTTGTATGTGTTACAGTTTACAGTAATGTTTATATTGCAGTTGTAAATGGTATACAGAATATAAGTAGTGTTTATGTAAAGAATAAAACTTGACATGATGCTATGATGAAGCAGACATTTTTTTTTATTCATTTAAATGGAGAGAATCCTGAAGTGTCATTTCACCTTATGTTTTATTATTCATAAACAGGCCCAGTATGTCATGTTCCATGTTACACTGTTCGTCACTTTACATCTGACCGTTACAGCCGCCGTAACACTGGAGACTCCTTCCATAAATGTTAAATACAGGACACGTCTGCCTCTGGAAAACTCCACCATATTAACAATAATAATCATTATTATTATTATTGTAATTAGACGTGGCAGTGTTTACCGTCACGGAGCCATTTCGATAAGTCTCTTCTTTCACACAACACAATACAATTTGATGAATGCTGTTGTGCTTCGAACCTGGAATTATTCTCCCTTTAATTGGGTTGCGACAAAACCCCTCTCTGAAATTTAAATCCACTCACCTTGACTTACTTCGACCAGACAATTTCTACTTAACCTTGAAAGACAAATGAAGACTCTGATGAAGAAGAAGATGATGATTAGACTCTGTCTGGACTTAAGTAATGTGCTTTTAAATAATAGCAGCAGGGTGACGGTAAAGGACGGAGGACAACTCGGCTGGACAAGAAAGAATCATTAATTCCAGTATGAACCTCCGATCGGGATAATCGTTTTGAGAAACTGCCTTTGTTAAAATCACAAAGTCTGTTTTACTGTTACATTTGTCTGGGTTTATTGCATTAGAATAGACCCTGGCTTCAAAAAAAAAATCATCAAAGCACAAAGTAAATGACTAGAGGTGCTGTACCGTCTAGACACCACCATCACACTGAGCCACATTTCCACTACGTCTGCAAAAAATTGTGTCACCGCAGTACAACTTGTCAGGGACACAGTAGAAACTGGTAAGGACGTAACGCTGTCTCGCCCGGTGAAGACACGGTCGAATCAAGACACAGTAAGAACATAATGACAGAGCAACCACAGTATCGACTTGCATAACCAACACCTCTTAGGGTCTTCATTGACGTGCTCGAAGGAAGGACTGGACGGTGTTCTGACGGACCTGTCAGCGAGATGCCACTGCGATGTTGCTACATCAATGGAGTTCTCACAGCGCCCTCTTCAGGCTTGTGGCATGACCATATCCAAGTCGTAGAACCACAATAACCACATTAAGTTCATATCACAGTCTTCTGGGGCGTAGCGTAAATTATGGTGTGTCTGCAGAAGGTTTTTTTTAGTGCGTCTGTCACATTCAGAGAATTGGGTATAAATACTGGATCCAGTTCTTCACAATGTCCCTTCATGAGGACGAGGAAAAGCACTGCGTATATTACAGTATGATATTTATACCAACCTGCCAGAAGCAGTAACAACATTTGACCCCCTTCCCACTGTGTTCTATTGTGATATTTTTAGGATGCAGTTTGATCTTCAATGTCTTCCTCGCGGCGTGATGGAGGCCTTAATAATCTACGCACCACGCTCAAGCGCACCACAGCTTCCGGATAAATCTGACAAATGTTCCATCTGTTTGGTAAATCATGCAGTGCCAGTTCCGATGCAGAATTATGATGTTTATCATCTCCTTGCTCGAGAGGAAGGGTTTTATATCAGATGACTACACTTTAAGGAGAAAAATCTTGCTCTCGTCTATTTAAAGCTGTAACGAACCATCTGGCGAACATTCAGTCCGCATTTCTGAAGGTCCAGGCACTGTACCAGAACGAGCCATTTCCTTTTGCAGCATTCTCGTGGCTTGAAATGAAGAAAATCATGTCTTTATTGGTGTCTCTCCGAAATGCAATTAGCTTGCCATGAAGCTTGTAGTGGCTACATGGTACAGGCTCTGGGCTACCGATCAGGAGGGAGTGAATTCAAGCCCCAGCACTGCCAAGATAGATGGACCCTTGAAGCTCTTTAACTCCAGCTTTCTATTAAACTGGGATAAGTAACTCGGAGTGGTGCAGTAGTAATGCACTCGCTCCATCATCCGGTTCCATGAGTCTCGGGTCACGCTGTAGCCTCTCGCACCCAGGGGCCAAGAGAGAGCTGATTGGCCGAGCAGCTAGTGCTATCCTCAGAGTGTGGTATGTTGCCCCCAATGGTGCGTTAGCAAGCAACTGGAAAAGATGCAGTTGGTGGGTTTAAGGGGCTCGTTGATGGTTGCAGCCTCAATGTGGTAGCGCGGGTGGGAATTTGTTACGACTAAATTAGGGAGAAAGTCAGGAAAAGAAACAGGACAAGACATGCAATGATGGGAAAAAGCACAAATGTTAGTCTACAAGATGCTCCACACGTTACACATTCAACAGGATGAATGGCTAAAATGCGTTGATGTATTCGCCCTTTCCGTATTTTCACGCTGGAAGACTGATCAGGAAGTATGAGTCACATGGTCCCAGTTTTTTTCCCTTATGTCCTTATTTTTTTTCTTTTCCATTTTCCAGATTTTTTTTTTCCACCTACCAATTTTTTCCCCACCCAAATCCCATTAGGGTCTCTATTTTGCAGAAGAACAAAATAGAATTTATTCATCCCATATCCCAGATTAATAGAAATATGCAGTCAAAGAACACCAAGAGTCCATCTTGGGCTTGAATTCACATCCGTCTGACCAGTAGCCCAGAACATGTACCATACAACCACTACTGCCCCTCAAATTGCCCATGTCCACAGATTTTTCTTTTCCCTACAACAATAAAAGAGATCCTACGTCTGATCCTACGTCTGGTTGTCTAAAGGGCTGGTGAGGATGGAGGTTTCATTTTTAATCCAACATATCATAACCGAAGACTGAAGTTAAACATCTACTGTATGTCCCTTAAAAAGTTGCTACAGTGTGGCATGAAACCTCGTGAACACAAACCTGACTCAGCAATTCAGGCTTCCTTTACTGGAACTACTTTCTATTCTTCATTAGCATGCTGGGAATTAAAGTACTTTTAGGAACTGGGAAGGTCCCACCCATCCTTTTGTGAATGCCCCAGACCACCTCATTCTTTCATCTTGACTTTTATTCTCATCCTGTTAACTTTGGTTTGCTCTGGCTCTTCCACCAGGACTCACATCAGAGACTACACAGACAACGGCAAAAAAACAAAATAAAACCAGAAAAGCAATAGAATGTGGGGTATTATTAAATAAATATCAGTTTTATTGCACAGTGGGGAGAACATTGAACTATTGATGAGGTTGATTGTCTGGGAGAAGAAACATGTTCTTGTGCCTGGCTTTCCTAGTGTTCAGGTCTGTAGCGCCAAACAGACACCAAAAGTACAAAGAGAAGACGGTTTGGATGTGAGGGGTCCAACGTAATTTTCTGAGCCCTTTTCTCCACTCTGGATATATGAAGTTCTTGAAGGCTGTGCAGGGGAGCACCAATAAACCTTTCAGCAGTCTGAACCATCCTTTGTAGTCCTCTGATGTCCGATTTTGTAGCTAACAGTTATTGACGTGCACAGGATGGATTCAGTGACGCTCAGAGTAGAATTGTGTGAGGACCTCCTGTGGCAGGTTGAACTTCCGAAGCTGGTGAAGGAAATACCTCTGCTGGTCCTTTTTAACAATGGAGTCAACGTCCCACTTCAGGTCCTAAGAGATGATGAGAGATGATGCCCAGGAACCGCAATGACTCCACCATGTTCATGATGGCAAGTGGGGGGAGGTGCAGTGGGGTTTCCACTGTTTTGAGCATGTTCAGTGCTGAACATGTCCTACTGGAGAAAGATGATGTTTGCTAAATTTTCTAAATGCAAAAGTAATCTGAACCCATCTCACTGAGATACTATTCCGACTTGAAGAACGTAAGAGCAAATAAACTTTATAGGTGATGCAAGAAAGAGAAATATCCAAAGACTTAGACACCAGGTGCAATGCGATCTGGAGAAATATTAGGCAAGAGTATCAAAAGGATACGGTGTCTAAAAACATGCCAGGTGTGCATGCTGGGAATGTTCTCATGCTCTTGGATTTTTAGACGCAGCAATGGGGTTAAGTACTTTCTTAAACCAACTCTCAATTCGAAGAAGCTTCTGTACTAGGATAAGTAAATACTGACATGATATTTGAAGTGAGCCAGTACGTGGGTTTAAACTTACTTACTTCTAAAGAACATCAGATTTCGCCTGGACCGAACTCTTCTTGTGTTTTTCTTTGGATGTCCCATGTGGTGTAATGTTCAGGAGGATCGCCAGCACCAGCAACATGAACATACTGGACACCACATCATCCAAACTCCAGTCCACACCTCCTGATTTGAGTTTTTTTTTCTTTTCTTTCCTGCCACCAGGATTCACTTGGCCTTAACCGTTCTTTTTCCGATTACTGTATGTTTCAGATTTGAACAGTTTGCGTGCTCATGCCATCCTTCTCTCCATTGTGTTGTTGTCTACTTGCTGCTGAACCTACAGTTACATGTGTCTTTGTATTACAAGGTCTTAGAGTCACCCAGTTAAAATACAAGTCTAGTCCCTAAATTTATTACTCATTTCATCTCTCTTTAACCTCCCTGCTCAGTACAACTCATTACACCAGAACCATTCATCATTCCTCCTCAATTCATCCATCTACCTCCCTCTCTCTCTCTCTCTCTCTCTCTCTCTCTGTGTGTTTTTCAAAACAATTTAATTAAACTGTCAGTTGATCCCATCAATCGATCAAGTCTAAAACATGCAGCACAAACGGCTGGTGAAAAATGGTGTAAGAAAGCAACAGGAACAGGTCATCACTCCAAATTTTAAACGCAACGGGTAGAAAAAGGAATAAATGTCTGCAGTCTGGTCCAGAAATAGCAGCCTGGCATCAATTTACAGGCAAGAATAAATAAATTAATAAAAATGTAATATAATGTACTTTTATACTATAATATAATAATATATAGTAAGTTTTGCAGTACTGGTTTATTGTACGAAATGGAGTTCCCCAGGGGAGTGTACTGTCTCCGTTTCTTTTCACCCTCTATACATCTGACTTTAGATACACAGTGGTGTGAAAAACTATTTGCCCCCTTCCTGATTTCTTATTCTTTTGCATGTTTGTCACACTTAAATGTTTCTGCTCATCAAAAACCGTTAACTATTAGTCAAAGATAACATAATTGAACACAAAATGCAGTTTTTAAATGAAGGTTTACGTTATTAAGAGAGAAAAAAAAACTCCAAATCTAAATGGTCCTGTGTGAAAAAGTGATTGCCCCCCTTGTTAAAAAATAACTTAACTGTGGTTTATCACACCTGAGTAGGGTTGGGTATCGTTTGGGTTTTTTTCGATACCGGTGCCAAATCGGTACTTTGAAAACGGTACCGGTGCCAAAACGGTGCCTGAACCGATACTTTTAAGCCAAAAAATTATAGTGGATGACTCAAGAATGAATTTTTATTGAACAAAAAATTTTATGCTTAAAATTTAACAATATATTAAAAGTTTAAAGTATATATGAATATGTAAGCTTCACATTTTAGCAATTCTTTTGCAGAAATTTCACCATATTTGCCTTTTCTGTCAAAATACGACACCTTTCCTGACTTATTGCCCTGCACGGGACATACACAGCCTTCTTTACAATGGTAAATGGGGTCACTGTTGTAATGCTACTAGTACTAGCTGGAAAGCCATAATTATAAACAGAATCCATGTTACATTAGTATTTTACAAATCGTTTGACTATTTGTTAGCATGAATGCAAGATTTGCATTTTGCTATTAACGTTACATTATCCTACTACTAACCTGCGGAAAGTCTGCTGACGTCATCATAATCAGTGACTCCTTTTTGCTACAGTTGGTGTGACTGGGACTGAGGGTCGTCCACACTGATAGTGTCAGCTGTTGTCCACAAGCTGTTAAACACGGTGCCTCCCTCTGCTTTTAACTTTATTCCGTCTGCCCTCGAATGTTTCATTAGATTTAACGTGTTTCCGCCTTTACACGCAACTGCTGTAAGACATTCGCTGCACGTCGCGGTGTCGGAATACTTTCTTGTGAAATGCAGCCACACTTTCGACTGTTTAGTTTTAGGCATTCTAACGAGAGTTGTTTACTTTAGCATGCTAAGCTATCGGTAGACCACCTGCTGCCGTCAGAGCGAGTGTAACGTTAGTTACTGCATTCACGCGCATGCCGGATGGTCTCTCATTTCCGGATGATTTCTGCTTTTAATTTTTTTATTTAATTTAATAAACGATTAATCTACAAAAATATATGAATCTAGAGAACAAATATTTCAATCGACAGTTCAGGCATTTAAGTGGCACCGAAATGAGGCACCGAAATTCGCGTTTCTGTTTCGGTCCGGTACATACCGGTTCTATAGGTACCGGTGCCGTCTTGGCACCGGGTTTCGGTACCCAACCCTACACCTGAGTTCAATTTCTGTAGTCACCCCCAGGCCTGATTACTGCCACACCTGTTTCAATCAAGAAATCACTTAAATAGGAGCTACCTGACACAGAGAAGTAGACCAAAAGCACCTCAAAAGCTAGACATCATGCCAAGATCCAAAGAAATTCAGGAACAAATGAGAACAAAAGTAATTGAGATCTATCAGTCTGGTAAAGGTTATAAAGCCATTTCTAAAGCTTTGGGACTCCAGCAAACCACAGTGAGAGCCATTATCCACAAATGGCAAAAACATGGAACAGTGGTGAACCTTCCCAGGAGTGGCCGGCCGACCAAAATTACCCCAAGAGCGCAGAGACAATTCATCCGAGAGGCCACAAAAGACCCCAGGACAACATCTAAAGAACTGCAGGCCTCACTTGCCTCAATTAAGGTCAGTGTTTACGACTCCACCATAAGAAAGAGACTGGGCAAAAACGGCCTGCATGGCAGATTTCCAAGGCGCAAACCACTTTTAAGCAAAAAGAACATTAAGGCTTGTCTCAATTTTGCTATAAAACATCTCAATGATCGCCGAGACTTTTGGGAAAATACCTTGTGGACCGACAAGACAAAAGTTGAACTTTTTGGAAGGTGCGTGTCCCGTTACATCTGGCGTAAAAGTAACACAGCATTTCAGAAAAAGAACATCATACCAACAGTAAAATATGGTGGTGGTAGTGTGATGGTCTGGGGTTGTTTTGCTGCTTCAGGACCTGGAAGGCTTGCTGTGATAGATGGAACCATGAATTCTACTGTCTACCAAAAAATCCTGAAGGAGAATGTCCGTCCATCTGTTCGTCAACTCAAGCTGAAGCGATCTTGGGTGCTGCAGCAGGACAATGACCCAAAACACACCAGCAAATCCACCTCTGAATGGCTGAAGAAAAACAAAATGAAGACTTTGGAGTGGCCTAGTCAAAGTCCTGACCTGAATCCTATTGAGATGTTGTGGCATGACCTTAAAAAGGCGGTTCATGCTAGAAAACCCTCAAATAAAGCTGAATTACAACAATTCTGCAAAGATGAGTGGGCCAAAATTCCTCCAGAGCGACTAATAGTTAAATGTGTTTGATGATCAGAAACATTTTGTGTGACAAACATGCAAAAGAATAAGAAATCAGGAGGGGGGCAAATTAGTTTTTCACACCACTGTAGATTAAAAGTTTGAAAAGAAGTCAAGCACCATGACAGTTAAGCTAAATATTAAACACTGGACAGGTTCAAGTTTCAATAATAAAATGACCAATAATTTGGAGCTTGAAATACAAATTTCATTAGTATAGTGAGTTTAAAAATGTATTTTAAATATGTTTAAATTTTTTTTTTTTACATAACCCCCACCAATGATCTACAAAGTAGTTTTTTTCTAAGGCTTACATAAGAAAAATCCTACATAAAAAAAATAAAAAAAAAAACAACAACAACAAAGACTTAATACTGATTTGGGTCAGAGTTTCATTTGATGCATGTATATTCAGGAGTATTAATAATAATAATAATAATAATAATAATAATAATAATAATAGCAATAGCAATAATAATAATAATAATAATAATAGCAATAATAACTAATAATAGCAATAATAATAATAATAATAATAATAATAATAAAACAATAAAAGTTTGGCAATTTAAAACAATCCATCATACTGTAATACTTCAAGGTATTAAATTTGAACCTATTTTCATATACTGTCCTTGATATTTTGCACAATCTGAGATGGTTTTTGCTCACTGCGGTGGTAAGAGAGTTATTTAAGTTACCGTAACCTTCCTGTCAGCTTGAACCCGTCTGACTTCTGACCTCTCTCATCTAAACGTTTTATTCTGTCGTTTTCTGCACCATACTGAGGACACTTAAGGTGCTGTAAATGAAAATCTCAGCAGGTGCCAACATACTCAAACTAACAATAACCAGACCAAAGGCAAAGTCACAGAGAACGGAAAGGTTGATGAATAAACCTTAAATAAAGATTTTCATATTGTGGTTTAATATAGTGGTGCTGATGGCGGACAGCCTCGACTTGAGCTTATTCTGTGTTCACAATAACGACCGTGGTCGCGATAAAGATCATAATAACTTAAACACAACAACATACACCAGGTTTTGTTGGTTTTCATCAGTACGACTCCACATTCATGCATTTTTATCATACATGTTAAAACAGGAAGAGCTTTGAAATGCACACATCAAAAAGTAGTTTTTGTAAAGGAACAGAAATGAGCAGACGAGCAGACGAAAACGTGCCACTTTGAGAAGCCCAACAGCGGTACATTCGGATGAGAACGCTCGACCTTGCGGCTTGTAAAATGTCACACGCAACAATTTGCATCACAAGCGACAAGAATTACTCGAACGTTTCTCTGTTCGCGGCAGACGCTCGAAATGCCAGCGGAGCTTTTTACATTTGCACACACCAGCTGCTTTATGAGGAACATCTTTTGAAGCTGTGAGTTAATTTCATGAGCTGTGATCCTTTCAGGAAACACAACGGCCATTATATATGGAGGAAGATTTCTCTCTTTTTTAATTTATTTTAAATGAGGCTTAATGAGCCTTTAAAAGACTCAACGACAAATCGTACTAATAATATAGTGCTATTATTATTATTATTATTATTATTATTACTATTATTATTATAATCACTTTAATAATAGAAATAATACTTTCCTGTATAATCCTGATAGCGACAAAAAAAAGTGTTCGACTATGTTGTAGAGAAAGCTTATTTTTGATACATAAATTTATTTGCTATTTAGATTTATTTACCTACTTTAACTATTATTCACTTATATTTTTTTCCTTATTTACTTGCTTGTTTATGTATATACTAACTCACCTTATTTACTTACGTATTTTCTTAAATACTTATGTACTTTTCTGTTTATTTATTTGCATGTTTATTTATTTGTTTGTTTATGTACATACTTGTGTTCTTGTTTATTTACTTATTAATTTACTTATTAATTTACTTATATACTTATTTAATTTACTTACATATTTATTTATTCACTTATTTACGTTCTTATTTATTTATTTACTACTTATTTTTCTTATAAACTTATTAAAACTCACTAACATCAATTTGGTGTTAATTAATAAATTTTCTTACTTGTAGATTTCCTTATTTATTTATTTATTTATTTATTTATTGACTTATATATTTATTTACTTACTTATTATTAAACTTAGATGCTTAGTTACTTATTTCTTTATCAACTTATTTATTCTATTATAAACTTTTTATATCTTCTTATTTACTCATATACGTTCTCACTGATTAATTTTCTTATTTATTTATGTACTTACTTTATTTACTCACTTGCTTGTGTTTATGTCACAGGTCCATTTGCTGCTACGTTTTAAAAAGAAAAAAACATTTTTACATTAAAGTAGGTTGTGCAAACTTTTGCACGCTGCTGTACGAGTGTATGCGGTGGTGTTGCATCGTTACTTTTACTGCAATCAATAAGGATGACGGGAAAACAGACTCCATATAAGAAGGCTCCGTAAAACATTCGAGTTTCTTACTTTATAGAGGAACTACAGAGGAGGGTAAAAATAGGTCTCGCTTCCTTGTTTTTAAACTTCTTTATAAGAAGTAATTTAATTGCAAAGCGAGGAACTGCATACATTTGAAAACCAAGTTTCATAGTAATTGAATTTCGGAGCGGTTGAACAGAAGACACTCAATGTCGGAATAAATCATGTTTCTTAAACCCAGGTGAGGACGTGTCCTGTGTATCTCACATCAGCCTTACCCAATTCATCTCTGAGTGGTGGCGGTGCTGCAGCTCCGCTCATCTCCATCTCTCCCATCATCCTCTCCACCCGGCTGCTCGGGACGCCCTGTGTCCTGGAAGTAGTCCTGTAATGCAGCGGGTCCGTGTCTCCGTTCTGAAGTCCATTCGTATGACGCCTGATAGGAGGAACAAACTGAAGTCCGGCGTCCACTCGCTTATAAGTCGCAGGTTTGCTCATTCTGTCCCCTGGCGCTTTCCCTCCACTCATTTTCCTCGGTTTATGTGGGACACCCGGTCCCGGAGCCCCTCCCCCGCTAGTCCTTTTCTTTTTCCGCGTTTCCCCGTGGGATCTGGAGCAGTCCCGGCCCCTGGCATGTGTGCTGGTTTTGGCGGGTTTGGAGCGCCTGTCTTGCAGGCGGAGGTTGTTGAACTGATCGATGAACTCTTCACAGTGCAGGAGGTGGTGCTCAGGTTCCCACGTGTCCTCTTTGCTCCCGTAGCCTTTCCATCGGATTAGATATTCCCACTTGCCCTTTTTGTTCTTCCGCTTGTCCACGATCCGTTCCACCTGAAAAATGGATAACGGATAATGGAATAATGAAATAATAATGAAACTTGATAGAATGTGAAAATAAGTGGAGACTCTTTCCATAAATGTTAAACAAACATCTCGGTAGTGAAAATGTCACATTATTTATAATTATACCCATTCTTTAATAAATTAATGCCAAGCATTCATCATACAAGTTCCTCTATGAGCCGTTACTATAGAAACATTAACGAGTGCATTCAAATAAACCTGTGATTTGCACTAATGCACTGCTGCGCATCAAAACTGCTGCGGTAGACAATTATTCTTCTGACCAATCACAGTCAAGAATTCAACAGCACCATGCTATCATTCATTACGATCAGGGTTATGTATTAATGATTAGCAACCTAACACTATTAAAAGATGAAACAGAAACAGAAACTTACATGATACCGAACTATAAACTGAAACATATTAGATTAGATTAGATTTGAATACATTACATTAAATTTTGTCATTGTTCAAAGTCCATGTTCAAAGACAATGAAATGATTGATGTGATTTGTCATGTGTATATATATATATATATATATATATATATATATATATATATATATATATATATATATATATATATATATATATATATATATATTAGACAGACTTTAGTGTCAGTGCTTCGTATAAAAGATCTTAAAGAAAACCTTTAAAGAGAGGGGTGAATATTAAAGGATGGTCATTTTATAATCTGATTGAAGTAAAGTGATTTGCTTTGTTCTTTGGTTCCTAGTTCACGTTTAACCCCAGGTCACAACGTCCTCAATTAGATTTTTTTTAAGAGCACTTTTTTTTTTTAATGGACGAAGCTAACCACAGCGCTGTTCAACCCACAGGAGTTAAGATGAGTTTTAAAAAAAAGGCACATCAAGAAGGGGTAAAATAAATAAAAAGCACATACGAAAAGATTATAAAATATACAAATCCTCTTATTAAAATGACAGAATGGGTATATGACACGGTGAAAAAAAAAGCCAAGGGATTAGATATGCTCATACACCAAGAGAAAAAGCTGGGCCTTAAGGCAAGATTTAAATTCTTAAATAGTTGAAGCAGATCTTTCTGCAAAAAAAGTAGTCTATTCCAGAGGCTAGGGGGAGCTACTGAGAACCCCAAAACATGCCCTCCATGGTGTAGCCAAGGTACCCATCCATGGTGTACCCTGCTTAGTTCCCTACAATCCTAAGCAACCCTACACATAAGCGGTATAGATGATAGCTGAACAAATTACTTCGTATTTGAATGTAATCAAACAGGGTATTTAAAAATGGATATAATTAGGTTTCAGAGGTAGGTACTGTACAAGTGGGCAGCAACTCCATAACAATGATAAAAAATTCTACATTTCTTTATGATCTCCCAAAACAAGCAAATTTTAAGAAAGCAAAATAGGGCCCAAAATAGAGCTTTGGGGTACCTCATAAGCAAAATGAGCTGAAGATGATGTACATTTACCTAAAGTGCAAATATATGATGAAAATCATCCTGATGTTTTTCCCTAGATCCCCATTATGATTTTAAGATGATATACAGGGATGTTGTGATGAGTTGTATCAAAAGCAGCAATGAGATGTATAAGGAAGGATGTATAAAAATGTTAAATTTTTCTGTCCCATGATGCAACCTAAAACCTGACTGAAACTGCAATTTTCACACAAGTGTGAAATACAGCTGGCATTAGCTTACGTTCTTTAGAACTTTTAATAAAAACAGTAATTTGGAGATTGTTCTGTAATTATAAAAAAAAAAAGGCCGGGCATTCTGGCAAGAGGCTGAATTAAAGAATGTTTAAATCAAGAAAGAACATTTCCATTAATGAGACTACAATTATTGATAATAGGAGAAACGAGAAAAGAAAGAAAAAAGAAAAAAATGGTAGACTTCACAGAAGTTGTGACACTAGAATTAGAGAAGCAGTGCATACGATGGAACCAGAAAGTCCAACATAATTAAATCTAAATGAATATGAGACATATACGAGATACATGAGATATACGAGCTCTGGTTCAGTTCCATGTTATGACGGTGGCTGACTGAGTTACGCTTTGCTTGTGTGTGATCAGCGAAAAAGAAGATACAAGACCTTTTCTTGTGGTTGTGAGCGTATCTGTGCTGCAGTAATTAGTTCTGCTTAGAGCTATAATCGTTCCCCTAAATCAGGATCTGTCACTAAAATGCGATAACGATATCCATAAACACGAACAATCCGTAATCTCAAAGAATAAAGTCGACAGAACTGACAGCTGTAGCAGGCAGAGGCTGAGATAAATCAAGTTTTTAAGTATTTCCACAAAAGAGAACAATGATATTTGCAACATGCAGGGAAGGAAAACCCACAGTGCCACGCTGTTACAGGAATAACGGAGCGGTAAGTGAACACCTCTACTTTGGAGTGGATTATTTTCCATTAACAGCTTGTCGTGAAGTGTTGCTTTAACATTGTATAATGAAAATAATACAATAATTATTCTAAGTAAACAAGCATCAGTGGAATGTTTGTTACACTATTTTGTGTTCTCCATGTGTAAGTTAGTACCAAGAACAGTGAACCTGTAAGTAAAATTCAGATCGATCAGAATGCAGAATGCAACAGTGCTGCGGTTTAACATAGCGGTAATCCTTGCACTAATATAATTAATAACAGAGTAACACATACACACGGATCAACACACACTTAAAGACGTGATCATGGAGTTTAAGAAGTGTAGCCACACACGCATATGAGCACAGACACACACGCGCACGAAGTATTAATTCATTTTCCATTGAATGATTACAGTACGGTGGATGCAGTGCTAATGCTTTATTTTGTGATCCGATCCATTAGCGGTGCTAATGAGGTTCCCCAAGGACATGCTAATCAGAGTAACTGCTCCGAGACATTCTGATGAGGACTACAAGGGCTTTTAAATCCCGACTAAGCCACTTGTACAAATGAATTGCTTTGATGTTTTCATCATTTTGTCTCTCTCTCTCTCCATTAATATTTATATCTTCTATACAGTACATACACTACCAAGCAAAATTCTGGACACTTCTAGTATTTCTTTCCAAAGTGTAAAACAATGCTGAAAGCATCCAAAATTTTCAATAATCTCCTTTAAACAGTTGATATTGAGCTGCATCTACTACCTATGATCTGTAAATCCTTCATAACGGCTCTAATCTGAGGTGCTGGTTGTTAATTGGTGATTTCTGAGGCTGGTGACTCTAAATGAACGTCTCCTCTGCAGCAGAGGTACGTTGTGGTCTTGCTTTCCTGGGAAGGTCTTCATGAGAGCCAGTTTCATCACGGTGTTTGATGGGTTTTGCAAGATATGCAAAATTGAGGTCATTTTTACTTAATTACCTAATGCAGAATTGCACAGTTTTGAAATCTTCAATAGAGTCCCCTACATACGAACATTCGAGTTACGAACATTCGAGTTACGAACATGCGTTCGTGCGTGTTCAATCATGAAGCATAGATCACATGTCCGGTGTACATCGTACTGTAAGGATGTCCGGAAGCGGGCGTAACAGCAGCAACAAGGAAGCAGGTACTGCTAAGAAGTGCCGAGCCATAACAACTCATTAAGGCTCATTTAGGAAATAAACCTTCCTCCATATATAATGGCCGTTATTGTTTCCTGAAAGGATCACGGTTCATGATTTTGCTCATGATTTTTTTTTTGTAATATAATGTGTATACCTAATTGTTAAAGTATCTAGACAATGTGTGTTGGTTCTCAGAATGAAACTCATGTAGTGGGACTCAGGAGGTCAGGGGTTCAAGCCCCAGCACGACCAAGTTGCCACTGTTGATCCCTTGAGCAGGACCCTTAACCCTATCTGCTCCAGAAGTTCTGTATCCAGGTTGACCCTGCGCTCTGACACCAACTGGTATAGTACAGTATATGCACAATAATAATAATAATAATAATAATAATAATAATAATAATAATTTCACTGTGCTGTAAGGTACATGTGACAAATAATCAAATCTTTAATCACAATCATTCCACGAGATTGATGGTTCCGCACGGTCCTTGCAGGTTATAATAACATGTTGTACAGGCCTTAACCACATTGCATTCCAGCCATGCAAGAGACAGGATGATTTTCTCCCCCCTTGTCCAGGCTGTGTACAGTATAAATCCTCTGTGTATGGAGACTTTCGAGACACTCTGCATTACCATGGTCATGCTCAGAGCCTTGGATATAATTATACAGTATATGATAGATTTCATTTCCAGCTTGGGGGGGGGGGGGGCGCTGAGTCCTGTTGTGCAGCACGTTGTACTGGCGGCAGCCGCTGTGCGGAACAGATAAGAAGTCGAACAGCGTCTCTATCTCACTGCTCCCTTTAACAGCACGCTGACTTTCAGGGTCTGATAGAGGTCACGGTCACATGTTAAACCACAAGGGTCAATACTTAACGATGTAACTGCTATGGCACGGCACTTCCGAATGCTGCATTCCGATTGGTCGGAAGGTGTTGATCCAATTCCTACAGTATACGCGAAGCTCCGACATCAGCGCAGCGGGAAATCACAGGTTAACACAAACGCTCTCCTCGTTCGAATACGTTTAGTGTCTCTATAGCGTTTCTAACAGCTGATGTTTAGGAATTTGTACTGAGGCCATATAGGATTACAAGCATTTACACACACACACACACACACACACACACACACACACACACACACACACACACACACACACAACGTGATGAGAACTCAGAGGATTGGGACTGAACAGCTGTGTGTCCATCAGGAAAAAAAAAAAAAGGATGAACTTTGCTGAACTTTGCGATGGAAAAAGGTCATGTGACCTGATGAGTGCAGACGACTGAGCCTATTCCAGAGCGTCAGGGTAAATTAGGGAAGCTCCAGGTATCCTGTGCCCCTATATACAGGATAAAGCAGTACAGAAGACAAATAAATAATACCGTACTACTTTTTTGTAGTATTAACTCTACAACATATCCTTAGGTGTCTTATTCCTCTTATGGAAAACAGACAAAACTCTCATCCTCCTGATGCTGAATTGTGTTACCATCTGCAATAAATTGATTATATATATATATATATATATATATATTTTTTTTTTTTTTTTTTTTTAAATAAAACTCTCGACGACACTCGACGGTGCTGAATTACTGACCGCACATTTTCAAATAATCTCCCTGACTACGTTTAAAAAAAAAAAAAAAAAAAAAAAAAAAAAAAAGGCATAACAAACATTGCATCAGGAATTTTAATGACTTTGCTCGGTGGAAAACAAATTAAACGGCATGTTGTACAGCTCGCAGGACACATGGCTGGGTGGTGACAACATGTTAATCCTTTACGCAAGTGGGAATTTGAAGGACACGCTGCTGTTTTTTTACATCTCAACAAGTGTCGGAGACAGACGGCTGCGGACTGGTTCCTGCTGTTTATCCTTTTATCATGATGATGTTTGTCCAACTTTCATCCGGTATATTAACAATATCATCTCGATTTATGAGAACCGACACAGAAAAGACCTTTACTATGCGTGAAATGAAGAGATGGACGGAACGGGACGGTGATTAAACCGACATTACCGAGGCCGTTCTCACTCATGGTTTATTTTCTCAAGTCCGCACTCGAGCCGATTCACCGCGACACTCAGGGGGGCCGAATCTACACAAGTGGCATTAGTTTTGTTTAATGTTTGTTGAAGTTGTATATGCCGTGTAACCAGTTCTGCTGCGAGAACCAGAGTCCATTTTTCATTCTCAAAAATGTTTTTGAAGATTTAAAACTAAACAACTCGAGCAGCAAATGTCGGCATTTTAGTGAAATAAGTATGTAATAAAAAACTGCATGTTCATTACAAAACGTAATAAATAAATAAAGTAATTGACCTTGGATTCGGTCAAGGTGTTTATATAATGCAAGATGTACTCTACCACTCCTAATGAAATTAGTATAACAATAATAATATAAATAACAATAATAACTATTATTGTGCAGATTATTTCCTAATAAATATTTTATTTTATAACTCTCAGCACACCAGAAAATGGTAAGATATTCCCAGTGAAAGGCATAAACAGAAGCGATATTACAAAATAATTTAAATACAAGAGAAAAGTCCTTGTGTACGCTGCACTGGACTGGGTGTGACGTGTCACTTAGTCGTCCCCGTCTCCTCCTACTGTTATGTAGAAAACCACTATATGACCTCCAGTAACCCCATTGCCTTTTATGGTGCCTTTTATGGTTGTGGCCGTGGCATATGGGCATATATACACACACACACACCTCTCTCTCCTGTATATCTATCTATCTATCTATCTATCTATCTATCTATCTATCTATCTATCTATCTATATAAACAGTGAGGTCCTACATACATGTGTCACACTAAATTAACAGAAACCAACTAGGATAGTCAGATAATTAGGTGTCCTAGACAAACCATATATTTACACCATAAATTATATTTTTTAAAAATGTATAAAGTACTATACAAGACACACAAGACCACATAAAGCGCACGTGCAGATGTGCAAACAGGAGCAGCAACACGCCATAACATTATGACCACCATATTCTACTCCACACTCCAGTTGAAGATGCGAGACGACGTTGATATAAAACCCAGCGTCCTTACGACTTTTTCGAAACCTCTGCTTATGAAATTTGTTTCTTCTCCTCCTTTTTTACGACACTTGGCTTTGCCGAACCGTTGCAATTCAATCACTCGCATAAAACCTCCACAGATCTGTAGATGTAGAGCGCTGCAGAAGGCGGAACAGTTTCTCTTGATTAAATGTGGAGGTTTTTTCCCACCACTACTGTATACATCTGTGTGCGACTGATGACTTACTATTTCTGTATAGGATATTTCATTTTCAAACACACACACACGCACACACAAATAGCAAAAACAAATAATATTTAATATATGGCTCAAAGTTATCTAATATTTCACATTATGTCATTATTATGGCACTCAAGATTATTAATCAGTAACATGACTGTAATAAAAACAGTTCTAAATTCTGCATTCAAACCCTTAAAACACACACAATAATAATAATAATAATGTTATTTTGCATTACCAGGACAGGTTTTAAGCCAACACTAATTGACTACACTCACCACTGTGTGTTATGGTTGCTTAGCAACCAACAGCAAACTATTTACAGGTTACTTGGTGTGGTGAAAAAATTGTTGTTCACGAGTATTATTAACAACGAAAAAAAAAAAAAGCGTGTGTGTGTGTGTGTGTGTGTGTGTGTGTGTGTGTGTGTGTGTGTGTGTGTGTGTGAGAGAGAGATTAAATCACAAACACACACCCGGGAGTGTCTTGCTGCTTTACTGGCCTGTTCCTACTGAATCCAGTGGGTGTAAATTGTAAGTTTTTTTATTTGTTTGTGCTACAATAGAGCACAAGGCAGAACATTGACAAAGCGAACAATGAAGCTCGGCGATGTTCGAGCAGTGCTACGTGTATGTAGATGGATAGTTTAGCATTTTAGTAGTTTATAACAGTTAACTTAAATAAAAGCTACTCAGCACCGGCATACACATACATACATACATACATACATACATACATACATACATACATACACATATATATATATATATATATATATATAGACATATATATAATATATATGAGATTAAGCACTGTCGCCTTGCACCTCCAGGGTCTGGGTTCGATTCCCCGGCCAGGCTCGATTCCCATCTCTTTGTGCATGGAGTTTGCATGTTCTCCGGTTTCCTCCCACAGTCCAAAGACATGCAGGTTAGGCTAATTGGCGTTCCCAAATTGACCATAGTGTGTGAATGAGTGTGTGTGTGTGTGTGTGTGTGTGTGTGCGCGCGCTCTGCGATGGATTGGCACGCTGTCCAGGGTGTACCCTGCCTAGTGCCCGAAGTCTCCTGGGATAGGCTCCAGGTCCCCGCGACCCTAAATACAGGATAAAGCGGTATAGAAGATGAATGAATATATGAGATTATTTTTTATAGTTATTACTACAATAGTAATTTTGCAATTGGTATCTCGGCATACAAGCCTTAGGAATTTTTATATTTTAAGAATTGAAATTTTGTAAGTAATCTGCCTCTAGAGAACGAACCGCGCCGAACTGAAGCGGATAAGTCACTCTCGCGTGCGTACGTACGTCCGGGAGCCGTTCAAAATTTGTCAAGCAAAGTTAGTTTACATATTTTTTATGTGGTTTTTGCATTTTTGGCAAGAATTAGTGAAGATGTACTGTAGCTCCATGGGTGTCAAGAATGAGAGGAATCATAAATGAAGGTTAAGTGAAGTTTAACGTTTATTTATTTGATATAATTATGAATAAATATATAATATTATATATTGCATGTCTTTTCTAAATGTTTTGTTTTTACATGCAAAAATATGATTATAGCGATAGACCCGGCTGGGACAGATTATCCGCATGCGCATTATTTCCTGCGGGACGACGCGGTTCGCAATAGGAGTGTCCTTGAAACACTCGCCTCTGGAACGGATTAACTTCGTATGCCGAGGTGCCGCTGCAACTTTATATACATTTTGTTTCTCTGCCTTGAAAAAAAAAATGCACTATGCACACCTTCACTTGGTGACCAAAAGTATTTAGACAAAAGTGAAATTTGATGTTTAAATGATGTTCTCAAATTCATAAAAAAAAATATAAATATATTTAAAAAATGACAATAAGAATAATATAAATAACTTATTATTTCATGCAGTGAAATAAAAATTTCTACATAAAAAAAAATCCAAAGCTTTTGGGGGCTTCAGAAAGTAAAAGCCACATAATGGTTTGATGACGAACTCTACAGACAGACGGGCGAGAACTCGTTAGTGACATCACCTGCTTCCTGCACAGGGAGAACTACTGCATAATACGCGGCATATACTGTCCTAATACTTTTGGTCCCCCACTGTGGGTGCAACTTCTTAACTGACTGAGGAGAGAAGAGCTGGAGCGCTGCAGAGTGCCGAGTGACACAAAGTTTTACATCAATTTCTATTTACTGCAGACTTGTTTTCTATGTCTCTCTCTCTCTCTTTTTTTTAATCTGCTTATTTCCGATAAACAAATTGCTCTCTCGCACTCTCTCTCTCTCTCTCTCTGAATGCAACTCAGCCTTTTAGAAAACAGCCTCCCACACATGACATGAAACAGAGCTTGATTTACTCTGTGGTTCGTCTCTGCTTTTCTGTTTGTCCATCGCAGGGTTAAAAGAGTGACACAATGCGCCGTCTGTAAATGAGCACACGGTGACGTCACCCGGCTAAGTTCTGTAATCCACCACAAAGTGAGACGGTCATCAGGTCACTGGGTAGAATGCTTCCGAATAGGAGATTTATATTTATTTACTTTTAAAGAATTTAAATATTATAAAAACTGGTATAAATATTATAAACTCGCCTCATATTAATATTAATATTATTCATGCCTTCACTAAAGAGACAGAGAGAGAGAGAGAGAGAGAGAGAGAGAGAGAGCGACAGCAGTCCTGTAATAGCAAGCAAAGTTGGAGTCAAAAACGTTGTTCAAAGGCTTATTTGAAACCAAGTTTTAACCTCCTGGCAGAAGCAACCAGGATTCAAAACAGAATAACCTGGTACCGAGCAGAATTCCGGGCCAGGTGTAGCTCAGTGGTTAAGGCATTGGACTACGGTTCAGAAGATCCCAGGTTCAAACCCCACAACCACCAAGTTGCCACTGTTGGGTCCTTAACCCTCAACTTAACCCTCAACTCAGATGTATAATGAGATTAAAAAAAAGTAAGTCGCTCTGGATAAGAGCGTCTGCCAAATGCCTAAATGTAAATTCATACTGTCATGAATATGTCTAGAAGACCTTAGATCACCAGGGGACAGAAGAGCTGCAGAACCTCAGGGATGTTCAAACATCACTTCTGTGCAATTTTATGCTTTTACGGGCAAAACACCAGAGGTGGGAACAAGTCACTGTTGGTTAACAAATCACAAGGAAAAAACCCGAGTCTTGATAAGTCAAGATTAATAAGTGCAATTAAAGTGCGTAAGTCATGCTGACGTGAACTCATAAGCACTTAACATAAAGGTCCCATACAGTACAGTATGTAACGTGTCCCGACAGGCCTCAGAGCTCCCCTCGTGTGTGTCAGATGATGCTCCACCTGAAATGCATGTCAGAGGATGCATGTAAATAAGAGGCCTATACTGCACAGCCACGCCCACACATGCCCCAGCTGGGGGGGGGGGGGGGGGTCTTCTCATACGAGGTCGGCTCGTAAACAAATCTGCATAGTATTTCTGTACCGTTTCTAGACAAACTTTTATCTCGATGGAAATAGGCGGATGCACAACTTTCAGTTCCCTTTAGCACGAGACACGGTTTTCAGTATTTTCACTAAACGAACCTGTTGATCTCGATTTGTTTGGGGATTTTCTTGGTGGCCTTAAATCGGCAAAAAAAAAAAGTTCATATTGTTGCTTTTTGCCTCCGCTATTCCTGCAGCACAGGTTCGACGGCCTGCAGCCTTTTTGTTGCTGCAAACAACATAATGTGTGCAGGTGAAAAAGGCTAAACTATAAACTATACGTCATCCAAACTGTCTCCGTCGTCAGGGAAGGAGCGCTCTTTCAGCTTTGTCATTGTCTAGTGCAAACTGAAACGCTGGCAGACCTGCTGAAAGCTGATTCTGGAAATAAAAACTGATGCATGATTTACTTTTTGAATGTTTGATTTTGAAAAACATATGAAATGAAATTTTAAATGAATTAAAGAAGCGTCGGCACCTCGATACCTTTACCAGCGTCCCCGAACAGGGAGACGAACCTGTCTGGAATCCTCGGTTTATTCTCAGGAAAAGAGCACATTTAGGCCTATTGGTCACGTACATCCGTCCCATACATCAAAGGAACAAAAGTCATTAACGTGCAAGTCAGAGAGACACCCGGAGAGACGGACGGACGATAGGAGACACATTAGCATCAGACAAAAAGGTTCCGGCGAGCCACTGGTATGAAGATTCACCGGGACACGGGCTATAGGACGGATTACTGTATGAGGAATGAAAGCAGAGAGGCAGAGGGGAAGCTCACACACGATCAGAAAACCTTACGGTTCAAAGTGAAGTCAAATAAACGTCTTCTCGGATTGCGATTCGAGTCAAATCCACAACTCTGCAACTATCCGTATAAAACAGTGAATTCCTCATGGACTCGAGTGACTAAAGGGATTCGACGTGAGATCAAGCCTGAGAGCATTTAAGTTTTTTTTTTTTTTTTTTCATAAAACACAATTGAATTCTATTTAAAGGATGTAATCTGTGCATCTTTTAAGCAAACATTCTATTATTAAAGTCCCAAGAATGAGGAGAGCGCATGCAAACTCTACACACACCACACACACACACATATATACATATACACACACACACATATACACACACACACATATATATACACACACACACACACACATTAAGTTGTTATGGATTACATGCTTCTGTAATAATTAATAATTTTTTTTATTGATCTATGTTTGAGATCAATAAAAGCTGGTAAAATGGTACAAGTCTTCTATAATCCTACAGGTGGTGCACTCTAAACTATATACACATTGTCACAAATAATTAGTTAATTTCACATTCATATAGAATGAGATAAACTTCATATTGAATCACGACATCTATACAATCATGACACTTAATAATAATTTAAAAAATGTATATTATTTTGCATTAAAAAAATTTCTCATTTAATTAAATCACACAAAATCATCACCAATCATATCATTTTATCATTTGAAGATGTTTAATCATAAATTAATAACTGTACTTATACATTTAAGGAAAAAATGTGATTCTGAATGTGAATACTGTATATACACACTCGTGTGTGTGTGTGTATATATATATATAAAAATGTATTCGTACAGGAGGACGTCATCTAAAGGACGTCATTTTAAAAAAATGATAAATTCCATCAATGTTCCGTAAATGGAAAGTTTTAGGTTTCAATTACTATGAATAAAATTTATTTCTTATCACTTCGAGTTTTATTGGATTTTAGGATCAATTGTAATTTTAGGATTTAATTCTACATCATCTACAATCGCATCCTCCTCCTGTTCGTTACGAACCTTCATTACTCTCCGCTCTGAAACTTGCTAGAACCCGAGTTCTTTCCCCTCTGTACAGTTTCAGGGTCATTCCTCAGCCCAGACGCGATGAGTCAAATTACCATTTGCAGTCTTCAGATGCACTTTACCCTCGCAGTCATTGTTTCATTTAAAATCCAATGTGCTCGAGTCTAGAGCCAGACCGTATATACTGTGAGGAAAGTTCAGCAACGTCGTTAAGCTCCACTTACTGCTGCAGAAAAATCTATATTATTGCTTAAGTAAGATACCTCCGAACGTCTCCATTTGGATTTTCGGACAAATCAGCCAGCATTAGCATTTCTGTCCTACAGATCAGTTCACGCTCTGATGAATGGGCTAGGAGGCATTTCGGACACATCTCGGATGCGATTAGTACACTTCAGTACTTTATAAACACAAACGAGTAGGTGGTTTCATGATAAATTAGATAATTGCTGAACTGAAATTTAGACTTACGCAGCATTTCCGGCATGTGAGTGACCAAACCGGGGCGAACCAAGTCGCGCGTAAATACAGGAGCCGTTCAAAATGTGTTTTCTTCAGGGAAAAGCCATACAAAGCAAGTTTAAAGGTATTTTTTTGTGTGCGAGATTTAGTGAAGACGCAGCACCATGGGGTCCCAAGAAGGTAATCAAGGACGGTATCAAGCAGCCGGTGCCAAGAAGAATCATAAATGAAGGTTAAGTGAGGTTTAACATCTATTTATTTCATATTTTACTACATTTACATTTTTTTTCTAAAAGTTTTGATTGTTTTTACACGCAAAAATATGATAATAGTGCTGGAAATTGGTAATATTTTTTGGGTGGCCGGAACGGATCATTATTTCCTATAGGAAAATGAGTTTCTCCTTGAGAACGTCACTCTGACGCACCAATGTACACAGAATCTTGGCAGACACTTTGGGAGACTCATATTATATTATACATCCAAGTTAAGCAGTGCAGAGTTAAGGGCTTTGCTTAAGGCCCAACATTGGAAGGTTGTCGGGTTTAAACCCCAGCACCACAAAAATCAGTAGCCAACACCTTCATCACTGAGCTACTCTTACCTTCATTAATATCAAACATCAGATTGGAGAAAAAAAAAAATTCAACAAGATCTCAGTAATATTGATCAAAATGTGCCGGTTTATGGTTTGATTATTTCAGAAATTCTGATCGCTTGCGATTTTCACACATGAAAAAATGGTGCACAAGACAAAAAACAAAAATACTTTAGATTCGTATGCAGAAAGAGAAAGAGAAGACTAAATTGGTCTGGAAATGCTACAATACATCAAACAAGCACTCTTTACCAGCGTGATCACAGAACACAAAGCAGACCGGCAGAACCCTACACCTGGTTCCACTCCAGTCACCCAAAAACAGGAATCCGAGGCTACAACAGAATCTCCACCTGTCCGGTTCTGACATCACTATAAAGAGCTCACATGATCGCGTCAATTACGTTTCTTGCAAATTATTAAGAATAAAAATTCTTCTATCCACATCTTGTATAGTATAATGAGATTTTCAAATTAGTCTCCATAGACATTCATTTATATTGAACTGGAAAGCTGCCCCGCTAACACCACGCTCAATTTAGCAGCATTAGCACGATTAGTGTCCAGGACTGCTCTAGGAACAATCCGAAAGTGTTTATCGCCTACACAAAGGAACAAAAACAAAACAGCACGACACGACACCGGAAGGAAATCTACTATAACGGCTGAATTACATTTCCGTTGTCTTTTTTTAGATTTCTGTCCGATTCACCTTGATTTCTTATTTTGTCCTATGAGATTAAAAAGAAAGCGAGCCCGGTGCCAGACGCGAGCCCTCTCCCTGCGAGCCTGGCGCCATGCTGGTTCATGTGCCGGTGAGCCAGCCTCATTAGCCGTGCTCCGTCGGTGCCGCGCATTGGGCTGATGGTGTTGGCTAACGGTTCTGTGTGTTTGCTCCACGACTCCTCATGAGTACATACGGGACCTGTTCGGGCAACTTATTTCCATTCTTTTGTATTTTTAATTCTCGGCTCGACTGCAGGCCGCCAACTCGAGTGCTGCTGATGTTTTCACCAAATGCTAATTAGCTCTACTCCATGCCAGCTCTATAGTTACAAGCCTCCCTGCTCAGCTGCTGATTACTTATGAATCCTTGGTGTGTGTGTGTGTGTGTGTCGCTCTGCCAGACTCTACCTTACTGTTCATCAGCCAACAATTAGATTCCTTTAAACTGGCCAAGCAAAAAATTCACATTTCCTCAGCTTGGTTATAGAAAACCTTCAGTACCCATGTGGTCTACTTGGGATTGGTGTGATGACTGGAGACGGTTCCACTTGACCATGAAGACGGTCTTGGCCTTGGCTGACGCAGGCAGTTTTTTTCTGATGGCGTGTGACTGCAGTCGATCAATAGCTCAGGACTGAAATTCCTACAAACGCGAGACTCCGACAAATGAAAGTCGACTTTATATCAACTTAAACACACAGCATGACCGCAAATCAAGCCGTATTATATATCCATCTGATATCCTGCTAATGAGAATGTGTTCCCTGTTAAATCTGGTTCATCTCAAGAACTAGTTTTTTTTTTTTTTTTTTTTTAAAGCGCTATATGAATGAAGTTCAAATTAGCCATTTGTAGCTAGGATCATTTGTAGCGTCAGTGTAGCCAATCACATGCTTCTGTGCTTTATTAACACCCCTAAAGGACATGCTTGGTAGTTTAAGAGGCTCGTGGCTCAAGGAGGCAGATGATGGCTTTTGAACGTTCTGGTTGAATTTAGATTTCTCAGTCCATTTTCAAGCTCAGACCAGTAACCTGAAGAAAGTCCCGCAATCTTGATCAGTGGCGCAGTGGTGTAGTGGTTAGCACTGTCGCCTTGCACCTCCAGGGTCTGGGTTCGATTCCCCGGCCAGGCTCGATTCCCGTCTCTGTGTGCATGGAGTTTGCATGTTCTCCCCGTGCTTGGTGGGTTTCCTCCGGGTACTCCGGTTTCCTCCCACAGTCCAAAGATATGCAGGTTAGGCTAATTGGCGTTCCTAAATTGCCCATAGTGTGTGATTGGGTGTGTGAGTGTGTGTATGTGTGTGTGCCCTGCGATGGATTGGCACCCTGTCCAGGGTGTACCCCGCCTAGTGCCCGAAGTCTCCTGGGATAGGCTCCAGGCCCCCCGCGACCCTGAAAACAGGATTAAGCGGGTATAGAAAATGAATGAATGAATAATATCTCCCTGATCCCAATGACCAATCACTGATCACCATGTTTCATAAACCCCCACCCAATCACCCGTCACCACTGAGGTTCCAGACTAGAAACTTGTAAATACATCCTGTATACAGTTTGTCTCACTGAAAAATATCTCCCTTTCATAACTGATGAACTCTTTTGGCCATGCATTAACACTGGGTAGCCGCGCGGCGTGACGCAGGTTAGCGACGCAGACGTAAGACTCCTATGATGCAGGTTAGCGACACGCGGTTGACGTCCACAACGTAACACCTCTGAGTAAAGACAAAGGCCCGAGGTCCAGAGGTTCACGTCACTTCTATAATCTTATATTCCTGAAACAAAGGCCACACCGACCCCAGTTACCCGGATGACATTTAGATTTGTGTCGGTGCAGTCTGGCGCTCTGCAGCCTCCTACATTATTAACTGTAAGTATCTATAATTTACACCTACAGTAGGCGTAGACAAAGTTATCAGAACCACTATTTATGTAATATAATACATCAGATCATTTTATTCTATTCCGTTTTTGAGCTTTATGTGTTAATTAAATACCTTTATACAGCACTCTTCTTTTTCACATCCACCCTCTTCTCATCTTTAGTCCTAGTCTTGTGCCTGATACGGCTAATCTCTCTAATCCCTTTGACACACTCTCACTTTTATTTGTAGCATTTCAATTAACTTTTTATCTCTTCTCTCGGTTTATCTCCAAACCTCACGATCTGAAACCTGTATTTAAGCTTTAAGCACTTCATTAAGGACATTATTGACTATGCCATGGCCTACCGTAAAAAAAAAAAAAAAAAAAAAAAAAAACATGCGTAAATAGAAGGACAACGTAAATGTGCTTCTGTTATCAATGGAGGCAGCTGTAATCCTAAAACTCGCAGCTTGGCTCAAGTTCAGTTCTCATTTCTAAATCTATTCCCTCCATCTGCCAGCTTGATCCTGTTCCAATCGCCCTCATCTGTTTTCTCACGCCCCATTTCCCACTTCATTAATAACTCCTTTCAATCTGGTTCTGTACCTCTGGCCTTAAAATAACTCAGAGCGAACCTGTTCTGATGGAAACTTGCTTCGACTCCTCACGCTATACTGTAGGTGCGATTCCGCGCTTAGGATGGGATCTCATAAAAAAATAAAAAATAAAAAAATAAATAAATAGAAATGACGTGCACTCAGAAATTATGTTCTTATAAAAGAGTTTATAATTTAAAGCGCGAGCGTTTGTTCTAAAATCACAAAGACATTTTAATGAGTTTAATTTAATCATTTTTTTCCTAATGTATAATTCAAGTTAAAATCTGATATTGAGAACTCCTGACCATGTGACTCATGGGCGTCGTGTTCAGGTTATTTCATAATCTACTGTATAATGAGCATTAAAAATCATACGGTGTAGAAGGTTTAAAAAACAAATACATAAGTTATATGCAAAAGTCTTGGCTTTCATATTAAAATACCCCGTACACATACTGTTCGGCTCAAATCGGACCCATTTTGACAGCAGTAAAAATACACTAAACCGTGCCATGTACGTGTGTATTTGTCTCTGGGACAGTGGTGACGGTGTTCAAGGGGGAGCTTAAAACTGTCCTGAGAACTGTGTGATGCTCAGGGCCTCTCAGAAACCTGCACCTGTTCGCCTTTGAAGGGTCGCGGGGGGGTCTCGAAACTAAACCAAAACAAGAGTGATCATACTGTAATAAGCATGAACAGAAATCAGACAGAGGTCAGAGGTCAGATGGTGCCTTGACACAGGCATGAGATCTGCACCAGCAAAAACGAGCACCTACTGTATAGTGTAAATTATTATTTTTTTTATAAAATGAAATATCAATTTATTTGATCACGATAGATAAAAACAATATCTGATAGATAATACACACAATTGGAACTGTTGCAACTGTTCTACATCTGCGGTTTTGCTCCCTTTACTTTCAATAAAATGTATTAAATCGCTTTGTGTGATGGATGTTTTTATCCAATAACAAGTGATGTAAAAAAAAAAAAAACCTCTGAAACATTGATTAAGGATTAATCATCCATGTCAGATAGGCTGCTTATAAATTATTTAAAAGATCATACAGTGAAGGCGTAGAATATGAACCGTATGCAAGAGTACAATTAAATTAAATGATGATAAATTTTATTTAAGAAAATTGGGAACTGATGTTTTACTACTACAGGCTGCAAAATGCATAAAGATACATAAAGTTTTCTTTCTAACAACCTCAGCAGCGACCTCGTTTCCCCTCTCGTCTGTTCCAACCACTCAGCATTCAGCATCAGCAGTAAAACTAATCATCTGCCATCATCTGCACCTGTTCCTCACTGGGTCACTGGACTTAAAATCAACCAATAATGCCGTTTATGGTAGAAAGGAGGAATCTCACGATTTCCCATCTATCCATTTCTGGGACGGACCGTTCTCAGATTGAACAACAATCCAGCTTCTTAGGAAATGTTCTCATTTCGTTTTACTGTATACTGTAGGTTCGCTTAAACATGGCTCCATTCCAATATGAAAAGAAGGAAACAAGGAGCTGGCATAAAATGTACTGTATGCAGCGAATTGTGCCAAAAATGATCAGCATTTATTTACTTCCTGCATGTCTGTATATTTTGAAATGTAATCCTGGTGAAGCACAAATCCTATAATCATCCCAAGACCCATTTCTGATCTCATTTTTCTATACTTATTTTTCTCTAAACTGTTACAGAGAATCTCAAACACCTACAAGCCTCCACAGTACTGTAAGATGTCGCGCACACGCACAACACGGCTCTCTCTCCATCTCTCTCCGCGCTCATTTCTCTTATTTTGATGAATCATAGCGCAGCCTCTGACATGATGAATCATGATATTCATGACAAGTTCGCTCTCGCCGTCTTCAGATGATTAACATCTCATCTGGAAGAATCCAATCTGTATTCCTTGATGCATTTCAATCCCATCAGATTTGTGCACAAACTGAGCTCCGTGAAGACCTGGTCAGGCTAATATTTTGGAGAACGCCAACGTCTTGCACCAACCTTGATCTTAACCCCAGTGAACACCTTTGGGGTGGATTGGAACTGGAGACTCTCCTTACCCTGATCTCACGAACACTTCTGTAGCTGAACAAACACAAATTCAAAATCCATTGGAATAGGAGAGTGGAGCGTGTGTGTGTGTGTGTGTGTGTGTGTGTGTGTGTGTGTGTGTGAATAACAGGAAATGGGGATTAAATATGGGATGGGACGTCGCAAACTTTGTACAGTTCAATGTGATGGTCAGGATTTTAATACTTAAACAACCTGTACAGCAAGAACCCAACATTCAAACGAGTTCAATTAATTAAATTATTTGTATCGCGCTTTAAACAATTGTCATCGTCACAAAACAGCTTTACACAATTCTGTTCCGAGAGCTTGTTCATAAGTTCAACAAACATTGTCTAGCTTCTAGGAAACTAACACAATTGGCTATAAACAGTATACAACGAACTCTATGTTCCATGATTTTGTCCTTTTTCGTGCAGATGGTTAAATTATTTATGTTAAAAAAAACTTTATTTTTTTTTTTTTTTTTTTTTATAAACACCCAATGTCTGCAATCTTTTAACCTCGTTCCATTCTCTTAATTATTTTTCACTTTTTTTTTTTTTTGGTAAAACAGTACCTGCTCCATCGCCGCTGCTTTTATGTACGCCGAATATGTGATCTAATACCCCTATCTCACCTACATGGTTTCGTGCAGTGGCCGTAAGTACAGTTCGTCACGACTCACCGCAAGTTTTGGTGCTGTGGTTACATTTCCATCTTCCCGCGCGAAAAATTAAACATCTTAATTTTTTTTCCTGGTCCTGGCAGAACGTTGAGCAGTTACTCGCGGCAGCATATCTGTACAGTATGTAGATATACAGTATATCAGATAAACCCTACTGTGGAACAATGGAAAATGCTTAGAAAAACATTTTAAAGTTTAAATTTTAGCACAGACAGAATTCTGGCTCTGAGAAGTCTGACAATATCTGATTCTATTTAATACAATTCTATCCAATTTAAATACAATTAATTATATAAATACAAATGAACTAGCAGCTTCATTTAGGCCGAGATGTCGAGGTGAGCAAAACGCAAGCTTCTGCTTTTCTTACTGTATTTCAATGGCTTTAATAAGTAGAAAAGAAAACATTTATCTAATCGTGTGACGTGTTGTTTTTTATTTATTTATTTATTATTTTGCTGTACTTTAAGACTCTTTGGGGATGTACAGAACTTATCGGATAAAGATCTGATTGCAACTACAGATAAAGACAGTTACTGCTTTTTGTTTGACTTGTTGTAACTCACTGACTCATTTTTAATCCATCTGAGACTTGGTTGTAAAAGCGTACAATTGTATTTTTTAAATGTTTTTTTTTTTTTTTTTTACTGTGGTCTCGCACCTCCAGGGTTTGTGTTCGATCCCCACCTCGGGGAGTGTGTGCATGTTCTCTCTGTGCTTGCTGGGTTTCCTCCCTGTACTCTGGTTTCCTCCCACAGTCCACAGACATGCATGGTGCACAGGTTAATTGGCGTTCCCAAATATTAGTGAATGAAGGGAATTTTGTTCATTAAATAAAATGGAGGAAGAAGAGGTGAAACCTCCTACACAAGAAATTATACATGTATATACAGTATACTGTATGCACACTGTATGTAGTTTTTCATGGCTATGCAGATGAGACTGATTCATGAGTGTACTTGAATCGCTCCGCAATCTTTTATAGAATTTTAATGCAAAAAAACAAAAAGTAAAAAAAGAAGAAGAAAAAAAAAAAAAAAAAAAAAAAAAAGGCCTGTCATTCTGTAATAATGTACAAGTTTAATCACGGATCATTATGTACCGTATCGTTCCCCTATTCAAATTCTCACTTGTGTGCATTTAATTGTCTTATCTTATCCCCATTGGTAGCGTTGATTTATTTGTTGCCAGTGGTTTTATTCAGCCCGGTCAAATAAGGTTAATTTGGACCTCAGGTAATTTGGATTACAAATGAAGGCAGGCCTGTTGAAGTAGAACACAAACACTGAGCTTTATTAATCGCCCCTCTGGATTAATAAGGTGGGAACAGAATTTAGCACAAAAGCCAAAAGCCAAACTCATTTCTGTTCAGCATCTGTATCAGGGTTATGGGAAATTACCACCACGCTGACCTGAAAGTGCTCACACACATGATAAACTCATTGTCAGATTCAGGATACGTCATCACGAGGGGGGGGGGGGGGTTTCTCCATACTGTGTCAGTGCTGCGAGAAACAAACCTGATGTTTAACCCTCATAATTAACTCACATGGTAATATTAAGAATATTCACAAGTCATTAATTCAATTCAATTGTATTTCTATAGCGCTTTTAACAATTGTTATTGTCGCAAGTCAGCTTTACTCAATCAAAAGAATTATTGAAGTTTGTATGAAATGTGAATTTGTATGAATCAAAATGATCAGATAGTCCCTGATGAGCAAGCCGAGAGCGACGGCGACAGTGGCAAGGAAAAACTCCCCGAGATGGCAGTAAGAAGAAACCTTGAGAGGAACCGGACTCAACAGGGAACCCATCCTCATTTGCCGCCCTGGTGGCACAAGAGGAACACAAAACCTAGGTCATTTTAATGTTAAGGGGTTCTCTTAAGTTTCCACATTTGGTGATGATTTATGGTTCCATGTCATCTTCTGCTGATGGTGTTTTATCAAGTCCAAAGCCAACGCAGCGTCTACTAAGAGATTTTAGAGCCCTGACAGGAGAAGCTGATTTCATTTTCCAGCAGGACTGAGCACCTGCCCACGTGATATTGCTCTGCTTGATTGGCCATACCAACCTGCCTGACATGAACCCTACAGAGAATCTACGAACTCAGCAAGATGGACGAGCTGAAGGCTGCTATCAAAGGAACCTGGTCTTCAATAATGCCTTAGCAGTGCCACAGGCTGATCGCCACAGGGCTTTTCTACATAGATACAGTAATTCATGCTGAAGAAGCAACAACCAAGTAGTGAGCGCACAAATGTACATTTCTAATATTTTGAGATACTGGGTTTTTGATCATCTAAATCAAATAGTAATTTTAAAGTATTATTATCGGCTAAGGACAATATTAGACAAAATAAGAAATATTTCACTTGACGTAATGAATCTAGAATATATTAGTTTCACTTTTTAAATCAAACTACCAAAAGAAAAAATGACATTTTGCACAATATTCTAAAATTTTCTTTGATGTACTGAAAAGCCAGATTTTGGTGACGCATATATTTATATTTCTCATTCTGAAATACATTTATTATAGTGCACTTCTCTTTCTTTTCCTCCCCTCCTTTTTATTTTTTTGCACTCATACTCTCAGTTCCTGCTGAGATCGCGACCCCTTCATTTAAAATGAGCGATTCCAGCATTATGGATGTGACATTTACACTCACGTCGGCTAACAAAGTGTCTCACAGGAGACACGAGCTGAGGATCAATAACTCAGTTTGCACATGTTGTCACTTAACCTTCTGAGGACAAGACAGACAAATCCTAAAAAAGGATCTACAGATTTACACAAGTTTCATATAATACACACATCTGGCATTCTCAAGCAGAAAGTGAAATACAGTGAAATAAACGATCAGTCTTTAAAGTTGAAGACTTTTTAGACACTTTAAAAACTGACCAGAGGAGTGAAAGCTTTAAAAACTTTTAAAGAGTTTATGTCCGACAATAGTTTTACACATTATCGCATACAAACTGAAGATGTTTTTTGAAATCATTCAACATAAAATTGAGGAAACAGAAGAATTCTATCGAATAAAGCATTACCATGTCTGACCAAAGTGCACAATATTTGTAGAATATTATCCTACAATCTTATTTATTATAATTTTCTTTAGTAGTGTTTCTAATAAAACTTTGATATTTACACCTTGAAAATTCAATAAGATAAATGTTCTTTGCAATAATGCCAATGGCTTATAATTGATATTTAAAAGGGAGTTTAATCAACCTAAGATTACGTTAAAAATCTTACACACATGCTACTAAACAGTGAACAAATGTATAAATAGTAGTTTTAATAGTTTTTTAAATGATTTTTAGACACTATTGTTGAATATTAATAATAAATATTGTAATTTTCTCTCAACCAGCTAAATATGTTACAGCTAAAATGCTGATTTCAACCATCAGACAACAGTTTTAACAACAACAAAAAAGTTTGTTTTATTGTCTTTTTAAAAGATAATACCATGAACGATTATAATGTATAAAGTTTCCTGCCCTATTTCAATATTAAACTTTTACTACATATAAAAATAAATGATTGAATTTACTTTCAAATGTTTAGTATTTGATGTGTGTTTAAGATTTATTAGATTTACTGTCATTGGAAAGCAATTTATGGCATTTGTTCATAAAAGGTCACATACGTACACAAATGCCATAAGTTAGTTAATAAAAACTTTACTTACTAATTTACTAATGAGCCTCTCAACAGTATAGAGCCCTTAAAGTCCTAAAAAGTTACATTTTTATGTTAGCTTGTGCATATGGGAACAGGTTTTTATCTTGTGCAAACAAGTTATTGTAAGTTTAATGGCATGTGAGGTTTTTGCATGAAAACAGATGGGTCACTTGCATTTAGTTTAACATTTTGTTAATTTACAAATATTTGATATATAATTTACAATTGGAACATATAGTAGAAGGTCTTTATTTGAACAGTTTAATTTGTTTGTAGTTAGAAGGTGAGCTGTGTGCCCAAGATATTACTCTGTTCCCACAAGAGGTAATAATAATAATAATAATAATAATAACAATAACAACAATAATACACACCTTTTGGGACTTTATGAGCTCCATACAATAGGAATAAGAATGAACATGTGATTTGTTTTTAATGAATACAGAAAATTGTGGGTTTCCATTCTCAGGAAAATTGCTTTAAAATAGAATGTGATTTTCTCCAGTTAACGTGGTTTCTAAGATTTCTAAAGAAAATCTCTATGTACATATATCAAAGTGACATTTACATTGAGACATGATGTGAAACAAGCTTTCCAGTGATCTATGGCATGACATGAATTTGACGTAGGCGGAGCTTAATCCCTTCCTAACAGTTGCTTTTTTTGTTTAAGATAATTCAGTGTTTGTCAGTGGGAAGAAAATTTTAATAATCCTAATGCTGTTGAGACTAGATACCTTATTATACTACAGTATAAAAAAATGACATGCTTTAGATGACGAAAATGATCATTTTGACCTGTAGTATCCTGATTAATGGCATGCATTAAAAAAGATTTTAGTCCAACATATGTTTAATCCAATGACTAACTATACAAAATCTTTTACAGGAATATTATCAGCCAAAAAAAAGTTAGATATTTAGAAATATATACATCTGTTCAGTATCTACGTGTGATGTATCTTGAAACAGCGAGCAAGTAAATACATTTTATATTCACAGTTCTGTTTTCACTAAAGTCGATTAATTTTAAAGACAAATCACATTTTCAAGAAAAGGAGGCCACAAACGCTACAGACTGTAACCTACTATAACTCAGGACATTTAAATGTGCTTTTTCCAGCCGTCTGCTGGAACCAATCAATAACCAAGCGGATGCAGACAGTAAACTAAAACTGGGGGAAAATGTTCCTGCATGATTATTTAGAAGAATGAATTAGTTTTAAAAGCTCATAAGTGAAACCTTAAAGTCATAATCATAATCATAATTAGAAAGAATCCAATAGCCTTCCTACAGTCCTCTCATTAATATTACAGTGTGATGATTATGATGATGATTTTACAGCAAATCCATCTGCATGCCGCATGAGCACATGGTGGATAATATTTAAACCGAAATAAATTCACAATAACAAAACATCTTACATAAATAGGCCACTAGTCTTGCAGCAAGGCGCAATGTGTTTTTGGTCATAACAGAATCATTTACACTTAGTCAATATGAAACTGGACATACATGAACTATATTCTTGTGATCTTAATTAAATATTCAAAGATTTTCACCAAAAAAAATAAAGGGAAACTGACTTTTCAAATAACATCATTGCAGTATTTGATTTATTTATATGCTCATCAGAAAAAAAAAGATAAAGATGAACCTCTGCCTGTAAACCAAATAATAATTAAATAACCAACTTACATGATTTCTTTTTGTGTTCAGTTTGTGGCTACAAAGTCCACAATCTGCTATAAACTGTGTAATATAATGAAGCAGGACATTTTAATGATCCGTTTCTGCTCTTGATAATAGAATCATTAACTGCTGAGATTTCCTAACATTTAGCTTGCCATATTTAAAAAAAATCTGATCTTTTTTAGTGGATGGAAATGGTTCTTAAAAAATAAATCAATATAAACCATTAAAGGTTTTTATAGATTTTTAAATGTAGGATTTTTTTTTACTAGGAGAACATCATGATTTACAGTGAGACATGCTGAAACACCTCACTGGAATCTAATTTTAGAGTTTTAAGGGGGAAGTTAAGACAAATCTCATGCAGCGATCATCAACCCCTTATGGGAGGTTTAAAAAGATTATAATACAGTAAAATACACACTCTCGACATGTGACTATGCACTTCATCATGCTATACACTGAAGTTACGCCCATGAATGTAGTTAAAAGAAAATCTTCAGACATGATGATGATGGTGATAATGTGTGATCTGATTAAAAAAAAAAAAAAACTGAAATATATATGTTAAAAGACATGAATTGTGTGAGGAATCACATGTGAGGGGGAAAACATAGAAGAAATAGAAGTAGGGGAAAAACACCTGCATGTAAAAAATAAATTAAGTGAGAAAAAAAATCAGGTGGAAAAAAAATAAAGAATGTGAGAATAAATTAATCATGTGAGAAAATCACAGGTGGAAAAAGAAAAAAATATTGCAAACAAGCAAAACAAACAAAAAAGCCTGTCAAAGGTTATTGTAACTAAACTACTAAACACACTTACAAACACAAACAGGGATAAATCCGAAACAACCATAAGCAACATCCTAGTGGTTAAAAACACTAAGACAGCTTGTTCTTTTCTTCCTTTTATCAGTAACTTGCTGCAGTGTCACACAGAGACAAGTGGCTCATTTTATAACACAATCGTCATGTCGTGAAAAGAAACCGAAACACGGACGCCATGACATCACATCTCATCTCATCACAGTCGGTGTGTGTGTGTGTGTCTGTCTGTCTCTCACTCTGGCTCTCCACAAGATCATTATTTCGAGTCCCGCACTCACTCACTCACGGACTGGACCCACGCACGCGCTCACGCACGAGATGTGTGTGCTTTCCCCCCTTTTTGTCGGAATAGGTTAGAAAACTTGTTACACGCGCGCGCGTATCAGAATGTCACTTCAAAGCCGAAAGAGTTACTTATAGTAGCGACATCAAGACAAACTGCTCGCTCTAAGGGGGGGATATAGTGTAACATATAGTCCTGGTTTTCAGAAACTACAAAGAAGAAAAATAAAACAGACAAACAAACTAAAACAAATCTCGATTTGTTTTTTTTTTGTGTGTGTGTTTGATAAACTATAATCAGTGCTGTTCTAATTTGTGTATATTTAAAAAAAAAAATCTATTTTCTAATCATCAATCAGTGCCACTTTAGATGGACTTTAAAAGCCGACATGAGGGAGTTTAAATCCCCAGGCGGCTCCTGGAGGTGTTGGGTTATTTCAGTCTGCTGGCTTCTTCTTCATGTCAAGCTGAAAGATTAGTGCAGAACCCCAGGCTTTAGTGGACTTGGTGTCACACAGAGAAAGAAAACAGGGTCGCTTACTTTCACCCGTTAAATAGCTGAAAGAGAGACACAGCGAGAGACAGACAGAGAGACAGAGAGACAGACAGAGATCCGTCCACGCACCTCCCTCCCCTTTACTTCCTAATTCCTCCATGCGAACAATTTCTCACCCAGATCTGATCATCAGGACTAAACAGTACCTCGTAAAGCTCCCCCGAAGCCATGGCTGAGTGCCGATCTGCCTGTTCGGGATGATCTGTTCCCCCTCTCCTCTCTCCCCCCGTGTGTTTCTGAGTCCCGGTGAAGCCGCGTCGCTCCGCTTCTCAGGCAGCCGCAGGAAAGCTGATCAGCACACAGGCAGGCAGGCAGGCAGTGTTAATCGAGCACGGCTGCGACGGATCGCTCGAAAAACACCTCACCTCACTTCCAATACGCGCGCAGGGGGGCAGCAGGGCGGTGCTGAGCAGGAGTCCTCACCCCTCACGCGCACACCCGTTATTATCATCTATCCGACAAGCAAAACTCTAATACTCACACACTGCGGAGGGGGAAGTATTAAAAGTACCCACATCCAGCTTGTTTTGCTCATGTGGTGCTTAGAGCTGATTTCTCCTCCATGGTTGTGATTATGTTCAACACTGCAGGTCAAAGCGGCTAATTTCACATTTTTTACTCTTTCATACAGTGTTTTCAATGTGATCTACACTACAGGCAAAAGTCTTGAGAATGACACGGATATATTAATTTTCACAATTTTAGAGGCGGTGATGGTTCAAACGGTTCAGCCTCTGGGTTACTAATCAGAAAATCAGCAGTTCGAGCCCCAGCACTGCCACTGTTCAGCCATTAAGCCCCCTTGACTTTTGGCGCTTTTCCACTGCATAGTACGGCACGACACGGTTCAGTTCAGCTCACTTTTGGGGGGTTTTCCACTGGGAACAGTACCTGGTACCTGGTCCTTTTTTTAGTACCACCTCAGCCGAGGTTCCGAGCGCGCCGAACCTGCTTCTAAACTCTGCTGGTCACTGATTGGCTGGAGAAAATCGTCATTACTGCGTCACTGAACTTGCGACACGAGACACAACAGAACCGCTATATTTAGAACAGCCAGAGAAGGATCGGACGCACCTTTTTGAATTAACCAAAAAATTTCTTTGGCTGCCATCAGCCTCTTTTGAAACAAACTCCTTCATCTCGCTGTTAAAAACATCCACATGCCGAGAATGAAGAACACCATGCCGTCGATATGCTCCATTGTTGTGTGTTTGTTTGTGGCGCGTTTACGATGATGTCACGGCAGTAGAGGCGCCGCAACTATAACGACATGTGAATAATCCCGCCCACTCTAAAGCGTTACTAAACTGCAGTGGAACCACAAACCGAGCCGAACTGAGCCGAACCGAAGTGAGCTGTACTGAACCGTGCTGTGCCGTACTATGCAGTGGAAAAGAGGCATTTGTAAGCTGTCAGGGGTGCTGTATTATGACTGACCCTATGCTCTGACCACAGCTTCCTAACTGGGATGTGGGGGGGGGGAATAAAAAATCTTGAGGCAGTAGAACTTACCTGGTCACCCCTTTGGGTCCCAGCTCCACCAGGTTGGGCCTTTAACCCTATCTGCTCCAGGGTTGCTGCATTATGATTGACCCTGTGCTTGGACCCTAGTTACAGTATACTTGGATATGCAAAGAAAGTTTTTTTTACTTTGCAGTAAAGTATTGTATATGTGACAAGTAAAGGCTTAAATAACTAAATGCTTTAGTGTTTTTAAATCTTTTTGTCAGATGTTACTATGGTACACTGAAGTATAATTACAAGCGACAACTATAGTTAGTAAAGAGTTTTTAGATATAGTTAAATAGTTAAAGCTAAAAATAACCTGATCAGCTTTAATGTAATGTTATTATTTCAGGTTGAAGCCCCGTACATGTCTGTTTGTCTTCCTGTACGGCAGAATTGTCTGTCTAACTTATTAATACAAAGGAATCAGATTTTGTAAGGTTGAGTATGTTACACATTGTTTATGCTCAGATGTACTTCATTTCTCATCAGCCAGATACACTCCCTGTTCAAAGAAGATTATTACATCCGGCACATGACTGTTCATACTGTAACTCATCACGTTTTTCTCTACATTTTGCTTTGAGTGGCTAACACTCTCAGTTTGGATATTTTACACGCCCTCACACCCTTTACAAGACTGCTGTGGATATCTCTGCTCTAACAACCTGTGTTTTATCTCATAGTCGTCTACCACATTTTTATTAGCACCACGGTTTCAGAACATATAAGACAATGTTAGTTTGTGTTTCCTGAAAATTTGGGAGCTTTGTAGGGGCATAACAGCCGTTTCATACAGTATTTTTTCGTAAACTATCACTTTGATTGGTTCTGTTGAGTGATCCGTATAGCCACGCCTTCTTGGAGGGAAAATTCACTGAAAATTCACAAAAAAATGTATATTTTATAATAATAATAATAATAATAATGTATTATATTATGTATTATAATAATAATTATATTATTTTAATATATATATATATATATATATATATATATACACACAGTGGTGTGAAAAACTATTTGTGTGAAATGTGTGAAAAACCCCTTCCTGATTTCTTATTCTTTTGCATGTTTGTCACACTTAAATGTTTCTGCTCATCAAAAACCGTTAACTATTAGTCAAAGATAACATAATTGAACATAAAATGCAGTTTTTAAATGAAGGTTTACGTTATTAAGGGGAAAAAAACTCAAAATCTACATGGCCCTGTGTGTTTATAAAGGTTATAAAGCCATTTCTAAAGCTTTGGGACTCCAGCTAACCACAGTGAGAGCCATTATCCACAAATGGCAAAAACATGGAACAGTGGTGAACCTTCCCAGGAGTGGCCGGCCGACCAAAATTACCCCAAGAGCGCAGAGACAACTCATCCGAGAGGCCACAAAAGACCCCAGGACAACATCTAAAGAACTGCAGGCCTCACTTGCCTCAATTAAGGTCAGTGTTCACGACTCCACCATAAGAAAGAGACTGGGCAAAAACGGCCTGCATGGCAGATTTCCAAGGCGCAACCCACTTTTAAGCAAAAAGAACATTAAGGCTCGTCTCAATTTTGCTAAAAAACATCTCAATGATTGCCAAGACTTTTGGGAAAATACCTTGTGGACCGACGAGACAAAAGTTGAACTTTTTGGAAGGTGCGTGTCCCGTTACATCTGGCGTAAAAGTAACACAGCATTTCAGAAAAAGAACATCATACCAACAGTAAAATATGGTGGTGGTAGTGTGATGGTCTGGGGTTGTTTTGCTGCTTCAGGACCTGGAAGGCTTGCTGTGATAGATGGAACCATGAATTCTACTGTCTACCAAAAAATCCTGAAGAAGAATGTCCGGCCATCTGTTCGTCAACTCAAGCTGAATCGATCTTGGGTGCTGCAGCAGGACAATGACCCAAAACACACCAGCAAATCCACCTCTGAATGGCTGAAGAAAAACTAAATGAAGACTTTGGAGTCGCCTAGTCAAAGTCCTGACCTGAATCCTATTGAGATGCTGTGGCATGACCTTAAAAAGGCGGTTCATGCTAGAAAACCCTCAAATAAAGCTGAATTACAACAATTCTGCAAAGATGAGTGGGCCAAAATTCCTCCAGAGCGCTGTAAAAGACTCGTGGCAAGTTATCGCAAACGCTTGATTGCAGTTATTGCTGCTAAGGGTGGCCCAACCAGTTATTAGGTTCAGGGGCAATTACTTTTTCACACAGGGCCATGTAGTTTTGGATTTTTTTCTCCCTAAATAATAAAACCCCTCATTTAAAAACTGCATTTTGTGTTTACTTGTGTTATCTTTGACTAATAGTTAAATGTGTTTGATGATCAGAAACATTTTGTGTGACAAACATGCAAAAGAATAAGAAATCAGGTGGGGGGGGGGCAAATAGTTTTTCACACCACTGTATATATATAATAATTTATATTATTTAATTTTATATTATTTTTAAGTATTTGTCCACTTCCTGATAATTATAAAAAAAAAATTGCACACTTTTGCCAAAAGCCTGAAGGAGAATGATGTCCAGCTATCAGTTTGTGACATCGAGTTCAAGAGCACTTGGGTTATGCAGCAGGACAATAATCCAAAACACACAAAGTAATTAGATAATTACTATTTCACATAGGGCCAGGCAGGTTTGGACAGTTTTTTCCATTCATACATGGAATCATAATTTTAAAACTGTGTTTTGTATTTACTCGAGTTATCTTTGTGCAACATTAAAATGTGTTTGATGATCTGAACCATTTATGTGTGACAAATTTGCAAAAAATGTAATAAAATATATCACATTACTGGACAAGATCTACACCCTTGAGAAATGTCTGGGCAGCATGAACGTTGGAAGTTATTTTACAATTAAGGTGCTGAATTTTAAGCAGCAGTCATATGGCATTCACTATGATGTCACTTCCAAATGATAAAACATCAAATAATCAGAATCGGTGCATCAGGCTTTACTGACATGACCATATGTGTACAGTATTGTTAAAACACAGAGATGAAAGTAGGCTGGTATGGTCCATTACTGTGGCCCTCTGAAAGATGCAGTAGCGGTAAACAGAACTGGAAGAGGAGAGCATCTGCCTGCCAAAACCCACATCAGAACCAGTCATGGAAGCACTTTCAGCAAGAACGTGTCATCTTAAACAACACTTTGTCTACTTAGTTATTACTTCTCAGTCGCTCTGAGTCGCCTTAAAACCAACAGAACCGACAGAATTAAAGGTCAATGTACTTTTGATCAGTAATTTCTGATAGTTAATATGAACACCAGCTTCCACCAACGCACTGCAGCTGACTGATATGCTGAGCTGTGGGGTTTTGGCAGGCAGAAATGTGTTGGGAAATCTCCCAAGTAGAATGTGTTTAATTTTGTTTAATTCCAACAGCACAGATAAACAAGCCGTGCGTGAGGTAACAAGGTGAAGCTTCTGTAAACTATACACCCGGATACGCATGTACGTCCTAAACACGCCAGTGGAAGCCAATTGTAAATCACGATGTCGACTGTTTCTAATTTCTTTAGATAGCAAGAAGAAAAGGGAGCCGCTTTCAGTTTGGTTTTTAAAGCAGCCGATGCCAGGATGAGATTTAGTGAGGTTTAATGTCTATGACAAAAAAAAATAAGATCATGGTGTTGGTAATATTGGTAATATTTTTGAGTGGCTGGAACGGATTACATTTACATAATTTCCTATGAAAAAATGCATTTCGCAAAATGAAATTTCGCCTTAAGAATTCGCCTCTGGAACGGATTAAATTCGTATGCTGTAAAATAAAATAATACTTAAAAGAGGTATTAAGAAAACAAACATATAAAAACTAAAATATAAGTGAATAAAATATTAATATGAAAAAAAAACTTACATACAAACAAAAAAAGTAATACACAGAGACATACATACATATTGTAGTGGCTTAGTGGTTAGCACTGTTGCCTTGCACCTCCAGGGTCCGGGTTCAATTCCCGCCCCAGGGTCTGCGTGCATTGAGTTTGCATGTTCTCCCCGTGCTTGGTGCGTTTCCTCCCAAAGTCCAAAACCATGTAGATATGACTAATTGTCGTTATCAAATTGCCTGTAGTGTGTGAATGTTAACTAGAGGTCCCACAGCGGTTGTAAAATGGGAATGAACACAATGGTCACCCCCATTAGCCTCCACTGTACCTACAGTAGTTGGACTACAGAGGCTCCTAGATGGATGGATTTCAACTGTGTTCTTGTGCTCCAGGATACAAAAATATTCAAGTGTATTCATTCATTCATTCATTCATTCATTCATTTTCTACACCGCTTAATCCTGTGTTCAGGGTCACGGGGGACCTGGAGCCTATCCCAGGAGACTTCGGGCACTAGGCGGGGTACACCCTGGACAACATGCATAAAAATGCAACACCAAATTCTGTATGAAAAAAACATCTTTATCATAAAAATTTTAATGTATCTAGTATTCTTCTTATAAGATTGTTCACTTCTTTCAAGCTTTCTATAGTTTTAAATATAAATGTAAAGCATTTATTGGTAAAAACACACGGAATTATCTTCCAGTCGAATAAGAGAATATAAAGCATCCCCTGGCTGATATTATACTGATTTGCAAATATTCGAGATATTTCCACCAGCTAATCTGTTTTTTCACAGTTAAAGTCAGTGGTGTCAAAAGTATTCACATTCATTATTTGAGTAGAAGTATAGATACCAGGGTTTAAAAAGACTTCTTTAGAAGTTGAAGTATCAACTCAAGCTTTTTACTCAAGTAAAAGTGTAAAAGTACTGGTTTCAAAACTACTTAAAGTATAAAAGGAAAAGTAACGTGAGGGGGAAAAAAGGATTAAGGTCACGTGTTTTGATCATGCGACAGACGGACGGACGGGGTGGGGGGGGGGGGGTGCGCCTTCTAATCATGCGATGGGGGGGGGGGGGGGTAGGGGGGCGGAGGGGGTTCGCATTCTAATCATAAAAATAGAGTAACGAGGCTCTGTTTAAAATCTAAAAAGGAGTAGAAGTAAAAAGTCGGCTGAAAAATAATTACTCCAGTAAAGTATAGATACTCAAAATTTATACTTAAGTAAGGTAACGAAGTATTTGTACTTCGTTACTTGACACCTCTGGTTAAAGTAGTAAAGTCATAACATTAGTTTAACATACAGTATTGTTGTTTTTTTCTGAAAGGGAGACAGGTTTGCACTCTGGTTGAGTCTTTCACACCTCATTCAGTAGAACATCTCTCCATGCGGTCGCTCTCAGATTCGGGTCCTGACACTATTTAAGTGGCTTTAGATGGATTCTGAATGAATCGTACACGCTGTTCGGTGAAATGGTTTTCAGCATCAAAATCCTCCCAGACATCACTTTACCATAAGAGCCGGGCTTTTAACAGCAGCATAAAAATACTCCCGTTCTTTCTTCCTGCCTTCCTTTCTTTCTATTTTGTACCGAAACATCCTGCCATGTATGAATACCCGTTGTGCGGCTGGTTTTCACAGGACTTTTAAATCGCTCTGTCATTTGGGATTGATTTCATCTGAAAGCATTAGTGACTGTCAGGCGGTGTAACCAGGGTAGCTGTTGATTTTGATGTGATTCAGTGATTGGAATGCAGATTAGACCTCTCTGGAGTGTCCTTATCAAACCTCAAGGTAAAAACCGAAGAAATCGAAAGAATTCTATCAGAGAGATGGGTGGTTCTGGCTGGTTCTGGAGGAAGAGGTTTAAAATGGGTGTTTAACATGCTTTATGTACTGTTTACGATCAATGCATCAGAATAAAGCACGAGCAGTGTTTAAGCACTTTTACAGACAAGTGATTAGTTCAAATTAGGTCCACTTTTAAGATGCAGGAAATAAAGCTGTTTTAAACTTTTACTTACTTCCTGATTGTCTATAACGCTTTATCGCAGGGGCTCTGGAGCGTATGCCAGGAGACTTAGGGCACAAGGCGAGGTACACTCTGAACGGGGTGCTAATCCATCACAGGATACAGACATTATGAGCAATTTGGGAACACAGATTCATCTAATCTGCAGGTCTTTGGACTGTGGGAGGAGACTGGAGAAACCCATCAAGCACAGGGAGAACATGCAAACTCCATGCACACAGCTCTGAGGTGGGAATCGAACCCAGACCCTGGTGGTGCTAACCAATGAGCCACTGTTCTGCCGGTTTTAAACTTGTTTTGATCTTGTGATATAAATTTGCCCCTCTCAGAGAATGCTTTAAGACCTTATAACAGAGTGTTTCCTTGTTAGAAAGGAGCCCCTTTAGTACACTTTCAGAAATATACAGTATGAAGAACACTCACTCACAAAGACATGAGTGTGGTGCCACTCTAACACACTCATGTCTTTGAACTGTGGGAGGAAACCGGTGTACCTGGAGGAAACCCACCAAGCATGGGGAGAACATGCACACACACACACACACAGACCCCGAGGTGGGAATCGAACCATTCGTACAACAAAATTAACAACAAAATAGCAGTTTTATATATATTTTTAAGTATTAATGCCATATTCTTCATTTATTATTCATCATAGGCAATTAATTAATAAAAAAAAATTATTCATTCAATTTCAGTAAGTTTAACATTGGTCAGGGTCAAAGGTCAAAGCACAATCAAGCTTAAAACACATAAAGACAAATAGTCAGAGAATGTCAAAGATGTGTGATAAATAATGATGCTTATAAGGGTGACACAGAGACTGGTCTTTTCCCAGCTCATACAGTATGTCAGTTCTTCTCTTCGTCTGCTGCTCTGTGCTCGGCCTGGATTCCTGCTCATTTGTAAGTACTTTGGATAAGCGTCTGCAAAAAATGTAAATAAGGACGAACTGTGCTGCATGCGAGCTTATCCAAAGCTCATCATCGCTGCACGGCCGTCCTCCAGCATCTCCATTAGCTTGCAGTGAAATACAATTACAGAATCCCTCTGCTCATCAACAAAACTACTGACATTAAAAGTTTACTAAAAATCTTCTATTTTTATACTTTTATTAACAATAACAATCAGATTAGATCAGAATTCCACCTCTACTCTTCAAACCTCAAGGCTTTTTTAGAGAGTCTATTGAATTCCAACTCATCTTTATAAAAAGAAGAAACAAAATCTCAACAATAAACTTTGCTTTGTTTCTTTGCTTTTCTTTTTATGTTTAAACAGGAAGATCACTAGCCTTTTTTCTTCAGAAATTGATTTTCATTCATTCATTCATCTTCTATACCGCTTAATCCTGCGTTCAGGGTCGCAGGGGACCTGGAGCCTATCCCAGGAGACTACGGGCCCTAGGCGGGGATTTCTATAACTATAAATTAAACATTGTAAATCAGTCCCATACTGTGCTTATTTACTTGTAAACTGTACGCTATGAAAATATAAAGAGGTGAAATCACAGCATATTCCTACAATACAAGCAACCGTAGAAACATCTTTAACCTAAAATTAAGAGCAAGGAATTCATTTATAGCAGCAAATGAATAGCTAATGAACAAAAAAGGATACAAAATACCATCTAAACCTAACCCCATGCGGCGATTCTGTCACCATGCCTGTTTTCTTTACGACAACGTCTTGAGATATAATAAAGACTAAACAATACAATATATACAGCTACAGTATAACTAATCCAATACGCTTCTTTTAAAATCAACTAAATGAAATCAACCAGCTAACAATGCTTGTTTGGGTCATTGCAGCTATTTTAAAGCTGCTGATTTAAATTCTTTGATGCAAAATTATTTCACAAGAAAAAAATCTAACTGAAAAAATATGTAACTTTGCTTCTTTGATACTTAAAAAGAAAGTCCTAATCTAAGAATATTAATCAAAGGCAACTAAATGAAAGCTTATCGTATGTTATCAAGAATTACGTTCCGTGAGCACATTTGGAAGTCAAATTCGTTTGTAAGTCGGATTTGTTCGTAAGTCGGACTAAGTGAGTCTTATACGCCTTGGACACAAATACACAATGTAAAGCGCAAAAAAACGAAACACACAGGTACAATATAGCAAACTTTGGACATTTTATACAGTGGGTACGGAATGTATTCAGACCCCCTTAAATTTTTCACTCTTTGTTATATTGCAGCTATTTGCTAAAATCATTTAAGTTCATTTTTTCCTCATTAATGTATACACACAGCACCCCATATTGATGGAAAAACACAGCATTGTTGACATTTTTGCAAATTTATTGGAAAAGAAAAACTGAAATATCACATGGGCCTAAGTATTCAGACCCTTTGCTAAATACTTAGTAGAAGAACCATTTTGATCTAATACAGCCACAAGTCTTTTTGGGAAAGATGCAACAACAACACACCTGGATTTGGGGATCCTCTGCCATTCCTCCTTGCAGATCCTTCTGTCAGGTTGGATGGTAAACGTTGGTGGACAGCCATTTTCAGGTCTCTCCAGAGATGCTCATTTGGGTTTAAGTCAGGACTCTGGCTGGGAAGAACAGTCACAGAGTTGTTGTGAAACCACTCTTTTGTTATTTTAGCACTGTGCTTAGGGTCATTGTCTTGTTGGAAGGTAAACCTTTGACCCAGTCTGAGGTCCTGAGCACTCTGAAGAAGATTTTTGTCCAGGATATCCCTGGACTTGGCCACATTCATCTTTCCCTCGATTGCAACCAGTCGTCCTGTCCCTGGAGCTGAAAAACACCCCCACTGCATGATGGTGCCACCACCATGCTTCACTGTTGGGACTCTATTGGACAGGTGATGAGCAGGTCTGGTTTTCTCCACACATACCGCTTAGAATTAAGGCCAAAAAGTTCTATCTTGGTCTCATCAGACCAGAGAATCTTACTGTATTTCTCACCATTTTGGAGTCCTCCAGGTGTTTTTTAGCAAACTCCATGCGGACTTTCATGTGTCTTGCACTGAGGAGAGGCTTCCGTTGGGCCACACTGCCATAAAGAGTGGCTGCAGTGATGGTTGACTTTCTACAACTTTCTCCAATTTCCCAACAGCATCTCTGGAGCTCAGCCACAGTGATCTTTGGGTTCTTCTTTACCTCTCTCGCCAAGGCTCTTCTCCCCCGATAGCTCATTTTGGCCGGACGGCCAGCTCTAGGAAGGGTTCTAGTCGTCCCAAACGTTGTCTATTTAAGAATTATGGAGGCCACTATTCTCTTAGGAACCTTAAGTGCAGCAGAAACTTTTTGGGTAACCTTGGCCAGATGTGCCTTGCCACAATTCTGTCTCTGAGCTCTTCAGGCCGTTCCTTTGACCTCATGATTCTCATTTGCTCTGACATGCATTGTGAGCTGTAAGGTCTTATATACACAGGTGTGTGGCTTTCCTAATCAGGTCCAATCAGTATAATCAAACACAGCTGGACTCAAATGAAGGTGTAGAACCATCTCAAGGATGATCAGAAGAAATGGACACCACCTGAGTTAAATATCTGAGTGTCACAGCAAAGGGTCTGAATACTTACTGTAGGCCCATGTAATATTTCAGTTTTTCTTTTTTAATAAATGTGCAAAAATGTCAACAATTCTGTGTTTTTCCGTCAATATGGGGTGCTGTGTGTGCATTAATGAGGAAAAAAATGAACTTAAATGATTTTAGCAAATCGGCTGCAATATAACAAAGAGTGAAACATTTAAGGGGGTCTGAATATTTCCGTACCCACTGTATATACACTTACATTACACACTAAATATATTGTATATAATTGTAAATATTGGTATCTGGTGCATTGCAGTGTCTACTTTTTGTACAATATCTCTGTGATTTGTTCGCATCTACAAATGTTCACAAAAATGCGTTACGTTCATACCTGCAGAAAGCAGAATGTTCATAAGTGGGGGACTTACAGTACTGTACAAAAGTTTTAGACACAGTATTATTCATTCATTCATTCATCTTCTGTACCGCTTTATCCTCTATTCAGGGTCGCGGGGGACTTGGAGCCTATCCCAGGAGACTTCGGGCACTAGGCGGGGTACACTCTGGACAGGGTGCCAATCCATCGCAGGGCACACACTCATACGCACATTCACACACTCATTCACACACTACGGTCAATTTGGGAACGCCAATTAGCCTAACCTGCATATCTTTGGACTGTGGGAGGAAACCGGAGTACCCGGAGGAAACCCACCAAGCACGGGGAGAACATGCAAACTCCATGCACACAGAGACGGGAATCGAACCCAGACCCTGGAGGTGCAAGGCGACGGTGCTAACCACTACACCACCGTGCCGCCCACACAGTATTATATTTAGTACAAAATTAGTTCTATATGTTTGCCATGTCTTAATTATTAGGTTGTTAGTTTTCGGATCTGAGGATCTGGGTTCAAGCCCTGTCGTTAGTGGGTTGCCACACCCCCAGACTACCCAGCCACACTACACAGTGCCGGCCCCATTCGAGAGATTTGACGTTTGTTAAAAGTTAATGATTCATCTAACCAGTCTGTCATGCATTACTTTATTCCTAAATTGCACGCTTATTATACAAGCAAATCTGAGTATTTAAGATTAATTGTGATTGTGATTAACAGCTAATGTGATAAAGAACGAGTCTAGTACTCTAACTGCAGGAAAAAGCACCAATCAAAAGTTCCATGATGTTCCTGATTGATTAATGCAAAGTACGTTACTCATTATAATATTTACATTTAGGGATTTAAATCTGTAATATATATACTGTATACTGTATATTTCATAGAAACTGTGTTTTTTTTAAATAACAGAAGTGTGCCATTGCCATATGAGTTGACACAAGCTTTTGAGAGGACACATGTCCACCTTTTACTATCTTTTATATTAGCTCGATGGCTGAAAAAACGAGTCCCAAAGCTAAAACCCAACTGTACTGGTGAGAACCTCTGACAAGTACAACTGAATTATTCAAAACCTACAGCACAGGTCTCGAATACAGAATTTCAACCTGTTCAAACGGAGAAAGCACATCCATCACCTGTATCTCTGATTTATACCTTCCCGCCCTTAACGTGACAGAATGCTAGATGCAAAACACTAATCTCATCTCAATGCTCTCAAAGATCTTAGAAAGATTAGCATCTGATGTTCATACAGTACGATGTGCAGCTGGTTTGTCTTTGTAGGTATCAACTGGGGAAACTGGAGGGAAAACCAGCTGTTTAATCCAAAATCACTGCTCATTTTAACGATAACATCTGCAATAAATACCAGTTCACCAGCTGCTTTTATTAAGGATCATAATGTGCCAGGAGTGCGGGGCATAAAATAATGCAGATTCAGGTCAAAAGCTTCAATTTCAGCTTCACATGAGACATCAGCATGGGGGAAAATTCTGATCTCAGTGATTTCTAGTCGTTAAAGCTCAGTGCATTTCAGCCTTATTCTGCTGTTTAAAAAAATAAATAAATAAACATATACAGGGCCAGAAGTGAAAAGCGTAATAAAATTTTGTACTCAAGTACAAGTACTGTGACTTCAGTGAAATTTTACTTAAGTACAAGTAAAGTTACCCTTAAAAAAATTCTACTCAAGTAAAAGTAAGAAATAGCTCATTAAAAAATTTACTCAGGTTAAAAGTTACTGAGTTACTTTTATTTTTTTAACAGCGGGGGGGGGGGGGGGGGGGGGTTATAGGGTTAGGGGGGATGGGGCATTGGAAATATTTAAATATTTAAATCTTTGTTTTTAGAAGGTTTAGAAAGACATTTCTGAGATGTTCATGATGTGCGAGACGTGCTGTCTGTCAGGGTCAGTCAGAAGAAGTGTCACTTAATGAAATAATAATAATAATTAAAATATTGGAGTGGTTTAGAGTTTTTTTCCCCATCTCATGCAGTATGTTTTTAACACCGCACTTAACAAATAAGTTTTGGTCTTATTGCTTTTCCCATATTCACACACCTACATAATGTAAAAATAACATAGGTGCATCTAATAAAGTGAGTAGTAAGTGTGAAATAGGCCGTTATCGCGTGTAGAACGTAGGTGTACCTAATGAAACGGCCAAACACATGGTGTGCGAAAAAGAAAAACTCACCAAAACTTTGGAACTTCTGACTAATTATCATTCTGTGCTAAGAATGTACATTGGCAAAGCTCATATAATTTGAATAACACTGAGTTAAATGTAAATATCATGACGAGTCCAAAACACACTGATGAGTAAACGTACTGTTATGTATAAAGATATAGAAATAAAGAAAGTAGTCATCAATCTACAGATGTTTTTTCTTTTCTAGTCAAACTAACCAAGTGAGCTATCTGGAAACAGACATCAGTTCAATACAGGCAGCACAGGGGTTAAGGCGTCGGACTCCTGATAAGACGTTCCGCTATAACTGTTGGCCCCGTGAGCAATGCCTTTAACCCTCGACTGCTCATATGTGTAATGAGATAAAAGATACTGTAAGGGCGTCTGCCAAATGCTGTAGAAATGTAAATATCTGTCAAATGCTGTTGGGTTCTGTAGCTTGCTGCTGTTGGTTCATTAGCCAGCATATGTATTATACAAGTTATGTATTTTTTTTTCTAGCTACAAAGGCCATTTGCCAAAATAATGTGACCTTCCAACATTTCTGAAGGTTGTGACCAGTAATGTGTACTTAAGATATTCAGTATCAGATGCTTCATATCCTGTATGCTTCAAATCCCGAGGCTCTTCTGGTTCTGAAGAAACTGAATGACTAACACTTCTTGTATAGAAGGATATAAATGAATTGAAATGATTTGATTCTGAAGAAATTCCAAAACTAACAATGACATGTTCTTGTTGTGAAGAAGTCAGCAGATGAAGATGATTTGGACTTTCAACAAATTCTAAGGCTGATTACATCTTTTTTGCAACCCCAGAGTGGATCCTGCATTAGATCAAGCATCATCATGAGGACAGGAACAACCAACCTTCCATCCTACCTTGTTTCCTTCATCTCTTCCTCCCTTCCGCCCTCCCTCCCTATTTAGTAACTCCTTCATCCTGTTCAGGGTTGTAATAGATACAAACCCTCATCATATGAGACCATGCGCAACCACAAAGAAAATCACACGCTAATTCACACCCATTGTTTACTTATCCATCTACAGTAGGTAGTCAACCAGAATGCCGTGCTTACCGCCGTGCTTACCGCTGCAGCAAAAAACGACAGCAGCTAAGATAAACCAGTTGAATTTCAAAGTAATCTCGAAAAAAATTTCATTTATATAATGAGTCTATCTCATATATTTGTTTCACCTTTTAAGTTGCATTACTGAAATAAATGAACTTTTGCACGATATACAAATTTTTCGAGTCTATGCTTTCGAGAAGTCTAACTCGGAGATCCTGGAGGAAACCCACCTGGACATAAAGAGAAAATGTGGATCATGCTGAGCTACCAAATGTACAATTACACTACCTATGGGCCACAATTCAGCATTTTTATTTACTGAATAATAGGACATAGTCACCTGTGTTGCATCAGCAGACGGATGCCCAGGGCAATCGTTACCAGCGTGACCGGACTGAACATGGTAGAAATGGAAATACCCCACCTTTGGGTGACATAATGATGACCGGCACTTCTTTCAGAGCTCAGTAAGCAGGCTATCAATAGGTACTGATATTTATACAGGTATGTTTTGTAAGTGACAATCCATCTAGTTTTAAAGTTTGAACTCCTGGATTATGTGATAAAAAGAACTTCTGTCAAGGTAGACAGTGTGAATTTCACTATAAATCCGTCTCCGTGATGAATGTCACAGATCTGAGAGTCTTTTAAAATACTTGGCCTTTTAACTGTCTGAAAATAAATAATGAAGAACATTTGAGCTGTCTTGGTATAAAACACTTGAGTGCATTGGAGATTTTAAGATGGAACTGGAGATGGAATCTCTGACACGGTTCTCTGGGAAACAATAAATACAGATGGAGATATAGAACAAAAAAAAATTACCATGACAGATTCATGACAGATCTTTGAGGGATCTGTGATTGGCAGGATTTTCTGCAAGGCGAAGATTTCGGAGGGGTGCAGGATTTCCTGGATAAGCTGAAATCATTTGTCTTTGAATTTCTGGCTGATAAGAAAGTTATTCATCCAGCTATGTCGAAAACATGAACGCTAAAGCCTCTTCTTTTTCTCCTTTGCCTTTGATCTTTAAATACAAGAATGCAAGTGCAGTTGATTTTATTAGAGCATGATCAAACCCATATGAAGTTAAACATCAGTAACGCAATGCAAAAGTGATTAATGCAATTACAAGCAGTGGAATTTATAACTGATGGTGGTCAAACAAACAAACAAGCAAACATTTGGAACAGTGTGCCCTCTTGTGGTCAAATCTGGAACTGCTTGGTGTTGTTGTAAACCAGGGATCATCAACTTCTGTCCTGGAGGCCCAGTTTGGTGATTCTTCTTTTCAAACACAGTTGATTCAACTAATCTCTTAATTACTAAATTCAGTGTGTATGTTTAGGTGAGGGTGAATTACACATTGTGCTGGAGTTGAACAACTCTGTTGTAAATGACGGTACACAAAAAAACACAATTGCTATTTTATGATTATAATGAAGTGAAAAAAGGGCAACATTAAAAAAAAGTTACCTATACAAATAAAATGATCTTAAATGTGACATTAAGCCAAATAATGTTGAGTTTGTCATGTCATTATTCGTCACATATACATTACTGCGCAGTGAAATTCGTTCCTCGCTCCGGGGTCAGAGCACCGGGTCAGCTAGGATACAGCAAAATAGTAATTAGTAAATTAGTAAATAGTACATTATAAAAGAGATTGTGATGATCACATGTCTTGAAATTAAGAGATACAGCAAAATAGCGATTAATAATAATATATATATATATTTTTTAAACTTGCAAATTTAAACTGAAAAATATGCTTGGGGTGTTCAAGTCAAACCGGGACTTGTGATGAAATTTCTCATGAATAACATTTAAAGTACAGTACGGTGATGAGACGCTTAGCCGCAGTAAAACATTGACGATCCCAGACGAGGTGCCTCAGAGCTCACTACAGTCGTTTATTTGAACATTCAGCGTGTATACCGCCTGATCCTTAAAAATCAAAGATAACTTTTTTTCACCAACATGAAGAATTCGTCTGGGAGTTATTGCCACATCCTCCGTACAGTCCTGACTTTGCTCCAAGTCACTGCCACATTTGTTTGGGCAAACATTAAAGGAGTTCCTGGGAGGCCAGCATGAGCAGGCAATCAGATCATGTCTCTGGTGTACTGAGAAAACTTTCTACCTTGATGGTGTCCAAACACTAGTGAAACACTTGGATAAGTGCATTAGTGTAGCAGGGGATCATATAGAGAAATAAAGGGAGATTTAACTCTCAGAACTGGTCAAAAGTCCAGGTTGAATGCCCCTTGCCCACTTTGCATCAACTACCTAAGAGGAGACTGTTAGCTGTTTAACACCTGGATTTAGAATATTAAAGGAAATCAGAAAGCTGTTGATGAAGCTGACCGTGTGGTTACAGGGAAGAGAAGATGACGAGAGCGTCTGTGAACGTCATGAAACACTGAGAAAGCAGGAAGCAGAGGCAGGCGTTTGTTACCATCTCTTGTTCATCTTCCAGCCAATGAATTCATTATGCATAAGTGTTACTCAGACATTCTGAAGCAATAGCCATCAGACAGGAAACACAGCACAGCCATTTAGTCATTCACATGCAATAATAATAATAATAATAATAATAATAATAATAAATAAAAGAACCTTTAGTCATAGTCACTGCCCAAAATTCAAATAAGTAGCAAATAAATAACATCAAGTAGTAAATAACAGTGAAACAATATTAAAGAAAACAATTAAATATTATACGCATATTAACGCACGTCTTCTAATATCTTATTGTATTCTTATTAACACCTCATCCAGAAAAACATGTAACGCTAATGCTTTATATACTGTAGGTGTTTTACAATTTAAAATAAAATAAAACTGTGTAAATTTAAAAGTTACAATATTTATCATGTTCAATATTAAATATTTATACTTTGTAAAGATTTGTAGGCCTTTATACTTCGTGATCTTAAATATTTCACTTAAATGTCTATTTAAATTCTATTTTATTTTGTAAATCTAATTTCCAGTTTAAATATAATTTTATTGCAGGTTATTGCAATCTTTACTTTAACTGTATTTTCTAGTGTCAATTTCAATTTTGTAGAGTAATTCTATTTTCTGTGTATTTTCTCTAGTTTAGTTCAGCACTATTTAAAGCTGATATAATGTGAGCAAGAACAGAAATGAAAATGTTTTTACTAGATAGTTGGCTGATCTAGACTGTAAAAAATAAATAGTACATTTTATGGTAAAAAATTGCCAGCTGTGGTTGCCAGAATTCTACCATAAAAAATACAGTAGCACCTTTATTGCACTGTGAAAAAAAAAATTAAACCGTAAATTTTACGGTAAAAAAAATGCAGCTGTGGTTGTCAGAAGTTTACCGTAAATTTTTTTTTACAGTTTTTATTATTTTTTTTACTAATTAACATGTTTATGTTGTTATAAAAACAGCTTATTCCCGCCAAATTCCAGGGTTTACATTGTAGCAAATAAGGATCATATGCATGTTTTTTTACAGCTCGGAACTGTCTAATTTATAGATTTATGTTGTAATAATAACGGTTTATTTCCATCTTTTTTACAGCTCAGTACTCACACACATCATCTATACAACTTTATCCTGGGGGGGGGGGGGGGGGTGACTGGAGGAAACCCACCAAGCACGGGGAGAACATACAAACTCTATGCACACAGAGACGGGAATCGAACCCGGACCCTGGTGGTGGAAGGCGACAGTGCTAACCACTACACTACCATGCTGGCTACACAATTGCTGTCGTTGTTGTTGGACTATTTGTTTTATTATGAATAATCACAGTGAATTCATTCAGCAATTCTGTGAAAGCATCATTTTATCACACTAGCTGGAGCTAAAAGAGATAGAAGTTACATTACTAAGCATCCGGATTTTACTGTTAAGAAACTATTAAGAGGACTTTTATACTAATTGATGAATACAAACCTAAATCAAATCATCAAAACCCATCAAAAGTTATTCGAGACTCGGACATCAGCATGGTCTCATGTATTTTTTTAATAAAGACAGAAAAACAATATTTAAATTCTCAAAATCAAATATACAAATGTCAGGATGGACATTTTTTTGGGCAGATAATCTAAGTACGGCGGTGGCGGCGGGTGAAGTGGCGCGTGCTAGCGGCTGTCCTCGCCACAGTCATCAAAGTGTGGAATACCATTCACTAATATGAAGTCCTTGGTTAATGTAAATTAGACGGCTATAAACCGTAGAAAAAAATATTAATATCTGTAAAATATACAGTATAATGTGTGCAGTCCCGTACAAACAATAACGTTGCTACGGTATTTTTTATGGTAAATTTCTGGCAACCACAGCTGCCAGTTTTTTAACCATAAAATTTTAAAGTTTATTTTTTACAGAGCAGATATTTTTCTGATTTTTAAACTCCATCAACAAAGGTTTAGTAAAATATAAACTGATGCTTCATGATATTAGTAACAAATACCTTCTCTGAGAGTTTCCTTTTTATAAATACAGTATATCATAAATTTTACTGCAATAAACCATATTTTCATATGTTTTTAACTGTTAAATTTAAGGTATTACTCTGTAAAACTAATTATAGTTTTTCACTGTAAATTCTACGTTTATCCCAAGATTTGTGAAATACGGTTTTATTCTGTAGCATTTATACGGAATTTTACTGTTAGAATTACAAATTTTTTTTACAGTGTACAATACATTTCCTTTAATACTACTACTACTAATAATACAGTTTATTTATAATACACTTTATGTTTGAAGCAAATCTCAAAGTGCTACAAGTTAATTCTACCCGAAAGCTCTGATAAAAAGATATGTTTTATGACCGGACTTAAAAAAAGCATCAGCAGTCTGTGGCGTCCTCAGTCGTCCTCAGATACTCAGGGTAGGAATTCCACAGTCTAGGTGCCGCTGAGCAAAAAGCTCGATCTCACATTGTATGAAGCTTAGTCTTAGGAGGTTTCAAAAGATGTACTGATGCAGTGCAGAGGTTGCGTGTGGACGTATGTGAGGTAATAAGCTCTTTGAGTTAGGGAGGGTGATCCTCATAAATACACTAGTGGGTAAGAAGGGCATCCTTGTAATCAATTCTGAATGAAACTGGGACCATTTAAGAATGGACGTAATATGGTTGTACTGTATTCACGCCCTCTCGTCAGGATCCTAGCAGCACTGTTCTGAATATACTGCAGCTTTTGAAGGATTTTTCCAGCAGTCCTAATAAGAAGTGTATTGCAGAAGTCCAACCTGGAGGACACAAACGCATGGACTAACTTTTCTGCATCTGCTAAAGTGAGTGCTGGATGCAGTTTTGCAATATTCCTGATGTGGAAATAAGACGTCTTACACAGATGTTTGATATGAGCCTCATACGTCAAATGAAAGTCTTTTTTAAACCCAAGGTTAATAACAGATGTTGATAATGGGATATCCTGACCAGAAATACATCTAACTTCACTGGTAATACTGGTGATGTTAGATGTCCTAACCTGGTGTGAGGTGCCTATACGTAGAGCTGTTCAGCTGCAGGACATTTTGTCGCTCTGGATAAATGTCGCGTCTGCCAAATGCCTAGTGTAAAACCAGCATCAGCCGACATCATTCGTGACTCTAACCAGAGCTGTTTCCATGCTGTTAACTTGCTTTGTTAACTATTTTCCAATAACATGGGAATGACACAATAACAGCATGACGCAGAGTGATGAAATATTAACAAACAAAGACAGATGACAACATGATATATATTTCTTCTTTTCTATTTTTATTCTAACCCTGCAATACCAAAATACACGTACTGTAAAGATGCTCCTTGTTGATGAAAAAAAACGTTTCATTGCAATAAATAAATAAATAAATAAATAGTGTGCTTGTTACAAGACATGTTACAAGATCAAGGGCATGTCATGTGCATGGGATGATAAGCCCCGGTACTGCCATGACAGACAGACAGACAGACAGACAGACAGATAGATAGATAGACAAACAAGATAATATCACGCTTTTGTGCAGGAATGTGTGAAACAGGTAGTTCAATTTTCCTTGAGGTAGATTTACACCTCCTCCTCCTCTTCCTCCTCCCCTCCTCCTCTTCCTCCTCCCCTCCTCCTCTTCCTCCTCCTCCTCCTCCTCTTCCTCCTCTTCCTCCTCCTCCTCCTAAAACATTTGATGCTGCTGCTTCTACAACAACTATTATTAATTGTTTACTGCAACAACCTTTACTGTATGTAACTACTGAATACCACTACTACAACTCCTCCAACTACTACTCTTATTATAACTACTATTAAAACTTGTAAATGCAGCTACTATTATTGTTACTATTAATAACTACTAATACAACAACAACAACAACAACAACAATAACAACAGAAACAACCATGAGTACTACTACAACAACAACAACTGTCACTATTAGACTTTCCTTGACCAACGAACATGTAAATATTATCCTGGAACATAATGACATTTTCTGAGAATCCGGACACTTCAGTAAACAATCAGCAGAGAGTCAGACCTCAAGGATGAAGTTCATGTACTGTGAATTTTGAGCCACTAGATGGAGCTACAGCATCACACACTGGCTTTGTTGCTTCTTTACTCAGCTGCATTTCCTGAGAAGCCGCATGCTGATTATTTATTATAGTTTCCCCCATTTCAGAATTACAGACAATGACAATCAACAACATGAATCCAAACTGCCAAACTCTATGCACAAGTCCTTTTGGTTTCACGCTGAGGGAAATCAGAGACAGAGTCCTGGAAGACAAAGTCCATGTAGTAAAGACTGACCAGGCCAGAGCGTCCAACAGCCCAACTGTACTCTGAATCAACACCAGCTGAGGATCAAACAGGGTATCTTCTGAGTGAAGGAGCAGCAAGAGGAATCATAATTTCACTCGGAGTTCTGCAGAGTTCCTGTATGTTGGCCTGATCTGGATGTTCTTCCTTTTCCAGAGTAAGTGAACGTGTTGTTCAACCTGCAGAACCCTAGGCAGCAGGGGAACATCACTGTAAACTGAGGCGATACGGTCTCTCAATCACAACACCACTCAGGACTAATATCATCTTTTTAACATCCACAATTGACTGGACATTAATGGACACTATGGACATATTCATGCACACCTACACTTTACTGAATTTATCTTTTCATTTTCTGGACCATTGCAAAAGACACTTTAATAAGTCACTTTAATAAGAAACTTTTTATGCATATTTGCACACCCTCAGTGTTATTATTATTATTATTTTTTTTTACACAAAATTTCTAAATCTTTACAAATGTATATATTTTTTCTCTATATTTTCTATTTTGCTATTTTGCTTAATGTTCTTATTGTACAGTCTATTTCTATTTTTATTCAATTTTTATCCTAGTTAAATTTATTTTCTATCATATTTCTTTCTATTCATATTTATTTCTTATCTATAAGCTTTCATTTTCTTTTTTAAGGTCACTGGCGGTCGTATAAGCATTTCACTGCATATCGTGTATGACTGTGTATGTGACAAATAAAATTTGAATTTGAATTCGTTCACTACGCTGGTAAAGTCTGTCCTGATAGCAAAAATAGATGAACTACAGAGATCATAAACTCTTTAATTACATGCTTCTTTAAAAAAAATATATAAGTACATTTCTAGATTTTAATGACCTCATTTGCAAATTTACTACTACTGAGAGCACTGTGTGTGTGTGTACACTGTAAAAATGAATCATGAGGCTTGCAATTTTCATTAAAAAAATTGATGTAATAATTAAAAATAATGTGCATATTTCATTTTAAAAAATGGTTTTCTGTGTTTTTTATAATATATTGAGAACATTTCACTAATAAAATTAAGAAATAAATTTTACCTATTTTTTTAAGGAAATTAGTGCAATTTTTAGGCTTTATTTGAGGAACCGTTTAGTCAAAAAAATTGAGGAAAAAAGGCTTCATATTTATTTTAAGAGAATTGTCTCAATTATCCGGGTTTTATTAAGTCACCTTCATTTGAATCTCAACAACAGCAGCAGAGATCAGACGCCATTTTGAAGGAACAGACGAACAGTGTAAAATGTTAAGAAGTAAGTTAAGCCCCTTACTAATTTTTATACTTTATTTTGATTTCTTAAATAAGTTCCTTTGTTGCATTAGTGTCAGCAATATAAATGAAATAAATTAAACATTGTGAACATTTCTGGAAGCATCCTGTCCGCCAGTAGCAGACTTGAGTTTGTTGTTGTGTCTCCACAGTTGACTGGAACAGGTTTTGGGGAGTGCACCTACAGTATGCGGTTTCTCGCGGTGGCCGTAAGTACGGTTCATTATGATTCAATGCGAGGCTTTGGCGCTGTGAGAACGTTTCCATCTTTCCGCGCCGGTCTTCGCGAAAGCTTGCGGACCTTACAGAACTTCGTGGAGCTCCAGCGGAACGTCGGCGGGCAATCGCGCTGACTCACGGTGCCTGACACCGCATCTGAGTCAAACCGCATAGGGGAAATAGGGCTTTATTAAGTCGCTCTGGATAAGACCGTCTGCCAAATGCCTAAATGTACATGTAAATAGGGTAATGTTACAAAGATATGAACCTAGAAATGGTTTACTGTACAAGTTCTCTCAGGTTTTAGTACAGAATGTGACTATACCCACAAGAAAAGATGCTAGCATATAATGCTAAACAGTTGATTTCAATGTTGATTTCAATAGAAATTGTCAGTTACAAACTGTTTTACAAATTGTTTTACAGATCTTAAATCTGCTGTAAATGTTATATACACTATTTTACACAGTGTTTAATATTTTAATACCAGTGAAACATGAAATAAAAGCATGTTTAACACAAATGCATTATGTATTCATTTCATTATAAAATGTTTTTTATATTATTAAGTAATTTTCCTTAATACATATGAGTACCTTTTGTTATCTGCTTAAACTAAAAAAGATTATTCCACTAATAATGCTAAAATCATCATGTATCTGGCTAAATAATTTAGGATATTTTACATGATTTATTTAAGTAGATTCTGCTAGGGGATAAAATCAAGCAGTAAATACTTAAGAATAATATGCGTCTGGCTAAATAATTTAGGATTTTTTACATGATTTATTCAAGTAAATTCCACTAAAAAAAATCAAGACTTAAAAACTGCTTAAAAATATTACGTGCAATTTTGTTACCATATTTTTTTTAAGTAGATAGCACATAAGATTTTTTACAGTGTATGTGTGTGTGTGTGTGTGTGTGTGTGTGCTTTAATACTTTTTAAAATGACAAAAGAAGTTATTAAGTTCTCTGGCTTGATTTGTGAGATTTGGTGTGAAAACCTAATCATGTGTGTGAATTATTTCAGATGTCATACTTTAATAAACATATGAGAATTTAGAAAAAAACAGTGTTCAAGACCAAACTTTATGAGCTAGCAGAATGAAAGCTTGAGGGATGAAGGCATGTAGAGAAGATTTTATTAGTCTGAATTTAAACCAAATGATTTTATGAAAGTGACTTCATTACTAATGGAAACATAGAGCCAACAGAAATAATAATAATAATAATAATAATTATTATTATTATTAGTAGTAGTAGTATTATTGTTATTATTATTATTATTGTTGTTGTTGTTGTTGTTGTTGTTATTAGTAGTAGTAGTAGTAGTAGTAGTAGTAGTATTATTGTTATTATTATTATTGTTATTATTATTATTATTATTATTGTTGTTGTTGTTGTTGTTATTAGTAGTAGTAGTAGTAGTAGTAGTAGTAGTAGTAGTATTGTTATTATTATTATTGTTATTATTATTATTATTATTATTATTATTGTTGTTGTTATTATTATTATTATTATTATTTGGTGTTTGCTAAGCAAAGCATCATTTATATTATTTTTTGCAATATTTTCTTTTTTCTTTTTTTTCCGTACTAATCTTGACTCAAAATCATTCCATAGTCATCGATACCAAATTTAATGAATTCTAGCGCAGAGCAGGAATTTTGTAGGAATAGAGGCTTGCAAGCTGTGCCAGAACATACACCACAAGAGGGTATAAGTTGTACCCCTGGGGTGCAAGAGGTGCCAACATTTTCCCTATAGACATGTAATGGTGAAGGTACAGTACTCCCCATTGAGACAGGGAGTGCTCACAGTTACATTACCAGCTATGGTAACTTCCACAGGAACTTTTAAAACTGAACCTAACTGTGGATCCCATTGTCATAGAGATGTGGGGGTGTGGCCTCATTAAACTCAGGCAACCAATCAGTCTCTCAGGATCATTGTGAAGCTGTCAAGCCACGCCCTATAGCAACTGACCCCGTTATAAAAGGCCTGGAGGCCCCGAGTTTTGCTACCAAGCACCACTCACATTCTCTTATACCTGTCTAGTTGTTGTTATTCATTCATTCATTTTCTATACCGCTTTATCCTGTATTTAGGGTCGCGAGGACCTGGAGCCTATCCCAGGAGACTTCAGGCACTAGGCGGGGTACACCCTGGACAGCGTGCCAATCCATCGCAGAGCACACACACACACACACACACACACACACACACACACACACACACACACTATGGTCAATTTAGGAACGCCAATTAGCCTAACCTGCATATCTTTGGACTGTGGGAGGAAACCGGAGTACCCGGAGGAAACCCACCAAGCACGGGGAGAACATACAAACTCCATGCACACAGAGACGGGAATCGAGCCTGGCCGGGGAATCGAACCCAGACCCTGGAGGTGCAAGACGACAGTGCTAACCACTACACCACCGCGCCGCCCGTTGTTGTTATTATTATTATTATTATTATTATTTCCTTTGCGATGCCTTATGAATCCATTCCTTTATGATGCCTTATGAATCCATTATGTCTGAACAGCGGACACATTGAACGTGTCGAGCGTAATGGCATAATGAATATAAATAGTGTCCGACTCCGATCGGCTTTCCTCTCTGTACGTCACACTGCCTCGGTGCCGGCGCTCCAGTGCACCTGTACTTCTCCTCTCACATCATCGTTCTCTCTATCCTTCACTGATGAGTCTCATTCATCCCCATTAACAGACCTGCGCACTCGTTCGCCTCTAAGTGTGCCTTATTTACTGTCGACTCCACCAGCTCTGGATGCTAATGTTGTGCGGACGGCTACATGTGTGTGTGTGTGTGTGTGTGTGTGTGGTGTACGGTCGGGAGTTTTGATGCTGCTGATTGATTGCGAACGATTCGGTTTGTTGCATCGGCGCAGGGTTTTAATGATAATGTATTGTAGCAGTATGCTGTTGTCTCTCTGCGCCTCGCTCGTGCAAAGAAGCTCGCTCAGATATGATGCACGCTAAAAGACGTATGCGTCGTTAAATAAACCGAGGACTTACTAGCTAGAATGTTGACATGGAGCTTGAAAATCTCTGTATTTATAAGCCATCCGTGCTGAACTTATCCATCATCATCAGTCTGGCACATGTCCTCATATTTCCTGCTTTAGTTTTTGCTCATGCAGAACACCTCGATCTCCCGAGCTTTAACACATCGATCCTGATCGCACAGCGTTTTAGAGCTCATTTATACAATGGTGTGAAAAACTATTTGCCCCCCTCCTGATTTCTTATTCTTTTGCATGTTCGTCACACAAAATGTTTCTGATCATCAAACACATTTAACTATTAGTCAAAGATAACACAAGTAAACACAAAATGCAGTTTTTAAATGAGGGGTTTTATTATTTAGGGAGAAAAAAATCCAAACCTACATGGCCCTGTGTGAAAAAGTAATTGCCCCCTGAACCTAATAACTGGTTGGGCCACCCTTAGCAGCAATAACTGCAATCAAGCGTTTGCGATAACTTGCAACGAGTCTTTTACAGCGCTCTGGAGGAATTTTGGCCCACTCATCTTTGCAGAATTGTTGTAATTCAGCTTTATTTGAGGGTTTTCTAGCATGAACCGCCTTTTTAAGGTCATGCCACAACATCTCAATAGGATTCAGGTCAGGACTTTGACTAGGCCACTCCAAAGTCTTCATTTTGTTTTTCTTCAGCCATTCAGAGGTGGATTTGCTGGTGTGTTTTGCGTCATTGTCCTGCTGCAGCACCCAAGATCGCTTCAGCTTGAGTTGACGAACAGATGGCCGGACATTCTCCTTCAGGATTTTTTGGTAGACAGTAGAATTCATGGTTCCATCTATCACAGCAAGCCTTCCAGGTCCTGAAGCAGCAAAACAACCCCAGACCATCATACTACCACCACCATATTTTACTGTTGGTATGATGTTCTTTTTCTGAAATGCTGTGTTACTTTTACGCCAGATGTAACGGGACACGCACCTTCCAAAAAGTTCAACTTTTGTCTCGTCGGTCCACAAGGTATTTTCCCAAAAGTCTTGGCAATCATTGAGATGTTTTTTGTGGATAATGGCTCTCACTGTGGTTCGCTGGAGTCCCAAAGCTTTAGAAATGGCTTTATAACCTTTACCAGACTGATAGATCTCAATTACTTTTGTTCTCATTTGTTCCTGAATTTCTTTGGATCTTGGCATGATGTCTAGCTTGAGGTGCTTTTGGTCTACTTCTCTGTGTCAGGTAGCTCCTATTTAAGTGATTTCTTGATTGAAACAGGTGTGGCAGTAATCAGGCCTGGGGGTGACTACAGAAATTGAACTCAGGTGTGATAAACCACAGTTAAGTTATTTTTTAACAAGGGGGGCAATCACTTTTTCACACAGGGCCATGTAGATTTGGAGTTTTTTTTTCTCCCTTAATAACATAAACCTTCATTTAAAAACTGCATTTTGTGTTCAATTATGTTATCTTTGACTAATAGTTAACGGTTTTTGATGAGCAGAAACATTTAAGTGTGACAAACATGCAAAAGAATAAGAAATCAGGAAGGGGGCAAATAGTTTTTCACACCACTGTATGTTGCTTTCTTATTTGTCTCTTTTACTTTTTATTTTTTATTTATATTTTACTTTATCCAGTTTATGATGATATTAATAATAATAATAATAATTATTATTATTATATCAACAACAACAACAACAATAATAAAAATATATATTTTAACTATTAAATATAACATTTAAATCTTATATTAAAACAAGTAACTTGATAAATGTTTAAAATATTTTGTCTTGTTTGTTTGCTTGTTTTTACCTACAGAAATGAAACAGAAATTGATTAACAGTGGAATGATAGTGGTTCTCCCTGGGCTTGATGGGTTTCCTCCGAGTACTTCAGTTTCCTCCTTTTGGGTAGCTTCCAAAATCCCCTGTATTGTGTGAGTACTGTAAGTGCTGCTGTGCACTCATGGATGGATTGGCGCCTCGTCCGGGCTGCACCTCGCCTTGTGCCCCCGAGCCCCCTGGGATTGGCTTCAAACCCCCCTGTGACCCTGTACAGGAGAAGCAGTATAGAGAGAATGAGAGAGTGATGTGATGTGGTGACACGGTCCTTATTCCTTTTAGATCACAACAGTTTGTTACTGATTCTGTTCTAAATTTAAAAAAAATTAACTGATATAAAAAATGACATTGTTTTCAATAAATATCTAATAATAATAATAATAATAATAATAATAATAATAATAATAATACATAAAAGAAAATCTGTCCTGAAGAAATCTGACACTGGAGACTCCTTCCACACATGTTAAACAGTTGCAGTGAATGTCTTTGTGAATGAGCTTTTATTAAAGGAAATGATAATACACCTCTACTTTACTGTATACTGTATAATATGAATAAATTAATAAATGTTTGGTGTTAGGACTCAAAATAAAGGAAGGTGTTTCAGGTGTCCTGATGGAGACATTAACCAGAAACAGTTGTTAAATTTTTACAATTTTTTAATAATTTTTTTAATACTTGTGTATCAGGAAGACGGGAAGAAAACACTTCCATGACCGCTCCACTAACACACAGTAACACTGACTAAGAAACACAAGCGTCAGCCTCAGGGGTTTAAAAACATGTAGGTGGAGGATGAATAAAAAACGTCGGATTTTACTACAACATGCTTTTTAGTCTGAAAGTGAAAATGTAACTTTAAGAATTAAAACCTGACTATACGACTTTATTAGCGTGTTTTATGACGGAAAGTGCACTCAGGGTGGCAGTTTTGTGATTTGTGTAATTTAATGAGTGCAGTAAAAAAAAGGGAAATTAATGCAAATTGATACATAAATCGTTTGCGTTGCATATACTGTACAACAATGATACTGGACACAATGCCGCCGGATCCTGTGTTAGCACTGTGTTATAGGTTCTATTGCAGGTTAAAGGATGTGTAGATATAATTGCTGATATTATAAAAAAAAAAGGTGTTTATTTGCCATTTATGGAAGGAGTCTCCAGTGTCAGAGTTAAAACTGTAGTGAATGTTCATTAATTAATTATATAATTCATTAATTAATTCTCTATAAACTTCTCATGTACAGGATTGTGACACATTAAATATAATTATTATTAATGAATAAAAAAAAACATAATCTCAGCTTCATCACACCGCTACAGTATGTCCTTGATTATTTTCCTGCAACTGCAGGACACAAAGTGTTTTCTTCCTGGGTTACACTGAACAATGGAGAATTGTACTATATTGCTTGTACTTGATGTATGACACTGTATTAGACGTTTGTTTTGCACTTGTTGTACATTCCTGTTTTTGGAACAGAGGATGAAACAAATGCATGTAAATATATTTCTGATGCACAAGACAAGTCATGAACTTGATCAACTGCTAAAAGCCAATAAAACGCTTAATAACTGCTAAAACTCAAAAATGGTACAATCAGGGCTTGTATTTTAATTGTTAATAGAATTCACGCTAGTGATGAACACTGATGTTCATATTCTTCATTTAAAAACGTTGACCCGCTGGATATCGGTTATGATTCATTATATGGCTAATGAATAAATACAACAAATAAAGTGCAATTATAATGCATTGATCATTCTATATAGTACCTTTTACTTCTATATAAGTCTTTTTTTATGATGAATGCATTTTTTAAAATGGTGTCTATATTATTATTATTATTATTATTATTATTATTATTATTATTATACTGTAGATTGTTTAAGATTTATGGATTTTCTATCCTGACTTTCATAATGGCTGAAGTCCAGATTTCCCATCCTGTGCTTTTCACTCCACCACTGAAGAAACACTTTCGAAAACTTAAGATTTTTAGATGATGAATCTACATCTATAGGAAACGTTGCCAGAAACTGGAATAAATCAAGAGCATTTGGCAACGTATCAGAGCAGATATAAATCAAGCTGGATTTTTTTTTTCAAACAAAAAGCGAAAATGTCATTTGTTCTCTATCCATGTCATGTTTACTAGTTTACAGCTGCACCTGATGTCGATAACATTCTCTAACAGTAAAATATTTGACTATTGTGTCTTTTTAAAATAAAGATGAAACATTATCTCTTGCATGGATCTCGGATATTCTGCAGGCAGCCTGTAATCATTTTATTTCTTTCCCTTCTTTTCCTCTCTTAAAAAGCAAGATTTACATAGCAGGTGACGTTACGGAGTTAAAGTAGTTCAAAGTGCTTGTCTATTTTTGGAAACAGGCTTTTCCCTGGGAAGAGAGAGATAAAGAGAGAGAGAGAGAGATAGAGTGAGAGAGAGAGAGAGAGAGAGTAAATCATGATTCACTGATTCACTCACAAAAAGAAATCAATCTATCACCATAAAATATTTCTTCAGCTATTCTACTCGACATCATCCTTGATTTATACCACAGAATGCTCAGATTGTGCCTTCTGATTGGTCAGAAGGTTTTGATAAATTTTCTGTAACCGCAGCTCTGACGCTGGTGTAACAGCTCATTCATGTTATACATTTTCTTTAAAGAGTTTTTTTTATTATTACTGTAATCATGTATGGAAGGAGTCTCCAGTTTCAGGGTCATAGGTCATGCTGTACATACTACAGGACAGAGTTCGAACTAGTGCTGTGTCAAATAAACTCAGATTAAATAACATAGTACTTTAATTACAATTATTGTATTATATTATAATGATTAATTACAGGTAGTGTTTATTTTTTCCCCGGTGTAAATTTTGTATTTATTTTAAACTCATATGGAATAGCATCCTTCTTTTGTAATTAAACAATTGTTGCATGTATTTGTAATTGCATTGAAAAAAATTACAATTGTTTTTATTAATGTTTTAACATGTACAGTATAATGATTTATATGTAAGCATATTTAAACAAACAAAGAAACAATAATGATTACATCATTTTGTAGCTTACACATTTCGCAATAGTGAATCTGTTACAATTGTATCAAGTTCAAAATTACACTGTAGCCTTCAGTATACTTTGTTAATGAAATTAAATGATATACATTTATTAATATAGTACATATACTGTACACTTTTATAGATAATAAAGATACTGATGAAAATTATTATATGATAAACATTACTATAGTGTATAATGCATTTTCATAAATCATTTTAACAAAATACCTCTAATATTATGTTATTATTTATATTTCTAGTTCATCATTATTTCTAGTTCATGATCAAGTTCAGCTTAACTTATTCAGATGATTCTTTGCTGAAACTCTAGGTGGCAGTGTCCTCCATGTTTAAAGACCCAGCATCGTATCGCTCAATCTTTCCATGAACAAAATCACACAAAAGCGTAGTTTAAGGACAAAAACTGACATCTTGAAAATAAATGATTTGATTGTTACTTTATAAATTGATCATTCAGTTTAGGTTAAAGAGGTGAACCTGCTTTCTTCTTATCTGATTAAGTGACTAAATCACTGAGTATAAAATCCTGATGTGTCTGTTAGAACGTCTTGTTAATGTATTTATTTTATTCTAAAATGAGACTCATTAGGGAAAAGCTCTTTGAGGAATCTTTTTTTTTTTGAGGTCCAATAATTATAAATCATTCTAACGGTGCTTATAATTCTTTGTAAATTTGGTAACGATTCATTGTAAGCAGTTTTATAATATCTCATAAAAGTCTAATAATGTACCATGAGTAGTTCTGTGCCATAAAACATATGGGGGCAATTTATGATGTTGTAATTAATTCACAAGGCAACACAGAGTATACAGTACATCATTATCATTATTAGTGAAAAGGCATGGCAGTTCATAGCAGTGCTTATAATGTCTTTATATCACACATATCCTGTATCAAACAAATTTCTCAGTTCTATATGTTTAGTCACTGAACATAATTCTTACAAAAAATAATTGTGTAAAATGATTTTTTTTTTGTCTAAGCAAGGTGTTATAATTTTCAAAATAGAAATAGTCTGTTTCTATGGTATTGTTGTTAAACATGTTATAAATACCACTTAACAGGTCAACAATATACACTTCATCATTAAGATATACAGTAGTTATAAAGGATTAAGCACTTTTTCAATAGAATAACAGTGCATACTGTGTAATGGCCTATGAGTGCATTATGAATGCACAGGAAGACCTCAATGCTTCTGGAAAGGAGAAATTATTATTCAAGGCCCATCCTTTAATTGCCTTAAAAGCCTATCAGACAGGGTGGAAGTCCAGTGAAGCAGGCATCTGTGATATGCATGAAGGTTTAATTATTTGGAAATATGTAAAAGTGTATAATCGCACTGGCTCGTTTATGGAGGAGCGATGTAATAAATGCTGAGCACTTAATCTCCATTTGGTCACTGAGCATTATGTATAGGAGCTGCTCCGATTCTCGGCTAATCATAGGATAACATCAAAGGATTCGTGTGTGAAAATACGTTTTATTTAAGATATTAGATCTGATATAAAAGGAATAAAACACTTTAGGATGTGTTTCTACAACAATCAAATTTGTGACGTTATCCCTAACTTCATTTATTTGCACGTCCTGAACAGAGGTGGGCAAAGTGCACAATTCCTGTACTTGAGTAAAAGTAGAGATTCCCCAGGGTAAATATTACTCAAGGAAAAGATGAAGTCCTCCAGTTACTTGTGTACTTGAGTTGTTGTCGGTCTTTCGGCTGCTCCTGTCGAGGGTCACCACAGTGGACCATTTGATCCACAGAACAACATGGCACAGGATTTATTCCCTTCCTGACACAACCCTCTCATTTTATCCAGACATGCAGTGGCTGGGGTTTGTTCACTGGGTGGGAATTGAACCCGGGCCCTCCACATGGCAGCCTCTAACACTGAGCCACCAATTACCTCAAATGTGTGCTTGAATAAATTTACTTTAAAGTATCAAATGTACACGGCTTGTATTATCTCACACTAGCCCTTTTCACAGAAAAAATCTCTCTCTCTCTCTCTGTCTCTCTCTGTCTGTCTGTTTCTCGATTGTGAGCATCCTGCTTGCATCACTGTCAGCAACCAGCCTCACTTCTGATTTCAAACATCTGTTGCATTATTAGGCGTGTCTTGAAGGAAATGTCATGCAATTATGCATAATAGACAGCAGGTGGGGAAATTCCCGGTACAAACACAACACACCACTGTCGTTATGTAATGCAATGCCTTGGAGAACGGCAGTGAAGTACGAGTACAGATATGTTGTTTTATGATGTAGTGGAGTGAAAAGTATCCTCTAATAAAACTAATCAAGTAAAATACAGATAGTAAAATATCTATGCAAGTACAGGAAAGAAGTAGTTGTACTGTAGTTACCTTCCATTTCTGCTCCTAAAGTGTTTGATCTCTTTTATACAACAACAATTCATCACAATTATGTAATATTATTAATAACAAAAACAACATACACTTTTTATTTTATTATTAGTCACATGTAATGATATACTGTATCATGCGCATTTGTGATACAAGTTAGTTCCTATTCTGACTTATGTTGTAAAAGCACTTCTTTACCAGACTCTTGTCTACAAAACAAGAAACTACAAAACATTATCCCATCTGTCTTAAAAAGAAAATGCCAGAAAATGTTTTTAAAAAGTAAAATTTTTCCCTCTGACTGTTACAAAGTACTGACACCCGAGACTCCTTTCATCAATTCTAAACATCTTCTTACAAAAGAAATGTACTAGAACACTTTAGTGGTACGCCTGTAGACTGACCTGTTTTATTGAACTGGAAAGTCTTACAGTATCATTTATATATAATTGCTGGAATTTCACCACTGGACTGGTTTTTAACTTTACCTGTTAATACCCCTATTTCACCTATGCGGTTTTGTGCGGTGGCCGCAAATACGGTTCATTATGATTCACCGCGGGTTTTTGGCGTTTCCATCTTTCCGCGCGAAAAATTAAACATGCTTAATTTTTTTTGCCAGCCTCGCGGAAGTTCACAGAAAAACAAACAAACACAGAAATCAGTTGTTTCTACCAGCTTACAGAGAACTATATATGAGGTCGTCATTTTGGACACTTATGGAAGATTCCAAATATACTGTAGTCCTTCGCCTGATTAAAGGTTAAAACTAGTGGTCCTTGTAGCCTACTAGATATACACCTTAAAATATTTTTAAATGTCAAATATTGTAGGAAAAATAGTTAGGGCACAAATTTATGTAATTTTGCTTGTATCATGGCAGTCACAGGTAAAAGTAGGGTTTGGTAGCTTTTATTTCTGAGACTGTAGAATCTGATATTTTAAACATGAATATAACATTCATTCATTCATTCATTTTCTATACCGCTTAATCCTGTGTTCAGGGTCACGGGGGACCTGGAGCCCATCCCAGGAGACTTCGGGCACTAGGCGGGGTACACCCTGGACAGGGTGTCAATCCATCGCAGGGCACACACATATACACACACTCACACACCCAATCACACACTACGGACATTTTTAGGAACGCCAATTAGCCTAACCTGCATGTCTTTGGACTGTGGGAGGAAACCGGAGTACCCGGAGGAAACCCACCAAGCACGGGGAGAACATGCAAACTCCATGCACACAGAGACGGGAATCGAGCCTGGCCGGGGAATCGAACCCAGACCCTGGAGGTGCAAGGCGCCCTGAATATAACATGTTTCTAAAAATACAATACTTTAAAGCATGCATGGGTATGGCAGTGGAAGTTCTGTCCATGTGGGGTTCCTTCAGGTTTTTCCTGCTTCCTCTTACCTCTTAAAAACCTCCACAGATGGATTTGTCACAATAAGTTGAATGGGATGAACCTGGATCCCAATGATATCTTGTTCCACCATAACCGTGACCGTGACCATGATACAGTCAAATCCCTACTGAAGATGAAATGAATACATTCTAACAACAGCTTCAAAGAGCATCGAGATGAATCATCAATGATCATCAACGGCACTGTTTATACACACATCAAGAAGCTCGAATTATGCAGCTGCTGTGCTTATTAAAATGAAATACAATTTCAATCAATCTATTTGACGCCCTCAAACAACAAGTATGGAAAATGAGCGTGTTACGCAACAGCAATCCTGTCACGTATCCCAGTGATTGCGGATCATTTGTGAAAGGCTCTGAAGCTTGATTGCAGCCAATTTCTGGTCTTACAGCACTCTTGGCTGAGGGACAAGAAAATGTAACGCGTAAAGATGTCTCTCTCTCTCTCTCTCTCTCTTTCGCTCTCTCCCTCTCTCTTTCGCTCTCGCTCTCTCTCTCTCTAAATAAAGATGTAACCGAAACTACGCACCTGCACTCTTGTTGCATCAAAAGAGAAACAGGTTGGTGGGCTGTGGACCGTGCACCGCGAGTGTGTCTTGGCAGCCAAGCCCAGATTCTATTTACAGCTTTTAACAGAAATCTGATTAAGGGAGGCATTTTAAGCGGAGTGACCCGAAAGAATGAGGAATGAGAGCCGGGAGTGGGAGCCAGGAGAAACAGTAGCTTTCATTAAATCAGCGATCGATGCCAGAGCTCCTTTGAGGCTATAAAATCCCATGCAATTTCCCACATTTGTTTGCTGCTTGGCTATGCGCAGGACTTCTTATAGAAATGCTGCAAATATGCACATTAGTAACACAGGCATGTCTTTTATATATTCATCTTAGGAGATGCATGTTGATTTATTAATTTCTTTTCACTTAGATGACCAGTAGTTTATTAATTAGTTGGATGGTAATCTTGCCCATGGTTGAAGCGGAGCTCATTTATTACATCCATGCATTTTTGTTCCATACAAGAACAAAGAAAGAATATGGTGTTTATTGGACCAATGAAAGACAACATTAATTAACTGAGCATATCACAAGGTAGCCTGGTGTAAATTGGCATGGACTCATCGATTCATTCATTCATTCATTCATTCATTCATCTTCTATACCGCTTTATCCTCTATTCAGGGTCGCGGGGGACCTGGAGCCTATCCCAGGAGACTTCGGGCACTAGGCGGGGTACACCCTGGACAGGGTCATCGATTCATGTTTAAGTAATTGTATTATCCTCATTGTCGCATTTTCTAATGATTATTTTGTGGTGTGTGTGAGAGAGAGAGAGAGAAAGAGAGAGAGAGAGAAAGTTTAATATAATGATAATACTTCGGCAGGTTAAAAAAATCACCTACAGTACAGGAGTGTCAGAGAATTTCTTCATTCAGAATTCGGAGCAGGCAGGATTGGTCAAAACTACTTTAGAAGGAAGCAGGAATGGTTAGAATTCCCTCAAGATTGGACAGGACTGGTCAGCATTCCTTTGGGAGAGGGTGAGAGGGGTCAGAACTCCTCTGAAAGGTGGTGTATAGTCAGAATTCCTTTAAAGGTAGGAATACCTCCTCTGGTAGTGCCAGGAATTGTACGAATTCCTCACATTTCCTCTTGCAGTGGGAGAAATTGGCCAGTATTAATCTGAGAAGGGGTTGGATTGGTCAAACGTTTGGGAGTGTGATGGATGGGTCTGAAATTCTCTGGGACTCCAGAATTTATCTGGAAGGGAGTGGGATTGGTTCGAACTTATTTTTGGGGGTGGGGTGGTGGGGGAGTTGATCAGAATTCCAGTTGGAATAGGAAGGGCTGGTTTGGTTCCACTGGGAGTCGGTGGAATTTTTCCAAATTCCACTTGGATGTGGGGAAGACTAGTTACATTCCACTTAGCGTTGGTGGGATTGGTCAAGATTTGTTTGTAAGGAGGTGGAGTATGTCACAATTCCTCTTGGAGTTGAAACGCTGGGAAAGATTGGACAGATTCCATTTAGGAATGTGTGGAAGTGTTTAGGTGGGAATGATCAGAATTCCTCTGGGATTGTGTGGTCATAATTCAAGCTAGATTGGTAGGAATTAATGTGGGAGTGGGTTGGATTAGCCAGAAAACATCAGCGAGTAGGGTGGAGTGGGAATGTAAGACATAGTCCCATGCACATTGTTAAACAATGTAATATTTTTAAAATGGTAAAACACAAATAAAACATTTTATTCATAAAGTAGGAACTGTTTCCAGGCTAATGAAGAACACTTCTTCCATTACCAACTCCTTCCTGATTAGTTTATACAACCGCTTGTGTATGTGTATATATACTGTATTTTCATTTCACTTAACATTGTGTATCAGTATATATTTATAAAGTGTAAGTCCTACAGAGTTGTAAAGGTTATTAGGATAAAAGATAAATTTACACAAACTTACAGTGGAAACTCATATGACAGTGGATTCTCTCTCTCTCTCTCTCTCTCTCTCTCTCTCTCTCTCTCTCTCTCTCTCTGAATAAAGTGCATCCTTGAGAAAGGAAAATGTCCTCCAGAGTCCATCTCCTAGACATGGCTAGTGGAGATACATCAGCCGTAGAGGTTTCCGTCCTTCATGCTACAGTATGTGGACGATTTGCTCCACTCCTATTTGAAGCCAAGCAGAAATGACGTTGGTAAAGAAGAGAAAGGAGAGGAAAAGGAGACGGATAACTACCTACCTGTTGTTTTATATGGAGCGAGACTGGTTGCGCTGCAGGACGAAGCCCTGGGTCGTGAAAATGTCACAGACAGTGGTGCATGAGAATGGATTTACGATTTCTTATTTTTTGCATGGTGTTCACATTATAACAATACAGAGTCACTCGTCTGGCTTCTAGAGAGAGTAGAGTAAGCAAAAAACGCAAATTCGAATTCGAATGTAGTAATCAGCCGAGTGTTTACATCTTTCTCAAGCTTTGTTAAAACAAGATAACTGTGCTAGCCGAAGTATGTATTGCTAGAGGCGCCAACAACTTTTGCTACTTAAGGTTTACTTTTATGCACATTTAATGAGAAGTTGTATACAATGTTCAGACATGGTGCAGTTTTTCTTTAAAATGCCAGACTGCATTTTTTATTGGATTACCCATTAGAGTTAATCGTTTGGATTTACAATTGGTGGATTGGTGACTCTAAATTGTACCTAAGTATGAACTGGTGTTGATGATCCGGATACCCATTCCTACCTCACACCCAGTGTTCTGGGAAACCCAGCACACTAGATCCAACAACCAGCTAATAAAGAAAAAGTTCAACCACTAGTATATTTACGTTTTGGTTTGACACGTTCAGATTTCATTTGATTTCAGTTGTCGCTTAACCACACGATACATTGCGACTTCATGAGCACCGTGTCTCTCCTACTTCCTTTTCTCTTTTTATTTTGCATGCAGCCATAACACGCCACTCTTTTCCCTACCTCCCTCGCTCCTAATCTATCTCCCTGCACTGTCCTACAGACCCATGTGGTTAGGATTTGTCTGCTTCATTACGGGAGTTTAGAGTGAGGAGAAGAGAAATATTTACTTTACGAGGGCACTTTACAATAAGAGCGCTGTTTCTCTTGTTTGGACGGTTCTGCAGGTGCAGTTCTTATGGCCTGAAGTGATGCCTTCATAAACCACAGCAGAACATTAAACAGCAGATGTGCTCTCGGGAGACGTGCCATTAGCCAGCTCGAGTGCTTTGCACCCTCAGTTTGTAACTGGAAACTTATACAGACAGAATAGAGAACAGAAAGGTATTAGATTTGACAGTAGGCACGGAGACGTTATTTCATGCTACCCCCGAGAACCAATTACACGTTTTTCAGTCTTAGATCTAAGGAAGATAGAACTTTATTTTTAATAAAAACCTAAACCATATTCAAATGTTCGAGGATATAGTACAGTAATCTAAGTGCAATAATAGCTATATTAATAGAAACAAGTTAGTCCATCTGAAGGTCTTGATTAATTTACTATTATAGCGACTGTGAAAATTAATTTAACTTATATTAATTCGCTTGTTTGTTATTGTTTCCATAGGAACAGCCTGGAAATCTGGAAGGACTTGTATAGCAAACTGTAATTGTTGACATAATAAGATTGTCTCTAATTAACATGGAATTATGGAAGGAGTCTCCAGTCTCAGTTAAAGTGTAACTTTGAATGAATTTATTGCTTTTTGTGGATTCTTGGCAACATGACAAACATGATTTTTCCTTTTAAAGGAGAGAAAAACAGAGACGATTATGAGGATCTGACTGTTTATAACTGCTATTGCAAGGAACATAAGATACGAAAATTAAAACACAGTATAAACAAACAGAAAATTTTATTTGTGGTTGTTTGATTAGTTGAAAATTGTAATTGTTGCCAAATTTCTGTACTGAATAAAAAAACATGCTGTTTGGGGAAAATATCTTACAATTTTCTCTCCTACTAATATATAAGGTATAAGTAAAAAATTTAAAATATCAGGTGAGTGCCATGGTCTACAATAAGGCCATGCTGTAAGTCAGATGTTGTTACATCTGGATGAAATAAAAGCAGGCTTAATATTAGAATTAAAAACAAAACAAATGTAGATTTAATAAGAGTAGACGTTTTACACAAGGGCACATAATTTGAAATGGTGAAATGGTGTGTATTTCTCTCATCTACAAACCTACAGCGCCTGTATGAACCCCCAGCGTGCTGGAGAGAAGTTTAAGACGAGCTGGTAACTGCTGCACATTTTCCTTCTCTCGCTGAGGTAAATCGAGGGCTCTGGCACCGGCACAGCACCGAGCCTGAGTGAAACCTTCAGCACCACCGTTTAGTCCATCACTCATCCTGACTGCATCCATCAGCATCACTTTTTATGCAGTTACAAGCGAGCAGGCCTCCACCACATGCTTTTGCCCAGACTGCGGGTGATTACTGCACAGCAGCTGCTCCGCTGCACGGCGGTGTGGATGACTTTCCTCTCGTTTATTTTTATTGAAATACTTTTGATTTTCCTTATAAAAAATAACAAATTTAGTGTATTACTTGTACCTATTACCGCCAGGCTGATTCAGCAACATACTGTAATCATCCTGTCTGATCTCAACGAGCTGCAGACATGGAAAATGAATATATTTACAGATAATGTGACACACTGTAAACGTAAAATAAATAATCAGTGGTGTGATGAACCATTATTACTGTTAACACCATGCAAACACTTCTGTAAAACATATTTTATTTCGGTTATATACCCAAACAATTATGATTTTTAAAAATGTATTTAAGGATGACACATCAATCTTATTATATTTGAAGCTATATTTAATGTTGTAAAATGGTTTATAATAATAATAATAATAATAATAATAATATTCTCATTTCTATTGTAGCAACTATAAATCATTCATTTCCTCATTTGGCTCTATTTTTTTTCCATTCTCTTTTTTAAATTAAAAATACAAACCATAGACTCATTTGTCATGAAAATGTCTCCAAACTTGCCACTGACACTGAAGATTTATTTCAAAAACATCTTCTTATTGGAAACAAAATGAGATTTATCCATGTTGGCAGTTTTGTAAAATTCTTTTTTTTTCTTTCCCAAAACGAAGCCAGAAGTATTAGAAACTGAAAGAGACTTATTTAATTTTAAGTCACAAAGGTGCTAAAAAACACAAATGTCAAAATATTAGGTTAAAGTGCACCGTGGTAAACCTAAATAAAGTTGGCAAAACTCAAAAAAATTTGAGGTAATAAGAGTTTGTTATACTCATTCATATTATTCATTCTTTATTTGCATTAATGAGTAGCCTAACTCATACTATTTAATAGTAATTATCTTGGGACAGGCACTTCATCCAGTTGTTGGGAATTGAACCCGGACCTTTCGCATGGTAGGCGAAACACCTACCACTAAGCCACCATTGCCGCATTGCCCTCATGACGTCAGACACGAAATCACTAGTCTGAAAGATTTTAAGTTGGTGGAACTTTAAGGTGACAGTTACTGTTATTTAAGTACTTGCAGATACTTAAAATATCAAATTTGTTCAGCTAACTTAAAAAGTGTAATTTATCAAATCTACAAACTTATAAATGCTAAAAAGTTCTAAATACTCATCAAGGTCAATTTATTTGAACTAATTGTAATTATTTAAGTTAACAGTACTCAATATGTTTAATAGCTCTGAGCATTAGGATTTGCAGTGTTTCAGTATATCAATGTAAATTTTGTGCGATTTTGCAAAAAGCTACAAGTTCACCCCACATGCAGAGTGTTGTTTTTCTGCTCTGTGTTCCTCTAACAATATTAGGGTGAAGTGCTACATGATTCATAAATAGAAAAAAGAAATTCTGCCAGAATAAGCAAAATGTCTCATTTTGCCCCAAAAATTAATAAATAAATAAATGCATCATGCAAGTCTATGTGAATACAGTACACTTTGCAGTTTGGAGTTACACTACTGTCAGAGCTGCTCTTATAGAAAAGTAATCAGAACCTTCTGACCAATTATGCTATAAAATGAATGAAAACTTTATATTAGATTATATATTTTGTTTAAAAGTTGGTCAAGTATGGATGTAAATATCTGAGTGCATTAGAAATTGCAGAAATACAGTCTGTTCCTCATTATTTTATTTCCGAGTGAAATGTTATCCACTGCCCCATTCAAATCAGACCTGACGACCAAGTGGGTCAATGTAAAAAGCCATTATTAAAAAGTTTATGATTCTTTGAATCTACTTTGATAGATTAATTTTAAACTATGTACTGTACAGATGTTCTATTTTTTTGGGGGATACAAACTTTCTTGCATTTGAGTGCACAGTATTACTAAGTGCTCGCTCAACAGGACACAAACTTTCGGACCTTGGTGTATCTGCTTCCAACAGAAATGCACCCTGCGGTCCTTTTTTTACGAATCTGGTTTATCATTATAAACATGGCATCTTACTTCTGCTGATTATAATTACTGCATTGTGATTATATACGGTGTGTCCCCGTTCCCCTCAGCCATTAACACCGTTAGAGACCGGAAACTCAGCCGCGGCTTGAGCGCCTCTTTTAGCCAGCGCATCATTTCACTGCCCACGGCTCGGGGGAGATCAGGGCTTCACTCGGAAAATGTGGGTTAAGCTGATGGTTAACGAAGAACGCCTCGGAAGCATGTTTTCATTTCCCCCGATTACCTGTAAGTTTTCTGCTTATCTTTTCTTTGAACGTCCCCAGGGCGAAAAGGAAAGCGAAGTGGAACCCCTGAAGAGTTTAATTACCGATCGGAGCTAGCACTGAGGCTCGTCAGAAAGTCTGAGATGCCTTTTAATGCCCTCCCCTGCTGTTTTGTTTTATGTGAGTAAAGCATGCAAATGAGCCACTTAGTAACCACATCAATTACCCACCTGGTCTCTTATTAAGGCAATGGCGTTGTTTGCAGAATGATCGTTACAAGCGAGCTGAGATGAATGCGACTGAGATCCGCTTAAGACTGTCGCTTTAAAATGTGCTGTGGAGCCAATTAGGGCAAAAGGGCCTCGTCTTTTGAGACAGAGGGGAAATGAAAAGAGGTGCAGAACAACAACATTAACTCACTGGTACTGTGCTGAGCTTAGAGTGTGTGTCATGACTTCTCGATATAGCAAATTGTCCCCTGATAACCTACTACATTACTAGAGCAGTGCTTCTCAACCTGCTGCTCTTTATTAGAGTAAGTTATTTTTGTTTATTAAATTATATAAAAAAAAAAAAGATAAAACTGACACTGCAAGTAAAAGTTTTCTTTTTGTGCAAACCCATTCCGGAGTACTTTTTTATTTAGGCCAGTCACAGTCACGTTTCCCAAAAACATCATATAAAGTCATAGAAGGAAGTATTTAAAGTGATATCAGTACAAATTTAATTTGTCACATAAACAATCATACACAGTACGATATATGGTAAAATGCTTTAACGACCTTAAGAATAGAATATTATTAATAGGAAATAAATATGAATAAAAACAAAATACGATAGAAATTAAATTTAGCTAAGATAAGAATACTATATCTATGAAAGACAAAATATATAATATATTGTAAGAAAAATATAAGAAAACTGTGCTGTACAAATATGTCATATGTTATATGGCCAAAACATCAGATCACATTCACATCAATCACAGCTCTACAGCCAATCATATAGAATAGCGCTGTAGAAGAGAGATATATATATTCTACATACTGTAGGCTCGTCATATATACAGTATAATTGGGATGGCCAATGACTTTATAGGGGTTGCCAACTTGGGAGAGTGAAACACTAAAGCACATATCTACAGAAAAAAAAAGGTTCATATTGTACTACCAGGCTATAATACATATTTTTACGTACTGTATGCTAGCATGACAAATTCAATATCAATAACTAACAGATGCTAATAACAAGCAGTGGCGGCTGGTGCAAAATTTATTTTGGGGTGCGCAAACAAAATAAAAATAATCGTCTGTAAATAGTCATTTATCAAATTAAGTAGAGCTAAATCACTAAATCTCCTTATAAAATATTGCTGATTATCAATGCGGGAATGAATTTCGAATTGTCAAAATTTCACGGAAGCATATAATATATACATATATACTGCACATATGGAATGAATCCTGAGATAGTTACATATAAGCACTGAATCATATTGATCACAGGATGGCGCCGCGGATGGCTGCCTCACTGTGGAGCTCTTCATTTGTCTTACTGTTTTTGTTAGTTTTCCTGTTTTTTGTTTCTCAAACGTAATAACTTATACCAGGGATGAACTGCTGAACGTTCAGCAGGACACATCACACAATTTTCAACCAGTTTTCGATTTTTCAAACGTTTTACTGAACATTGCAACCGGCGGAGCAGCTGCGCTGTTTAAATGCTTTAAGAAGCGCAGGCGGGGGAAGAGAGCCGGCGCGCTCGTCGATCTCCGACAGCGTGGCTTTAGAACTGCGCTGCCGAGTATACATCTGGCGAATCTTCGCTCTCTACCCAACAAAATGGACGAACTTTTCCTGCTCTCCAGGAAAAATAAGGACTTTTCAAACTCTGCCGCGCTGTGTTTCACGGAAACCTGGCTGAATGAAGCCATCCCGGACAACGCGCTACACCTGCCGGGCTTCCAGCTGTTCAGAGCGGATCGCGACACAGAATCAACGGGGAAATCGCGAGGCGGCGGGACATGCTTTTACATCAACGAAAGTTGTTGTACAAATGTGACACCATTGAAGAAGATGTGCTGTCCTGATCTAGAGGTATATTTCATCAACTGCAAGCCTTTCTATTCGCCGCGGGAGTTTACCTCGTTCATTCTTGTGAGTGTGTACATCCCTCCACAAGCGTGTGTGAACGCAGCATTGCAACAGCTGGCTGCTCAGATCACAGACACGGAGCAACAACACCCGGACTCTCTTATAATTATACTTGGGGATTTTAACAAAGCAAACCTCAAACGTGAACTGCCTAAATACAAACAGCACATTACATGCCCCACCAGAGACAAAAATACTTTGGATCACTGCTACACCACAATAAAGGATGCATATCGCTCCGTCCCCAGAGCAGCTTTAGGACTTTCTGACCACTGCCTGGTTCATCTTCTCCCAACCTATAGGCAAAAACTTAAATCTGCTAAGCCTGTAGTAAGGACAGTAAAGAGATGGACCAGTGAAGCAGAACAGGAACTACAGGCCTGTTTTGACTGCACTGATTGGAGTGTTTTTGAAGCTGCTGCCACCAATCTGGACGAGCTCACAGATTCTGTAACATCCTACATCAGTTTCTGTGAGGACATGTGCATCCCTACCAGGACATTTTTAACATATAATAATGACAAACCATGGTTTACAGCAAAACTCAGACAGCTTCGTCAGGCCAAAGAGGATGCCTACAGGAGTGGGGACAGGATCTTGTACAACCAGGCCAGGAACACACTAACAAGGGCGATCAGAGCAGCTAAGAGGAGCTACACTGAAAAACTGGAAAATCAGTTTTCTGTAAACGACCCTGCTTCAGCATGGAAAGGCCTGAAAACCATCACTAACTACAAGACGCCATCCTACAACTGTAGGGAATCAATAACTGGTTGATGACCTAAATGAGTTCTATTGTAGATTTGAAACTCCCAGTCTCACACCACACTCCTGTCCTAACCCTCTTTCTACACCACCATTATCACCTCTGACAACCACCCTCTCTTCCCCCCCTGCACTCCAGGTCTGTGAAAAGGATGTTCGCCAAATCTTTCTGAAACAAAAGAGAAGGAAAGCTCCAGGCCCAGACGGCGTGACACCAGCCTGTCTGAAATCCTGTGCTGACCAGCTGGCGCCCATTTTCACACAGATCTTCAACTGATTACTGGAACAATGTGAAGTGCTTTAAACGTTCCACAATCATCACCATTCCAAAAACAACTAAAAACACAGGACTTAATGACTACAGATCAGTCGCTCTAACATCTGTGGTCATGAAGTCATTTGAAAGACTGGTGTTGGCCTATCTGAGGGACATCACAGGACCCTTACTGGACCCCCTGCAGTTTGCTTATAGAGCAAACAGGTCTGTTGATGATGCAGTCAATATGGGACTGCACTTCATCCTTCAACATCTGAACAAACCAGGGGCTTATGCAAGGGTCTTGTTTATAGACTTTTCATCAGTTTTTAATACGATCATCCCAGCACTGCTTCAGACCAAATTAAACCAGCTCTCTGTTCCTAGCTCTATCTGTCACTGGATCACCAGCTTTCTGACAGACAGGCAGCAGCTAGTGAGATGCGTTCTCTCCCCACTGCTCTTCTCCATCTACACCAACGACTGCACCTCCACAGACCCCACTGTCAAGCTCCTGAAATTTGCAGATGACACTACAATCATCGGCCTCATCCAGGACGGTGACGAGTCTGCATACAGAAGGGAGGTCGAGCAGTTGGCTGTCTGGTGCAGTCACAACAACCTGGAGCTGAACATGCTCAAAACAATGGAGATGATCGTGGACTTCAGGAGAAACCCACCTGCACTTCCCCCACTCACCATCATGAACAGCACTGTGACAGCAGTGGAGTCATTCCGGTTCCTGGGCACAACCATCTCTCAGGACCTGAAGTGGGACATTCACATTGACTCCATTGTTAAAAAGGCCCACCAGAGGTTGTATTTCCTTCGCCAGCTGAAGAAATTCAACCTGCCACAGGAGCTGCTCACACAGTTCTACTCAGCCGTCATTGAATCTGTCCTGTGCACTTCAATAACTGTCTGGTTTGGCTCAGCTACGAAAGCAGACATCAGAAGACTACAAAGGACGGTTTGGACTGCTGAAAGAATTATTGGCACTCCCCTGCCCACGCTGCAAGAACTGTATATATCCAGAGTGAAGAAAAGGACACGGAATATCACTTTGGACCCCTCACACCCAAGACACCTTCTCTTTGAACTTTTGCCGTCAGGTCGACGCTACAGAGCACCGAACACCAGGACAGTCAGGCACAAGAACAGTTTTCCCCCAGGCAATCTACCTCCTTAACAGATAAACATCATTCAAACGGTCAATAAATATATGTGCAATATTGTGTACAATACCACTGTGCGATATACTGTATAATACCACAGACTTCAGATATTTATGTAACTTATTTAAAAGTATCTCCATTTGATGTCAAGCATTTTTTATTTTTTGTGTCATGCTGTTTTTGTCTTGTCATTTGTATTTTTTGTTCTGGAAGCTCCGTCACTTAAAACAAATTCCTTGTACGTGCAAGCGTACTTGGCAATAAAACTCTTTCTGATTCTGATTCTGATTGACGCATAGATAGTATGCACGATCCCTTGCGCCATCTGCTGAGAGAAATGAGAATCGCAGGTTGGAAAAGGCAGGAAACGTCATGCCGCCGCGCAGCTGTCAGCAATTTCACGTAAATAAGAGCAAAATAGCTTCATACTGGCTTTTACTGGTGCGATTTTGAAAAGTTAAGCATGCTGGGTGATTAAGCTCACAGATCTAGGAAAAGTCATGAAAGGAGGGTCCTGGATTTTGATCGAGTGTGAAGTATTTTTTTTCCCCCACTGCGGTCAAATGACCGGTGCTCAGTGCTTCTAGTGTTAAGCATCATTTCTACTGGTATAAAATAAAGGCATGACTCGCATCGCATCCATTCAGTAGCTCCGCTTGCCATAAGAAGTGCTGGAAATGCACAGAGTGTAAGCTCGGCCGCAATCACTTGACTGCTGCTTAATTAGAAGATCAGGTCGATCTCGTCCAAGCTCTTTAACTTTTTATCTTTCTTTGGGGTATTTTGCAAAGAAATTACGAAATTTTCTCTCATGTTTAGCTGCTTCCACTTCAATCACTATTCAGTACATTAACTAACAATCTGCTGACCGTTAATAAGACTCATTGAAAATGGTCCAATCAAATGTGCCCAAATATTTAAATAACAATATTGATTCGCTAAGAACAAAAGTGGGCAGTTCGGGGCGCATAGTGCTGCACCCCAATGATGATTTTAAAAAATCCAATTAGAGCTCAGCCTCAAACCCCGCTCATATTGATAAAACAACAACAACTATTCCTAAAGCTAATACGGATGTCTTCTTGTACTGATGAGGAGCAGAAGATGTGAACCTGAACACGCCTTCAGTTTAAGGGGTTAATATTTTCCACGATTAGTCTGATCTGTTTCCATGCATCAGGCACCGTCCTCCTGATTAATTCCTGCTCTCGCCAATTAAACAAATACACAGTATAAACATGTCAGTGCGAAAAGGTAGAAATGCTCTTAAGGAAGGTAAAAAAAAAAAAAAGAGCAACCCCCCCTTATTTTCCTTTGCACTTTATCTACTTCATTTAAAATGGATGAAAGTGATTAAAATCTGCAGTAGTTTCTAAGCACTTAGAAGCCTCCTTGTGATGGAGAGGTGATTCCGAACGCTTGGCTTTAGATGAAGATGAAAGAAGCTTTAAAGTGGAGACGTAGCGGGCGCTAATTGAGCGCCGCATTGTGCAACATGAATGTGAATACATTTCGGCGTAATTACTGCAGAGTTAAAGCGCAGTTTTTCCCCCAGCGCGACGGCGGCGAGGTGTGAACTCGTTGTTAAATAGGGGAGATTAGCTATAAGCTCACGTTCGTCTGCATTGCAGTGACTCCACTGTACTGTACATTCACTACCGGAAGGTTTTTATTTATTCTATAATTTTCTTTAATTGTAATGTTTTAGTCGCTGCAGGACAATCAATCAATCAATCAATCAATCAATCAATCAATCAATATCAATCAATATCAATCAATCTCAACAAAAAGAACATCAGCCACATCCTTAAAGTAAAAGGAAAACTTATAAGAAGGCCTATTTATTTATTTATTAGAATTCAGACAATTGTGTATCTGTCTTTGAAGATGGAGAGGAATGTGAACAATGACTAGGAACAATATATTTTTTCTATCATTCTTCATTCATTTTCTATACCGCTTAATCCTGTGTTCAGGGTCGCGGGGGACCTGGAGCCTATCCCAGGAGACTTCGGGCACTAGGCGGGGTACACCCTGGACAGGGTGCCAATCCATCGCAGGACACACACATATACACACACTCACACACCCAATCACACACTACGGCCATTTTTGGGAACGCCAATTAGCCTAACCTGCATATCTTTGGACTGTGGGAGGAAACCGGAGTACCCGGAGGAAACCCACCAAGCACGGGGAGAACATGCAAACTCCATGCACACAGAGACGGGAATCGAGCCTGATATTTTTTTATATATATTCATTAATTAATATCAATATACATCAAAATGATTATTAGCTAAGGCCAGCACGGTGACTTAGTGGTTAGCACCATCACCTTGCATCTCCAGGGTCCAGGTTCGATTCCCACCTCAGGTCTTGGTGTGCATGGAGTTTGCATGTTCTCCCCATGGTTGGTGGGTTTCCTCCTGGTACTCCAGCTTCCTCTCACAGTCCAAAGACGTGCAGATTAGATTAAATTTAGATCCAAGTTTCGCATAGTGTGTGAGTGAATGTGTACATCATGTCCAGGTTGTACCTGGCAACCTGCGACCCTGAATACAGGATAATGTGGTACTGTATAGCTGGTGAGTGAATGAGTAATATATTTTACATTTTACGAAATTTAGAAAATGATTGTTAACAAAAATGATTCAAATACCTTAAACAGCTGCTTTTGTTCTTTTATTTTAACACCGAATCCTCTGACCTGTGTGCATCCTGCCACCCTGTAAAGGGCGAATCTCTAAGTCTGAGTTCAGAAGCAATAATTCACATGTATTTTTAGACCGGTAATATATTCTTCCTTCCTCTTTTCTTTTTCTCTCTGCTTCACTTGCACCCAAGCAGGTGACATGGGCAGGCATCCGGCTCTCTTCTATTTCAGGAGAGGTGATGTGCCTCATATGATCTGGACGCTATACGGTGATACGCTTGTGCGATATAGCTCTTCTGGATATCATGACCTCTACATAGAAAAACCGAGGCGGGCGGCTGGAGGAGGAGGAGGAGGAGGAGGGCTGAAAACGATCCGTCATTACGAGCGGGATGCTCCAGGAACCGGGGCGGAAACATCCTCTGCCTTTCAGGACTACATTCATGGCATTGGTTACAGAGATGAAATGGAATATTTACAGGATGTAGAGTGTCTCTGTGTGTGTGGGGGGGGGGGTGTCATGGTGCATATGTGTTATCTCTGTCTGGGTCATTTTTCAATCATTAGCACTCACTTGATCTAAGTAAAGGATGTCAAACACAGATTCTACCCTTCAATGCCTATGAAGTACGGCGACGCATTTTTAAACGTGTTGTCTATTCTATTGATCTATCTTCAGGACGTTTCTAGGAAAAGGAATGACAATGCTGGTGACAAAAGTGAAATCAATGCTCCGTCCAGATAAACACAGGTAGTCTGTGGGAGGAAACCGGAGTACCCAGAGAAAACCTACAAGACACGGGGAGAACATGCAATCTCCACGCACACTGACCCCAAGGTGGGAATCGAACCCAGACACTGGAGGTGCAAAGCGAACCACTACGCCATCGTGCCACCAAATATGACTTACACCATGATATTTTTTTCCCCAAGCATCTGATTGGCCGTCATGACTTCGCGGTTAGGGTTGCATCACCACTTCCTAGTCTGATTCGCCTTGACAGTGTGTTTTTGATTTTTTTTTTTTCATTTGGTCAGTTTTATTTGTTACTATAAGTATGAAGGATGGAGGATTTTTAAACATACATGTGGACCAGGCTTAAATGTTTGATACGCTAACTCACCAAAATGTTCATGTAGCTGAAAATTAATGTGCGGCATAACAAAAGCCTATTTAAAAAAAAAAAAAAAAAAAAAAAAGGCAAGTCGTGAAAAATGCATTAGTAATCCCCAGTTACACATTTTACATTTTTGGCCTTTGGCCTATATCCTTATCCAGAGGGACGTACATGTCGTCTTATTATACATCTGAGCAGTTGAGGGTTAAGGGCCGCGCTCAAGGGCCCAACAGAGGAAGCTTGGTGGTGCTGGGGTTTGAACCCATGACCCCAGTTTAACAGCTTTATCACTGAGATACCGCGGCTCAATCAGTCCCAGTAAAATAAAGGGTCATAGATAAAGAGTACATAAAGAGCTTTGACCCCGTTTATTAATATTTTACAGCTTATAGAATAGCACTTGATCCAGCGTATGAACTGCGTATTTTGCTGTATGAACAAAAAGGTGAAGCAGAGATGAAGAAATGTTGAGTTGCAGCAAATAGTTTTTTTTCTTCTTCTTCTCTAACACAATCTATTTTGCATGCAAAGTTTTACATTCTTACTACTCTTGCTTACTATCACAGGTATAAACAAAAAAACATTAAAATCAATGCATAAAATCCAACAAAACGCTCATTAATTTCTTTGTCGTGATCATACCGTACACGTGCACTGATACCGTATTTTGGGGTTTATGCCACCGATTAGACCTGATCTATTTAAAAGAAATCAAATTCACACATTAAAATATGATTTATGTTTTTCCTCGTTACTCCCAGGATTCAGATTCATATTAATGTAAGATTTTATCTTTATTTTTCCGTCCATTTCCAACTGAAATCTTCAAACAAGTCACCACAAATTTCCAGGAGGAAATATTCCAACCAGTGATTGAATTACATCATTGTTTATTATTTCTCATCACATTTACACGAGTAAATGCAATAATAATCTGACTGCAGTGGCAATAAAGTGCCTCCTGGTTCCATCCCGCTATGCTTTGCTTCTTGTTCTGCTGCTGTTTTTGAATATTTTTCGTTTCTCAATAAGAAGCTCCCGCCTCTATGCGCTCGCCTTTGGAATCTATAATACAGTCCACGGTAATCAGATACACATTTCATCAATAAAAAGAAAAAAAAATAATCTGAACAGCTACCAAAGGCTGTTGTTTTAAAGCCCCGGAATCTTTCGATGATTAATTTCCCTGAGCTCAGGAAAGAAATATACCTGATTTAAAAAACAAATAAGAACAAAAATTATCATGCTGCAGCTTTTCTTCCTCCATCGATGTAATTGAAAATTAGATTAAAGGGCCAGGAGGACATTTTGTCCTATAATTTACATAAGTGAAAAGTGTCTTTTCTTCATAAAGTCTTCATGAACATTCAGCATGGGTTTCTCCCTACAGGACTTTTATTTTATTTCGCAAAATGTCTATAGAAATTAATTTTTTTCATAGTAACGTTACAAATGAATAAGGATGTTATTTAATAATTGTTATCCCATTTCTGAATCTATGTACATACAATCTGAGTGAACTAATTATATAGAAAATAGAAAATCGTTGAATGCATATATGTATATATGTAGCACCTTGTAGTCTTGGAGGAACGTTAGTTCATTTCACTAACGGGTCTGGAACACGGACAGAACACGATGTACTGAACTGTATATGGTTGGAATGACAAAAGCCTACTTGACTTGACTTGACTTGACTTGAATGCTCATTCCCCTCAAACAATTGAAGCAATTTTAGCAAAAATACACTTGGGATTTTACTCTGAAATACAGCGAGCCATTTGTTCAGCTTTATTTTTTCAGATCCAGGTGAAAAGAAAAGAAAAGCCAAGTTTTAGCTCTTTAAGCAGCTGTTGCTGAACTGCTATGAAATCGCCGCACTGCCGGTGCTGACTGATGACGTCAGCGCCCTACACATGTGCAGCAGCACAAAGTCACATCAATTCAAGTCTCATTCAAGTCACATAACATGATTTAAGATACCCACTACATATCAGATATGTATCCGAGCTACAGTAGAAGCACATTAGAAACTGACTTTATCTGATTGGGAAAGTAGTTAAACAAAATGCGGTCTTTGTCACATTAGGCTAAAAAAAAAAAAAATTTTGTTCAACATTTTAATTCAAAGGTCACAATCCAAATAGCATACTACTGTACTAAATTTTACAGTAAAATATTTACAGTATAAATAATTGCATTTGTGAAAACCCCATTAAAAATTTATTTAGCAAATTCGATGCGTGTACAAACATTTCAAAAAACCATCTTGATGTGTTCCGTTCCTCTTCTTATGTCCCCTAAATTATTATTTCGTCAATATCTTCAATTTACAGACACGTCAACTTTATAATTTTTTTATACTGTATGTAAAGATTAATATTCATTCATTCATTCATTTTCTATACCGCTTAATCCTGTGTACAGGGTCGCGGGGGACCTGGAGCCTATCCCAGGAGACTTCGGGCACTAGGCGGGGTACAACCTGGACAGGGTGCCAATCCATCGCAGGGCACACACACATACACACACTCACACACCCAATCACACACTATGGGCAATTTTTTTTTTAGGAACACCAATTAGCCTAACCTGCATATCTTTGGACTGTGGGAGGAAACCGGAGTACCCGGAGGAAACCCACCAAGCACGGGGAGAACATGCAAACTCCAGAATAAATAATCCAGTTAAATATTAATATCTGTTTGCGTCACATTCTCCCCATCTCCTATTGTCTGGTTATGTATGCAGATACAGTAAGTCGGTTTTGTGTGTGAAAAAAATTGAATTCGACCAATAAAAAAATGCACGTACTGTACAGTAAGATACATTAACTTTAAAATATGTATATTATCTGAACGTAAGCGAAAATTGCCCTTAAACAAGAAGATTGTACGGGTTTCATTTACTGATTGTAGCTCTCATTTTAAATTGCTTGCAAGAAGCAACGGATAAAATTCTAAATAAATGAGAACGATCCATTTAGGCTGTGTGCTGGACCGACATCGCCGTCTCTGGGCCTGAACCAAAACCACTTCTTTTAATTCACTGAGCGGTTCTGACAACTTTATGAGCTAATGTATTATCATACACATTTACTCTGATGAACCAGAGCAAAGTGTAAAGTGTGTCGAGGAGAAGGAAGCAGTAGGAAAAAAAGAAAGGGAAAAAAACCCTACATATCATACAGTACGACTTACCAGTTAATCCTCATTTTATTATTGCTGCACAGCTGGATAGGGGTATATTAAAAACAACATGATGTTTTTTTCAGCAGGTTCATGAATCAAGTATATTAAGGGGAAGAGATTAGTTTGCCTCGGAGATTAGAACAGAGCTTCTGATATATAGTTCAGCAAACAGGGTGTTATAAAAACTGGTTTGCCTCTTAGAAGCTTCGGTTTACACAGAAAATTAATGCACGAGGAGTGTTCATGTTAAACCAGGACTTGTGATTAACTTGATGAGTGAAAGTATAAAAGCGACTGACGTTTACAGAAGACTTCAAGCAGACTACGGCGATGAGACTCAGTAAAACATTCGCAAAACACTTGTAAGGTGCAAACGTTTTAAAGAAGGTTGCACGTCCGTGAATGACGATCCTGGATGAAAAGGCCATTGCAGTGAACATTTAGCAAGTGGAACACCTGATCCTTGAAAATTGATGCATAACTTGTTGCTGATTTGCTAAAGAGCCTGAGATCTGTCGGTGTGAACATTCTGTCATTCACCAACACCACTTGCACGTTGCAGGAACTATTAGTTTATACAAATTTTTCCCCAACCACTTTGAGCGATTTGGAAAACTTAATGTTTTGGTGCTCAGATATTAGGTTATAAATTTTTAGGTTATTTTGATTACAAATTCACTTTAAACGATATAACAGGGGTACCATTGCAATTATTCTCCCTTTGAAGTGCCCTACGGAAGCATTATTTATGCCGGTTGGAACACAGCCTTGGTGTCGTTTGTGCGAAGAAAAGGTGAGTATTCAAGTGAGTATGTTAGAGGTTATCACTTATAATGAATGTTTTCTGGGCGGCACGGTGGTGTAGTGGTTAGCACTGTCGCCTTGCACCTCCAGGGTCTGGGTTCGATTCCCGGCCAGGCTCGATTCCCGTCTCTGTGTGCATGGAGTTTGCATGTTCTCCCCGTGCTTGGTGGGTTTCCTCTGGGTACTCCGGTTTCCTCCCACAGTCCAAAGATATGCAGATTAGGCTAATTGCCGTTCCCAAAATTGATCATAGTGTGTGTGTGTGCAGGGTTAGCCCCCTTCCTGATTTCTTATTCTTTTGCATGTTTGTCACACTTAAATGTTTCTGCTCATCAAAAACCGTTAACTATTAGTCAAAGATAACATAATTGAACACAAAATGCCGTTTTTAAATGAAGGTTTACGTTATTAAGGGAGAAAAAAAACTACAAATCTACATGGCCTTGTGTGAAAAAGTGATTGCCCCCCTTGTTAAAAAATAACTTAACTGTGGTTTATCACACCTGAGTTCAATTTCTGTAGTCACCCCCAGGCCTGATTACTGCCACACCTGTTTCAATCAAGAAATCACTTAAATAGGAGCTACCTGACACAGAGAAGTAGACCAAAAGCACCTCAAAAGCTAGACATCATGCCAAGATCCAAAGAAATTCAGGAACAAATGAGAACAAAAGTAATTGAGATCTATCAGTCTGGTAAAGGTTATAAAGCCATTTCTAAAGCTTTGGGACTCCAGCGAACCACAGTGAGAGCCATTATCCACAAATGGCAAAAACATGGAACAGTGGTGAACCTTCCCAGGAGTGGCTGGCCGACCAAAATTACCCCAAGAGCGCAGAGACGACTCATCCGAGAGGCCACAAAAGACCCCAGGACAACATCTAAAGAACTGCAGGCCTCACTTGCCTCAATTAAGGTCAGAGTTCACGACTCCACCATAAGAAAGAGACTGGGCAAAAACGGCCTGCATGGCAGATTTCCAAGGCGCAAACCACTTTTAAGCAAAAAGAACATTAAGGCTCGTCTCAATTTTGCTAAAAAACATCTCAATGCTTAAATTACTATGTATTACTTATGTATCAATACCAAATAAAAAATGAGTTCAAATGAAATATTGAAAAATGAACAATGTTGTGTTTGTGAGGTTATTACACTACTTCTATGTTACGTCACTGCGAAAGCGCATTGAATGCGAGCCGAAGAGAATAAAAAGTCACCCTTTACAGTAGGGGGCGATATGTGCCTATGGCACTACTCCCCATTGTATCGAAGAAGAAGAACGACAGATTAACCAACATAGTTCTAACCATGGAAGTGTGACACAGTATGGTTTTGGGAAACAGTCGTGACTATTTAGTTATTTTCTTCAACGTGTCGTCAGCAAACTTGATGACGGTGGTGGAGTTGGTAGTGGCCACACAGTCATGGGTGTACAAAGAGTACAACAGGGGGCTCAGAACACAACCCTGGGGGGCTCCAGTGCAGTTACTGCCTGTGGTCGCCAGTTAGGAAGTTGTAGATCTACTGACACATAGATGAGCTGAGTCCCAGGTGCTCCAGCTTGGTGGTGAGTGTGGAGGGAATTATGGTATTAAAGCAGGACTGTAGTCGATGAAGAGCATTTTTTCATAATTCCCCCTCTGAGTGTCCAGGTGAGTGAGTGATGATTTAGCTACTGTAAATTATTAGCCATGTTATTAAGCATGGAAAGTGTTAATCAGATGACTAAATTAAAATGTTTAAACTTCCATGATTTTTGCTACGAATCACTACGGGTTCAAAATCCTGCCTTGCAGAGTCTCTCAGGCTGCCTCAGATACATAAGTTATGCTATACTTACTTTCCGTCTTTCTAATAAAATAAAATAAAAGAAAAATTTTGTTTGTACATTGGACAGAACTCGCTCTTTTAATGATACCTTTACGTTTCATACATTGGAAGACCCGAAACAAACCTCCGAAAGCGTTCTCTGTGTATGTCTGTATGTCTGTCCAGTCGAATTTGTCACAGCATCACGCAAAACTGGCTCGATAGAATTTAATATAACTTTGCCAGTCCTTCAGTATTTGCCTGAAGTCGTGAGCTTTTCACGACACTTCACCTTGATTTTGACCCTCTAGCGGCATCATGCGAGTTTGCAAGAAGAAATGTTTATGAACGTTATAAATGTCCTCATTTAGGTCAAATATTTCCAAATAATTTTCAATCAATATTACGAATTTTATGACCACTCCTCATATGCATGTGCGTAAATCAATGCTTTTTTTCAATGCTGTTTTACTTTGGTCAACATTTAAACCGTTTTAACCCAAGCAAACAAATCAAGATCCTGTAGTTACAAGGGCGCCATTTGTTACTCACCGCTGAACTATTCTGTTGAGATTTATCATTTATTTATCTTTATTTATCAAAGTGTGTTGTTGAGGACACGAAGTGAACGACTCTGTGTTCACGTTCAGCGAGCAACTCATCGCCATGAAAACCATTCATCAGCAATGTTACCCTGTATTCTGTTCTATCCCCCTGCTCCCAATACCAATATTAGTACACACACACACACACACACACACACACACACAAGCACGCGCACACACACACACTCCCCCCACCATAATTTAATATTCATAACAACATAACCTTGAAGAATACAACGCCGGACTCATTTAAATGCTAATTTGTTTGTTAACATAACATCAAGATTCCACGCGGGACAGGTTACCGAACCAGGCTGTCACTTGATATGTATATTTTATTCCACTTTGTTATTTTTTATTGCCATTTTGATTATGATAATGCGAAACACTAAATAAAACATTAATATAAACAGGATCGGCTCCAAGAGAAGCCGTTATGTATTCAGGTGTCTGATCAGCAGGGAGCTGACCGTATCAGAGATGCAAACGCGGTGCCGTGGTGAATTGTGTCCGATGGTGAATGTCAATATATAGTATATAGTATACATTGATTTTTTTTTTAATATACAGTATATGATGTTAATGTGAACTTTGTACTTTGGAGATACATTACTGTGCAAAAGTTTTGAATCCCATCATTTGTTCATATTCTATATTTTATATTCTTGTTCATATGCTTTTAAAGGTAGTCAGACTGTTTTCTTTTTGTTAAGCCAGGCAGTGACCTACAGTATGAATCATTTAAGCATAAAAAAGCATCTAAGTTAACACATGAACCGTTGAGAAACAGGTGCAGATGATGACAGATGATCAGGCCGGTGATTAGTTATACTGATGATGCTGAATGCTGAGTGGCTGGAACAGACGAGAGGGGAAATGAGGTCGCTGCTGAAGTTGTTATATAAACAATATTTTTAAATCATGTATAGACACAAAACATTTGTTTCAATTTCTACGTAATTTTATTAAATTAAATATTAAGGAATCAGAGCTGGCTCAAGACTTTTGCACACTACCGTACAAAGACTTCAAAATACAAAGATAAAGCCCTAAAGGTTACTTCAGCCCTCAGCGGAAAAATGTAAAAGTGGTCCCCTTGTGAAAGTGGAACTCTCGGGTGCTTTGTTAAAGTCGATCCAACAGGACAGTAATTCAGTAAGTCTTTTATTTAAGTCCAAAAGTTATAGGAAAGTTAGTTATGGAGTTATGGTAAGTGTATTCAGAACCGTAAGTGGATTTTTAAAGTCCATCCTTCAGATTATTAGAAAAACCTGCACTGAAGAAAACAAAACAAAACAAAACAAAACAAAACAAAACAAAATCGTACATCAATGTTTTTAAATTAATGGCAGAAGTTCTACACGCATTTGTGTGTTTAGGTTAAATCAATTATACATATAATTTCATACATTTCAAACATAATTAATTTTAGTAAAATATACATAAAATGTCTTAATATAAAAAAGTTACATGTGGTCATAATCTTTCTCTCTTTTTTTGAATTTGCATTTTGCTTTTGACCTGCAATTTCCTCTATTCTGCCTCTTCCTTTAAAAACAAACACTTAAGAATTGTTTTTTTTTTTTTAAATCAAGTTATGCTTATAACCATGTTATGAAGACTAATAACAGCAATAAAATTCCACTGTAATGACTAACGTATGACTTTGTTCACTGCTAGTTTTGCTAGCTCAAGGTGAATGTCAAATGCATAACACTATTATGACAGTTATACAGTATAGCTGTCAGGTATGTCAGGTGTTATGAAGAGCTCATGTCCTGCAGGTGTCATACTGCCTTATGAATATTTCTCTAAAGTCTTATCAATTGATTTTTATTGTTTAAGAAATACAAAAAATATATATATGTAATTTCTTTGACATGTATGTAAAATGGGCTTATAATAATGTTATACAATTTAAATATTACATTTATACTCATAGCAGTGCTGTTACAATGTAATGACAGAGCTATGGATGTTTTCACTACAACTTAATTTAGCTAGCGCCAAGGTTTTTTATAAATAGCTAGGGCAAATTTATAATGCATGATTATGCAGGCTTATGTAAGGTGTCATATGAAGGCCTTATGAAGCTCTTATGTAGCTCTATGTAGCTCTCTCTGTGCATCATTCTAATCTACTGTTACTAAATGATCTGATCATGTTTGAGGAATATAACTTGACAATGTTACTTCTGTGTATAATAAACTACTTATAACTAATGATTCATCAGCGATTCATTGTGATCTTTAATAATGCCTCAAAAACATCTTAATATCATGTTATAACTGTTCATGTGGTGTACTGTACGACCTTTATACAGTAACTAGTAATTCAATTGTACAAAATTCAATTAATGAATATAATTCTCATTATATAAAAGTTATGAATATTGATTACAGTGACATTGTACTTTAATGACACAGATAAGGAATGTATTTATAATAATAATAATAATAATAATAATAATAATAATAATAATAATCTATGGGAAATGCATAACACTGTCATGACAGAGTAATAGTGTTTGTGTAATACGTGTGAAGGTGACACGTAAACCTATGAACACCACCCTTAAGCAAAGTGTTTTACGGAATGAGTTATTCCTTGTTTGAGAAATATACTTTGACAATATTATATTGCTTTTTGATAAATTACTAACTAGAAAACTCTTCTCTCTCTTTTTTAACAGTAGTTATAATATGAGAGAAATGTTCCTACACCCTTCAGGCTTTCCAAGTTCTTAAGGTCTTGCTTATTTGGACTCCAGGCCCCACTCAAAGCCGCGTACCTGTGATGTGTAGAAACCCAATCCTTGGCGGCTGTTAGTTTAGGTGTTGGCTTGTGGCGAGCGAGGCTGGTTATGATGCATTAGCGGTTAGCTTGATCAAAGCAGCCAGTCTGAGCGTGTGTGCGCAGACGGAGGGTGTCGCTGCGTCCAGAGCGTCTGGTATGCGCCGAGTGACACAAAGCACTCCCCTGTTCTCGCGGTGAGCGCCGAGTAAACTCCGGCAGACCTCAAACGCACTGATACGCTTGTTGTGTGCCAGGAATGTTAACAGGAAGTCCACTTTAGCGCAAGAGCGCAGAGAGTGTGCGTGTGGAAAAGGGAAAAGGGAGGAGAGCTCTGGCAAGCCTCCCGTTCGTCTCGGTGCCTCATTATGCGTCTCCAGGAGAAACAAGATCTGCTTATTTGGACTGAACTCCACCAGAAGAGGGCTTCACTCTCATGATGGGTTTCCTAATGCGAAAATGTGCGCCATGGCTCATCAAAGACACATCACCTCACCGGGGCCTCGCACTTTTGCACTGTGCCATTTGTGCCTCACACACACAAGTGTGTGTGTTCTGGCTTGTGCCTGGCTTTGTGTGTGTATATAAGCGTGGACCGGCTAAGTGTGTAGGTGTAGGAAGACGTGTGTGGTCTAAGTTAAAAGCTTATTAAGCCCACCCTGAGGTTCGAGCCACCTAGATTGGTTCCACGCCACCTTCCTTTTTCGCCCCCAAGTAAGTCTGGACGTTTTTTCCTATTTTTTCTCTCAGAGAGCGACGGAGCCCACGCAGAGAGACCCTCAACACAGTGAGACGGAAAAATACCCCATCTGTGATGATCTATGGTGCGAGCGGTTGCACTCGTCTCTCTCTCTCTTTCTCTCTCTCGCTCGCTCTCTCACTTTAACTTGCGTCCTGTTCAAGCTCAGCTCGCAATATGTCAACGTCACACGCAATTCACAGAAACATATGTTGCCCATTGAACATCCCACACTGTCTGGGCCGTGTTAACACAAGCATCTTCTGTGTCATCCTGCACGTTACTCTTTCAACGTGGAAACACTTTCTTACACACTAATACCCGCAGCCTTCGGACGATTATGGCTGCACCGCAGTATTGGCGCCTCCTTAAAAGATAAATGACCGGGAGCTTGTGGATTCCGTGGCGGCTCCATGATTACGGTCGTTAAGGACGGGCTGCGTTTCGCATCAGAATTTTCTTCCGCAGACTCCAGACGAGAAGAAAGAAGGGATTCGTAACACTTTCTGTGACAAATGAAATTCATAAATCACCATAACTGTCAGTGATCTATTGTGATCTTTAATAATGCCTCAAATAAAAAAACATCTTATAATCGTGTTATAACTCGTCATGTGGTGTACTGTATGACCTTTATACAGGAGCTAGTAATTCAATTGTACAAAATTCAATTAATGAATATAATTTTTATTATATACAAGTTTTAAACACAAAACTGTTTATGTTTATTGAATTTGTTGGCGAGTCAGGGGTTCTACTGTTGGGCCCTTGGGTAAGACCCTAACACCTACAGTACGCCCATATAAAATATTCAGCAACCAGATATTCATGGCATCCTCAGTGTCAGTCCAGAGCATGAAGAAGCGCAGCCGGCGTACAACTTGCAAATGATCTGATGTGGCGTCCGTGAGGAAGGGGAAACGCCCAAGAAAACAGTAATATGGAAACACACAGAAATACATTTGTTTGTTTTTATTATCTAGAAAGACAATGAGGTTATGAATTAGATGTAGCATCTACTTAACCTTCAAAGGTTCTGATCATTATTGCAATCACATCAAAACAATGTTTTAGAACTTATAATGCGCACATAATTGTTAGTATATTATATAATTATCCTCAGGTCATTATTAATTACAAAGTCTGTAATATATAGTGTTATATATTGTTTTATATATAATATGTTGTTATATGCTGTTATTATTATTATTATTATTATTATTATTATTATTGTTATTATTATTATTATTATTATTATTATTATTATTATTATTACTGTACATGTTTTTGAAGTGTTATAAGAGTTTACAAAACATCACCACTTTGCAAAGCACAAATATAATATTTTATTAATATTTGCTTTACAGAAGGTGTTGCAAAGAGATCTGAGGAATTTGGTAGTACTAAAGGTTATGTAGTGTATATGATCATTAATGCCACTTAAACGTAGCTTGGAAACTGTTATGTCAAAGTCGACGTTTGTGAGGTGAATAGGTTCAGCTCTGGTGTTATGAATGACTTATTAAGGTGTTATGTCGTCTTATTAAGACTGATCTCTTAAGCAGAGGTGTCAAGTAACGAAGTACAAATACTTCGTTACCTTACTTAAGTAGAAATTTTGGGTATCTATACTTTACTGGAGTAATTATTTTTCAGCCGACTTTTTACTTCTACTCCTTACATTTTTAAGCAATTATCTGTACTTTCTACTCCTTACATTTTAAAAATAACCTCGTTACTCTATTTTTATGATCAGAACGCACCGCCCCCCCCCCGGTCGCATGATAAGAACGCGCACAACGTCCACGCCCCCCCCCCCCCCGTCACATGATCAGAAAGCGAGACCTTGATGCTTTTGTCACCCCTCACGGTACTTTTACTTTTATACTTTACGTAGTTTTGAAACCAGTACTTTTACACTTTTACTTAAGTAAAAAGCTTGGGTTGATACTTCAACTTCTAAAGAAGCATTTTTGAACCCTAGTATCTATACTTCTACTCAAGTAATGAATGTGAATACTTTTGACACCACTGCTCTTAAGTGGTAGCAAGTTAACTAGGTTTGTTTGAGAAATTTAATAAAAAGCAAAAAGAAAAGGTTAGACTTAACATTTCTTCTTACAAAGTTAAAAACGCTCGTGTCAATGTCTTAGTCCTGTAATAACAGAGGTTATGAATGTTTTCATTAAACTACAGTTTTGAAATTACTAACTGTAACTGTAACAGTTATAAATAACTATTTTATATAATATTTAATCAGATATGACAGAGTTAAGACATTTGATAACACTGTCTATGAAAGTTCAGTATAATACACTATGAAAATGTTTATACTGTATCATGTCATAAAGCATGTGTAACATTTTACAAACATTATTCCAACTATGAAGATGTATTATATCTTATACAGATTCATTTATTATGCATTATGAACACATTAGCAGTAACACATATAATTCATCTCACACTTACAGTAAACGCCTTATAATGCAATTTTGTAGTCATTTATAGATGCATTATAAAACGTAAGTTGCAAATAGTTATTATACAATGTCTTAGAAGTGTATTATACAGTATATCATGTTATAAATGTATTATATAAATATAGAAGTCAGCGTTATTATTCGTGTTGGTTTGTGTGTGGCATACGTAGCGCTATGAAGGGTTATGAAGACCACCCTGAAGTTAAGTGTTACAAAAAAAGTGATTTCATTGTGTTTGTTTGAATTAGAATTCATTCAACAATCCTATATTAATTTTTGATAAATTACTGATTAGAAATTTTTTACACCGTGATCTGTGACATTACCGTTATGGTCTCGCTCCACGTTTCACAATTTAAAGTTTCTCTTTTTCCTTCTCACACATGCGTAACTCCAGGTGTTTCCAATAAATCCGGGAGGCTGGAGGTTTAATTGTAAGTGGCAGGCCTGAGGTTGGGATCCCTGCAGCGTGCTGTCGCCCAGCGTTGGACCTGCTGATGGGTGTGGAGGTGTTTTTACTGAACTAGTCTGAGGAGTGAAAAGAGAGAGAGAGAGAGCGAGAGAGAGAGAGAGAGAGATGAGAGACCCACCCTGTGGCTGAGGGACAGACAGAACAGAGAAGGGATTGTTTGGCCGGGTTTGATCTGACAGCTTTGGAGCAGCGTAGTCAGTGCATTGCCAGTTTTTATTCCTGCAGATTTTAACAACATCATCGTGGCTGACAGATGAGATTTCTAGTCACTTTGGACTCCTTCGGTGCAATTTACAATCAACTCCAGAATTCTGGAGCCGGCCGCAAGAGCTATTTACATTTCAACATCGAATTAATGCGGGAAAAAATGTACTGTAGTATTAATAATGTAATAGAGTTTTGCAGTCAGAGGTTTATATACAAAATCTACTTATTTTAATATAAATGTTATAATTTCTAATTGATAATTAATTGTAACTTGAGATTTAATTTGAGTAGTTTATGCTTTGAAGTTTTTTTTTTTTTGCCCTATACTGTATGCTCACTCACTCGCTTACTCTCTGTAGCGCTTATCCTGTTCAGGGTCCTGAGAGGCCTGAAGCTTATCCCCCTAAGGGGACGTTCTCGGGGTATGGGGCAGGGTGGCTGTTCGTTACAGGGCACACACACTCACACATTCACTTTGGAAATTTGGAAACGCAATTTAGTCTCATGTCTTTGGACTGTGGGAGGAAACCAGAGAACTTTAAAGAAACCCACCAAGCACCGGTGGGGGGGGGGGGGGGGGAGGTGTGAATCGAACCCCGACCCTGGAGGTGCGAGGCCACAGTGCTAACCGCTACACCACCATACTGTACGCACTCCAGACATACTACTGTAACTAAGTTGATTTCCTGACGGCTTACACAACTGCTGACACTGGAGACTCCTTCCATAATTGTTTAATAAACATCTCATTAAAGAAAATTCATCATGTTAAGTAGGAATATTAATCTTTATTGATTAATAATAGCACATATATAAACTATATTTCGTCTACATTGTTTATCCTGTGCAGGGCCGCAGCGGGGTCTAGAGTCTGTTCCAGGAAACTTTGGGCACAAGGCAGGGGAAAACCATGGACGGGATGCCAATCTAGGGCACCGACACACACACACACACACACACAACAAGGGTGAGATTTCCTCCATGAGGAACCATCATGGAGTTAGAAAGTGATCTAAAACGATACGGTAGTGTATAAGTCAGTTGATCGTGCATTATACAAATGTGAACGAGCTGTTGCTATAGAAACAACAATGTATTACAACAAACACATTAATACAGCATAAAACAGTATAAATTCAAAAACCGTTCAGCATCTTCTGACCGATCGGGTCTCTGCGTAAAGAATAATTAATATCCAAACATCAGCACTTCTGTACAGTGTATTTCTTATCTTTAGTCTCCTCCCGATTAGAGATGGATCAAAGGATTAATCTTATAATAATACGATCAGAAATATCATTCCTCACAGTCTGTGCCAAAACATCTTCACTAGACACATGTATCTGTCTGAACGATCTTGAATTTTGAACTAAAGACACATGGAGTCATGTATTTATAAAAAAAGAAAATAATAATAACCTCACGACTTTGTTTTGAAAGATAACTCCGGGGCAGTGTAGAAACACCAAGCTGGTCTGTTATTTAGGTCGAATCACAGTTATTATTCCAGTCACGATACGGTTTCTCTGAAAATAAGTCATCGTGGTTTGTGGTTTCTGATCTGATCATAAAACAGCGGAAAAAAAAAATTGGAAACATATTTCGATGCCACACTACGGAACAGGAACACGAGTTCTGCACTTTATCTAGCGTATGTAAACACGTCTATCTGTCTATCTTCCGTAACATAAAGACACTCTTATAATTCCGCCATTCGGTCCAGGATTTCCGAACAGGATTTCCTTTTGTTTATGGTTTGCTTGCTAACCGTGGATATACGTGTATCGCCCGATCCGAGACGAGAGCACAGGCTTGTTTGCTTCTTGGATTATCTGAGAGATGAGCCGCAAATGCCGTGTGATTGAAACAGTGGTGTGTGTGCAAATACGCAGCATGGCATGGCGACATATCTGACAATTGAACATGATTAAAGTTTACGTGTTTAGTAAACATGGCAGATTTTCACTGACAGCTGTAGTTCTGTCAACCATAATCATGGGTTAAGACTGGTAAACTTTTCCACATTGTGGTTCAATTATTTATCCTGAGTCTTCATGTTGTAGCTTGACTGGATACAGTATGTCTTCAGCACAACCACGACGGAATAGGAAGCAATAAAATAATAAAATCCATGTCATACTTTTGTAGGAAAATAATCAGAAACAGGACTACTGTTAAAAACAAAGTTGATCCGTTTGCAATAACAGAATCCATCAAAGTTCATACATCGAGGAACCTCTGTCGTCCAACAGGTAACTCGTGGAGGCCAGTGGTGTTTTATACCTTTAATACAATTGCATTCATTCACATTTTTACAACCTATGGTCAACATTCACACACTACAGGCTATTTGTCAACAGCAATTAGCCTAATCTTCATGTCTTTGGACTGTTAGACGAAACCGGAGCACCTGGAGGAAACCCACCAAGCACAGGGAGAACGTTGGTGATTGAACCCGGACCCTGGAGGTGTAAGCCACTAATCCACTGTGAAGACACCATCAGTAAACTTCACATGATATAATATATCATGTGATATAATTTCATGATGAGGAATGATTAAGGACCAACGGTTCTCTCTCATCGTCTATGCCAGTATTCAAGGTCGCGGGGAGCCTGGAGTAAGCGGGGTACACCCTGGACGGGGTGCCAATCCATCACAGTGCGCACACTTTGGGAACGCCAATTAGTCGTAGTTTGCATGTCTTTGGACTTTTAGAGGAAACCTGAGAATCCTGAGGAAACCCACCAAGCACGGGGAGAACATGCAAACTCCATGCACACAGAGACGGGAATCGAAATCGGACCATGGACATGAGAGGCCACAGTGCAAACCACTACAGAACATAGTTGGTAAGATTGTGGCATGCCACCCAATATATCAACTAAGTTCTGGATAACTAGAGTCCCAGCATGCCCTGCACCTAAACATGTCAGAGTCACATGACCCTAGAATACAAAACGCATTAAATTCCCTCCTTATCGCTTTCACCTGCACCTTATCTGGTCAAATTGGCGTCTACTTTTTTATTTTTTTGTCATGTTTGTCTATGGTTTCCTGTCTAATGCATGTCAGTGATAACATTAGCATTAACCTTTAGCTTATTCATTCATTCATTCATTCATTTTCTATACCGCTTAATCCTGTGTTCAGGGTCGCGGGGGACCTGGAGCCTATCCCAGGAGACTTCGGGCACTAGGCGGGGTACTCCCTGGACAGGGTGCCAATCCATCGCAGGGAACACACACATACACCCACTCACACACCCAATCACACACTACGGGCAATTTTGGGAACGCCAATTAGCCTAACCTGCATATCTTTGGACTGTGGGAGGAAACCGGAGTACCCGGAGGAAACCCACCAAGCACGGGGAGAACATGCAAACTCCATGCACACAGAGACGGGAATCGAGCCTGGCCGGGGAATCGAACCCAGACCCTGGAGGTGCAAGGCGACAGTGCTAACCACTACACCACCGCGCCGCTCCTTTAGATTATCTCTAGCTGTATTTCTCTTTGATTTTTGATTGTGTTAGTTTTTTTTTTGCTTTTCTTTTTTTCTTTTCTTTTTAAAAAAAGGTCTGTACTTGCGTCCTGCCTCAGCTGAAAAGCCGTCTTAAAGTTATACAGTAGTTTTGCTCCTGACTGACACTGGAGACTCCTTCCATAATTGTAATAAATAAAGCTAAGTTTACTCAGAAACATTGCATAACATCAGTTGAAAAAAGCAACCAAAAGTTGTCCACATTTGTCCACTAAATTCATTATGTAGGAATGATACGGTAATAGAATTAACGTAAACCGAATTTCCGTCCACTTAATTCACCCAGTGTTTTGAATTTCCACACTGCTCTCATTTAATCACTTCCGTTCACATGCACAGATCCTAACAAGAAGTGAAAGCCGTTGAGCTAATGATGAAAACGTAATAATGAGACATGTTTCTTTTCTCCTCCTTTTTTTCTTCTTCTGATAAATCATATCAAGCTGTTTCTTAGGACTAGCTTTAACTGGATTATTTCTTCTTGCCGTGTCTAATCTTTAAGCATCCCTGCACCCCGATCATCCAACCAGATTCGACCAGCTCTCTCGGCTCATATCTCCCGGGCCGTGCTGACTGAGACGTCCCCGTGGTCCCTCATTAGATTTTCAGATTTTCAGAGCTCGCTGCCTGTGATGGATCGGTAGTATTTGTTGACTGCGGGGCGTCGTTTATGCTAATGACTCATTTAAAAGCATTACATATTCATGGTCAGGGATCTTTCCGATTGTGTACAGGAACTCATAATTAATGGAGCAGGTGAGGGGGTTCCGGTGGGGGGGGGGGTTATTAGGGAAGAGGGTATACCGTAGGACTCTGGGGTGGTTCTTTAGGTGCCCGAGGTGCCGACTGGAGCGCTGGAGTGCTAGCTGTAAGACTGGTGTACATGAGAATATCCAAACATATGTGTGGTGGCAAGGGGCAACCTGCTATGGAGTCACGTTCAGACTACTATACACTCTACAGTTCTGAAAACTACAGACTTACTTTATTTGGAAAAATGGTAATAATGGAGAAAATCACATTAATATATATATTTTTATTTCAGTGAAAGACTCTTTATTTACTGTATAACCTCGTCTTTAGGAAATGTTCTTTCACTCACTCCTGTTCTGCAGCATGTTATTAATGTCTTAATATTAGTACTCAGACATTTAAAGGGCACCTATTATGCAAAATTCACTTTTTACTCACCTTTAGATATTCTGATGAGTCTCCAGTCTGTGTAAACAAACATTGTTATTTTTTTCTGTTTTTGTCTTGCTCCATGTTTTACGAGCTACAGTAAATAAGGCTGGCCCGGAAGCAGTAATCAGTAAGCAGCTGACCATGAAAGACTATCCTAGCCTTGTTAAATATGTTTAAACTGGTATATATTAAATATTAATATTTAGCATTTAATCTTGAATTAATGCTCTTAATTAAATACTCGAATGTTCAACTGTTTGTCAGAAATGCAGGAGAAAAAGCCTGAAAACAGCCTGAAAATGCTTGAAAGGTCCCAAACATGGGTGCTTCCAGTCCTTGCATTCTGATTGGCCAGGAAAATGCGCTTTCTCAAAAGGGCATTCAGGTGCAGCTCAAATGTTAAAGCTTCAGACACTGAAACAGCGTGTTTGGAAAAGGAGCAACAAACAGAAAATCAAACAGGACAGGATGCAGAATCTGAGTCATATTTCATCTGGGACTTTAACACACACATTTTGAAGACCTCTAGGAATTGTTTTATCTTTTATATACTACATGACTTTTAAACATTGACAAACGATTATTCTGGACAAAGTTTGTGAGCGAGCACATTGGCCATTCTGATGACCATTGTCTTCTTAAATACTAAAGTTCAGTTTAGGATTGCGATGTTGTAATGCATTACGATGTAATGCAATTATACTAAAACATCATCAAAGTGTGAAATTATTATTTCTTTAAATACATTATTACATAAATAAATAAATCCAAGTTTATCTTGGTAAATCCTAAAAAATATGGCAGACAAACTGATTGTTGTATTTCTTAAACGCGTAATGTGAGGTTAGAAAGTCTGAAAAAAAAAAAAACATTTTCATCAAAGTTTTATAAAAATAGTAGATTCTACTAATTTTTCTCATACTGTAAAGCATATTATTGCCAGAAAAACACAAATGAATATTGGTCAATATATGATGGGTTTTCTCAGACCACCTCACGCACCGTAAAACATCCACACGCAAATATTCACACACATGAACCGAGCATCAGTTACGCACAGTGCAGCCTGAGCCGTCATGCGTGCGACCCAGTGGGACGGTTTCCAGCCATGCGAGCGCTCAGGAATCATGGAAATCTCACGTACATGCTGCAGTTGAGTGGAAAAAAAGGAAAAGAAAGAAAGAAATAAAAAAGAATAAAATGGTCCATGGGGGAGGAAAGACATAATTGAGCACAGTAAATTTGGAGCAGAGTTATTTCTTTACAGTGTGTGTGTGTGTGTGTGTGTGTGTGTGTGTGTGTGGAGGTTGGACTTGGCATTGAGGTTGGGGAATGTGTCCTGTAGAGTTCTCTAATTTGAAAGACAGGGGGAAAAGAGAAAGAGAAAATCAGTAAGAAAAGAAAGGAAGAAAGAAAGAAAAAGAAAATAAGACATTTTCTAATAAGACATGTTATAATAAGACATTCATATCATGTTATAATCACCCATAACATTAACACATCAACATTGATTATCAGGACGTGGGTATTGTTTGGCGTGGGTACCAAAGACCAGATGGTGTCGTACGATCCCAATGCTGTCCAAGATTGAAAGGCACCAGAACACCCAGTGCACCACAGCATACCATGTTCGAGGCCCAGCAGGCAAATGGTTTAAGTTTGTTGACCCGTCCTGCAAACTCTCCAGATCCCAGTCTGATCGAGCGCCAGTGAGATGCACTGAACAAACAAGTCTGATACACAGAGACTTCACCCCACAACCCACAGCAGCCAAAAGATCTGCTGCCAATGTCCTTGTGTCAGACTTCACAGCGCCCCTCAGAGGTTCTGTAGAGTCATGACCCTGATGGGAGAAGCAGAATCTACACAGTACAGGGCTTAACGTCTTGTGCTGTACTGTTATGGCTGATTGGTGTGTCATTATATTTGATGGATGGATGGATGGATGGATGGATAGATAGATATATAGATAGATAGATAGATAGATAGATAGATAGATAGATAGATAGATCCAGTAACAAGAATAGTAACACAAAATGTACTTGGAATAACAAAATGTCCAAACAAACAAACACATGTGGGAGATGTGAGCCTGAGTTATATCAATTAAAAGTATACATCAATTATAATGTATTTATATCACTTGTCTGGTAATAAACTAGTAAGATTAAAATTGTTCTTTCAGTTTTCAGTGTGTGTGTCTCAAACTTTACTTTTGAAAACTGTAAGTAGATTCAGTTCTTCTTATAATGCATAAGGATACCATTTATTAAATGTATTAGTAGTCTACAGTATATCCTTTATGGTTGAATTATAAAAGGTTATAACATGCATATAAACAGATCTTTATAGAGTGCAGTACATTTATCGAATTAGTACAAAAAAAACGCCCACAACTATTTCACGATAAATCAGTTGTGAGCTGTATTGAGCTTACAGCCGCGCTCTGACTTGACGTATCACACTGCCAAGTGTAACGCTTTCATCCGTCTTGTTGGCATTTTACTTTATGACTTTGTGGGAGCTCAGGAATTTCACCCAGAGTTATGACGGCTCACCTGTTAGTGATGATTGGACCGCTTCCATGAGCGTGATCTCTCCGGTCCAGACTCCCTCGGTGGTCCGGTGCTGCCAGCCATCTGACCATCAAATCAAGGTTTCAGACCTGGTGGGATCTGTAGTCTGTTAGAATGAGCACTGTGTGTGTGTGTGTGTGCTGCACTGGCACTGAAATAATATTTCTTGTAATGTGAAGTGACAGTCAAAATTATGGTCACGTTCTTTCTTTCCCTCAGTCCGCTCTCTTTACAGTGCCGGGTCTCACTTCTTTGCCAAGTGCTGGTAATATCTGCTGTAGATTGCTGGCCGTCAGCAGTTCCAGGGCGCTCAGTCGAGGGCCGTAACCACTCAGGGAAGCGCAGCGCCTCTGCCAAGGCAAATACAGCACAAAAAAAAAAAAGTGTGTGACTGTTAATAGCAAAGAGCCATTAATGGTAATGACAGAGGCACAAGATGCTGTATGGCAGAAGCATCCGTTATTTACTCCATAAGACTTAACGGACAGGTATGCTGGACTCGGCTCGCTGCTTAATTAAGGATCTGCACAGATCGGTGTTGGAGAATGTTACAGAGCACCTTCTGAGACCGGGCAGAAAAATAAATCCAGCCCGAACCTTTATTTTTACTGCTATTAAGATTTTTTTCATAATGACATTCGTAGTTTTTTTTTTTTTTTTTAGTTTATATTTTCACTTCGTTTAATGGTTTCCTGCATTACCCATAATGCAGTGCTTCAGCTTTCATGTTAATTCCACAGGCAGCACGAAGCACAGCATGAAGATTCATTAATGAATAAATAAATAAAATAAAAAAACGTTTTACGCAGGTTCATTGCTCTGTCTTGGAAACAGGACAGCATTCACTATTCAGGAAGGTTTTTCAGAGTTTTAGTTTTATGTAGCTGGAAAACTAGCGCTGGAGGACGGGATGAAGCCAGAGAAAACTCTCCCGGGGGATGGAGCGGCCCTGCAGGCTTTTATTTGATGATTCTGGGCGTCTACATAAAAATTGAGTTACACTAAGAACTACTGAGTTATACTGGAATACGGCAAAGTAATGATTTCATCTAATTTGAGAAATTGTTCCAAAATAAAAACAAAGTGAAATAAAGACAATAAATACGAAAACACTTCTTATATACATATATACATCAATTTCTTCCTCCTGGAATGTGTTTAGTCTGTAAAAGCGAGGAATTGCACTGCTCCTGGTCTGTGAGCGGACATGTTTATCCAACTCCTAATCATGTTAAGCCGAGTTACGGTATGTCGTTTATTATCTGACTGGATTAACTATAGGAAGCAAAAACAAGACAAGGTCAAAGCCCTGAATGTGTCTTTTCAAACAGTCCGGATCTCGAGCTTTGTCCTTCATATTATAATATTATCATGTTCTGTTCTGCGAACAATCGCTTTTACAGTGAAACACCTCGGGGGTGTCTGGGTTTCCATTCGGATTGTTTCTGAAAGTTTCTGAGCAACTTTATCGGATCCCGCGGTGATACGCCGAGATTTACGCACCGACTGCTGTGGTTTTAATGCTGCTTTCAGGGTTCATGAATAAATTGTGGAAATCATTTTCAAATATCTGTATTTCTACAGGATGAAGGATGATGGCGTGATAAAAAAACAGAAAGTAAGAAAGAGGCTAAGAAGCCTCCAGGGTTGTCTTGTGTGGTGTCCGTCCGTGCTTTTCATCAACCATCTGAAAATGTAATCATGTGTGTTTCACGTGCCTCGCTCACAGCAACGATAATTGAAACGCCAGATTACGGCTCGAGTCTCGAGGATCCGCGAGGAGAAAACGCTCCGGCAGAAATTGAAAACGCTATAGATATTTACATCTCTATTACTTTTTCAGAGTCAATCTTGTAGGTTTTAATCATCGTAGGTGTCATTTACAGTCATATATTCATACACGGGCTCAGAGTGTAAAAGTATATGCCCCCCTTTTGCTCTCCTGAGGCGCTGGGACTGATACAGTGTAACAAACAACAAACAAACACACAAACAAACACACAAACAAACAAACACATACTACTCTCTAACTAATTAATTAACTAAATAAAATTAAATTAAGTGTATTAATTAGAAAGTTCAAAACATATAGGATATATCAAATGCAAGCCAGGTCACAATTTTCTTTCTTTCTTTCTTTCTTTCTTTCTTAAATTTATTTTCCAGCATTGTATTTTTTTTATTAAAAGAACAAACAAACAAACAAACAAACAAAAAAAACACTTTCAATGCAATTCATGCCTATAATGAGCCATACAAGGGTTCATAAAATGTTATAATGCATTCATAAGTCATTATTTACATTTTCCCAATTGTTTATAAAGACGTACTACAGGTTATGCCCATGGTATTATGCAATAAGACTTCTTAACAAAATGTATTATAAGTGCTGTCTGTTATAATACATAACCAGATTACAAACAAACAAACAAACAAACAAACAAACAAACAAACAATAATTTGCTTAAAGCCATCAAATGCACATTTACCTTCACTGCATTGACTTATTTCCCCCTCAGAATACCAAGACGATCAACATCACACTATCAATTCATAATGCACTATTATATGATGCAATTATAAGGCATTATAACCATTGCTAAAAATGCTGCACACTTTATCGCTACCTTTTTATGATGCATTATGGATTATAAACATCATGATTTTGTCAGATGTCCTTATCCAGATCAGCTTACATTTATTTCATTATATTATATGAGGGTCGTTCAAGCCAAACTGGGACTTGCGATGAAATTCCTGGTGACCGAAGGTGTGAAAAAGATTGAGGTTTACAGAGGACTTTCAGCAAAGTACAATGATGAGACTCTTAGCGGCAGTAGACGATGAACTGTCCAAACAGTATAAAGGAGGACTGACCTCTGTCAAAGATGATCCAGGCTGATGTGTCTTGGAGCCCACTGCAGTCTGTCCCGTCAGCATTTAGTGAGCAGAACGCCCCTCCCTTAACAACTGTTCACAAAATTATTTCCTCAAATCAAGTCCTGTTTTGACTTGAACACTTTTTGAACGTTGTACTACACATACCAGGCTTAACGGGCCAAAAGAGTTCTCAGTTTATACATCCATTATGATCACTGCAAAGATGCTGTTCCTTGTATGTTTCATGCAATTGAGACTATTATTATTATTATTATTATTATTATAAAATAATTACTATTATGTTAAGAAAATAAAAAAGAAGTGGTGATATAATGTTTTACCACCACTACTTACTGTACTTACTGTATGAAGCACTACCTACAATTCCTAATGCATTAAACTCTATAAAGTCTAGTCTATTTTAATAAGTAACTATAGGTTTTGAATGTATAACAAAATACTTTAATTATGTACATTTCTTCATGAGCATATTCATACGTTCCTGTACATCTAGTTCTCGTGGAACTGATGACTTCGTTCTTATGGTTACTACCTACTGTAGTGTACAAGTACTGTAACAATTTGTAATATATTATACTCATAAAGAAGCTCGAGTGTAAACTCTAACGCTTTTCTTAGGTAACTAAAGCTATATTGTGTATATTATATAGTTACTGTCTATATGGCCGTTATAAAAAGGTGTTACCAAGTTGCTGTTAATAACTTTTGCTGTTGATGACATGATACACTATGACCACAACATACTGAATCAGGGATCTTATTAATAACTCATAATGCATAATAAGAGTAAGTCTTTCATGGACATGTAACTTTACCCATGTGTAACTTGTCTTTTAAATATGTTATTCACAAATACTTATTCATGAATGTATGCATATATAAATGTACATATGGCCTTCATTGGAAGTTATTTTTTATATTTTGCTGATTTGGAGGGACCCTGCCCTGCAGTGGCCTCTACTTCAGCTATGACAGGTTTAAACATTTCATGTAGTGTTTATGGCGTGTGAAATGCACTCTTGGAAACGATCCATTCGGCCACGCAGGAGGAGGCAGGTTTTAATTTAAATCCAACACGTTTCACAGGTTCTTCTGAAAAAGAAAACAGGCAGGCTATAAAAGTGATGTGAAAGCCAGATGCTGCGTCCAAACCCAGGCTGCGACGGTTTCGGTTACAGACGACTGCAGAGAGAATCCACTGCACGACTTCAGTTATTGCTGAAGTCAAACACAATCAGAGGGGCTCTGAGCAAAATACACACCAGGCTGTAATTAAACGCTAAATTAACAAATGTCGCAAACGCGATGCGGGTCGTATATACGTTCCACACAAAGGCAAGAGGAAACATGGCTAATGCTACAAGTTATGTTCGCCGTAAAACGGTTGAAATGGTCCATATGACATCGTTTATGTTCTCGGATGTCAGTGTAAAGAAATAATGTGCTGCTAAAACCTGTTTATGTTACCAAGTAAATGTAATGTACTAAACAACATCACACTCATGGTTGTGCTGTTGTGCTGAATATTAGCATGACTGTGATTCAGTCGTAGGCACAATGGCACAGCCCGAGTACAGAGGTGCTGATATTTAGTACAACAGCACAACCTCGAGTGTGATATTGGTTTTATACAGTATAACAGTCCAACAAAAAACAGGTTATTTTGCTCTGCCAACACATATCCTTCTAAGCCTGGTGGAACTAAGCGATCGCGCCTGACTGAGCTGGTGACTGACATTTAGCAACCAACAGTTATTTACATGGGTGTAATTAAAATGGGTGAAAATATTTTTAATTCTGTACCGTTAATGTGTAAGCAAAAGGTGAGTAGAATGAACTATGGAGGTGAAGGACAGACCTGAGAAATGTACGAGATTTACTGTATATTTCCACTTATTCCACTTTAGATTAGTGATGGGTCGTTCATGAACGATTCATTCTTTTTGAACGAGTCTTTAATGTGACTCAGAAGAACGAGTCGTCTCGGAGAGTGATTCGTTAATTTTCTACTGGGTCGTGCATGCGCAATTTATCGCAAAACCTCCGTGGGTTATGTACAGGAAACAGAAATGAGTAGTTACCTTTGAGTCTTTTGGTCCGAATCCTTCGTTCTTTTGTCACGTGACTCCCATAGACGCTATGCAGTGCAATAGATTCAAAAGAATGAACGACCCAGACTAGAAGATGAGAGGTGAGCTGCTCATTTTGTTTATCAGCTGCATTGTAATATTTTCATTACTGGAACTAAAGCCAAAATTTGTATATGTAGATGTGCTGGGGGTCTTTTTTTTTAATAAAAAATTTAACATTTTATTTTATTACTGATCAAAAGAACGAAATGAACAAAATGACTAAAAAACATGATTCGTTCCGAACCGATTCGAACCGAATCACTTAAATGATTCAAACTTCCCATCACTACTTTAGAATATCAGCTCCGTTAACTTCCAGGTTCCGGGTCGAATCCCAAATAGTGTTCAATGGAAAGCTAGTGCACTATGTAAAGTGTACAATCCCTTTTGCTCGACACACCAAGTAGTGCCTTCGATCAGGGGTTCCCAAAGAGGGATTTGGGATTCAGCCTTGTGTTTGAAGCTAGTTAACTTTGTATCTCGCCTTAGGCATAAAAAAACAGCATGAGGCGAGTTAGAATGACTTAGTGTGTTGTTTAAGATGACATCATGTTATGAGATGTGTGTTCCTACTGAAAGTGCTTCTGTGACAGGCTGTGAATGTGAGTTTTGGCAGGCAGCTGTTCTCTCTTCAGTATTGCGGACCGCACACATCTACTTCCACCCACACTGAGACCGAGAGAGAACACCTAGAACATGTACAGTATCATCAGTCATGGAACGCTTCACGGCCAATCAGATCACTTGGTTGGAACTTACTGATGTTTAAATATCATTAGAATTTTTTTATATTTTGTTATATTTTACAGGGTGAACTAATGATTTAGTCATGCGATTAGCATTTATAGATAACCTATTTATTGGCAGTTTGTGGTTGAATTAGTGCATTGAAAAGACTAAATAAATCCAGATCCAGAATTATTGGCACCCTTCTGGAAAATAAGAAGGAACTATTAGCATGTACAAAATAAACTAAATATTATCTCAAATTCTTACTCTTTAACTGAGCATAGGCATTGCCTTAAGATAAAATACTATATCCAAATAATAATAATAAAAAGTAATACTGTATTAATGGCACTGTATGGTGGAGGGGGGGGGGGGGGTATGTACAGAACAAGTAAAACATGTAAATAAAGATATGTTGAGCTAAGAGTATTGTTTAAAATTTTTACATTATTGTTTAAAACTAAACAAAGAAATCTTCATAATGATGGAATAATGATTTATTGGTACCATATTAACAATTATAAAACGTAAAAAAATATATATATGGTGTATAAAGTAAACACAATACTTTTTAGAGCCTATAAAACTATAAAACCTTCAAAACTTTACAAACCTTAAGAATAAATTAAATTACAAAAATAAGAAACAAGCAAATAAAATAAAATAAAATAAAATCCTTAAAAAAAAAAATCAGTTTCAAAATTATTGGCACCCTTCAGGATCAATTCATTCCAATATTGAAATGACGTCTTTGTTGGTAACCTGTTGAAAAATGTACTTCATTATGATTTCTTTCTGTTTTTTTGTTTTTTTTCCCCTCCTCAACAGCACATGATTCAGTTCCCCACTGTGTGAAATGTGAGGCTGAATTAATTGAGTTCTGTGAGAGTGGATCAGCAAGTTTGCATCTTTTCCATCTGGTTGTGCGGAAATTTGATTAACGATTTTGCAACAATTACACGCACAGGATATATTAGCTAACATGATCTGAGACATATGTTATAAATAAATTCTGCTAATCTATGTGAAGGATGCTTTCTGTTATTAACGTTTAAGCGAAGATCGGAAATCAGGCACTTCATCATTCCTTAATTGAAACATACCAGAGAAGATTATTATAAAGAATTGTAATTAAAGAGACACTTGATTCAGTTAAGTCCCTTCATCCAAAGAATCAGTTATGTGTTCAGTGGTTCAATCTGTCCAAACTGATGCGGAGTTTGATTTTTATTGTTCACCTGCAGCAATGGTTAAGGAGAAAAAATAAATAAAAGAAAAAAAAACTTATAGTTAAAGAATAAATTATAAATGAAGATCTCATTTATGACAAAATGGCTGTATGATTGCACTCCATTTTTTTTATTTATCATAAAATCCCCTCTTTGAAGCAGCCAAACAAAACAAAACAAACAAACAAACAAACAAACAAAAATACCATCGAAGTATCTCTGCAACTCCACCCGTGTCTGATTACCCCTTGGACCTGCACTTATGACACCTTACGTCCCACTCGGTGTGGTCAGCACTCCATGAGTCCATTTTGAATTGCAAATCGCCCAAATAACTCAAAAATAATTCACGGCTTTATGTCACGCCCCTGTCATTTTTCTGCATTTGGTCACGTCGGGGCAGGTGTGAGAAGGGCTTCCCCCTTATTGCTTTTGTCTCTCATAAGATATGTCTGCTTATTGTGCAAGAACAAAGAGAGGTAGAAAAGGAGAACGAGGGGAAAGAGGAGGACAGGGAGAAGATCTCTAATATTTCAGCATCACCCTGGTTCAGAACATCATGGCCTTTTCTTTGTTACCACGACAGGAGGATATCAATCAGGGGGGGGGGGGGGAAGTTGCGAACATTGCAGATTTTTTCTTTATTTATTTTTTCTTAACAAAATATATTTTTTTAATATCTTCCAAGATTCGTTGCGGGTCCGATTTCTATCTATTTTGAATAGAAGGTCATAGAAAATGAGTATAATTATTACAGTTGTGCTTTCATACATCATAAACAGTCAAGCTTAAAAATATGTCGATTTACAACAGCTCTATTTGACAGCGTACTTTCATTTCACAATGGTTTGCTCGAAAGAAAAAGCCCTATAATCTTCCCATTAGCTCCTAATCAGCATTTTTTTCCTCTGCTGCACGGATCATTCGTTTGCAAATTAGCTTGTTTCGAGATGTAGCCAATGTGGCAATTTCATGCTTTGACGCACTTATACCTAGAAGTTAATGAGGAAAATGTGTTGTTTTGTGGTTTGCTATTAAAGATCCGAACCTCTATTCATTTATTCGGGCCTGTGTCCTAACGGAACCGGACCTACCTGAGTCGTGTTCGGTTAGTTTACTAAATTTATCTGTGGTCATTTTACTTCTTCTAAATCTTAGATTGTATAAATTGGCACTATTATAAAATTGAAATATACACACAAGTCTAGCAGATGCAAAGGATGTTTGAGATCGCAGACTGTTACACTGAGAGAGCTGCGGCTTTCATTTACACTGGGGATGCAGCCAAACACCAACTCATTATATAGAGCGCACACAGAATAAATAAATAAATAAATAAATAAAAATAATGATAATATACAGTATATATATATATATATCATGCAAGAGGGCAGTTTTAACTTTGAGTGTGGACGATCAGTCAGATACAGTATGAAGCTCAGGAGACAAAGACAGATCTTATGATTTACAGCAGTCCTTTATTTATCCTTAATAACTTCCAGTTCAAGGTCACAGTGGTTTAAATTAAACTACTGATTTGTTCAAACAAAACTGATTATTTTTATTTACATTTGGATTATTAAACAGTGATCCGATATGATCCATTATGAAATAACATGCCACATATACATTTTTCATATATACTGTACTTAAGTAGATGTACCGTAAGTGTTCCTATCTCTACTTAAAGAGTGTTCATATACTGTAGATAATTAAATACATAAGTGTTTATTTGGCTAGTGCTGGGATTGTGGACACCCCTGTACTACACAAAGTTAAAGAAAATATATTCATGTATAGCGGCGCGGTGGTGTAGTGGTTAGCACTGTCGCCTTGCACCGCCAGGGTCCGGGATCGATTCCCCAGCCAGGCTCGATTCCCGTCTCTGTGTGCATGGAGTTTGCATGTTCTCCCCGTGCTTGGTGGGTTTCCTCCGGGTACTCCGGTTTCCTCCCACAGTCCAAAGATATGCAGGTTAGGCTAATTGGCGTTCCTAAATTGCCCGTAGTGTGTGATTGGGTGTGTGAGTGTGTGTATGTGTGTGTGCCCTGCGATGGATTGGCACCCTGTCCAGGGTGTACCCCGCCTAGTGCCCAAAGTCTCCTGGGATAGGCTCCAGGTCCCCCGCAACCCTGAACACAGGATTAAGCGGTATAGAAAATGAATGAATGAATATTCATGTATAAATAATAAGTGATTTTTGTTTTAAGTATTTTAATCTCCCTAGTTTAATAAGCTCGTTTTAATAAGTCCAGTATATTAATGTAAAGTATATACTGTAGGTTCTTGAGATATAGCCAGTGCGAGTCTGTGAAGGCAGAACGCCGCTGGATCCCCACTTTTGGACACTTGAGTAAAGTCCTTCACCCCCCAAGTGCTCAGATACTATCAGGCATTGAGCTGGCAAACCTAAATAACTGCCTAAAGAAACAGCGAAGTCACAGATGACAAATTAATTAACCAGTTTGACTGGTGTGTATTAAAGTGCTTTAAAACAATAGTTAGGATTAAAACTAAAAAACACGTTCTGTTGAAGGATCAGAAAGATAAAGTATTCATCAATTGATTTTTGAAAATGTAATACCAGACCTCATTTACTGTACAATTTCATAAATTATGTTTTTGCCTGGCAAAAGTATTCACACATACAGTATACAGTTCATTCATCTGTTAATGTATTTTATTGGGATTTTATGTAATAGACCAACACAAAGTGGCAGATACAGTAATTGTGAAGTAGAAGGAAAATGATTAATGGTTTTCAAATGTTTTTACAAATTGATTATTTTCCTTCTACTTCACAAGTATGTGCAACCTTGTGTTAGTCTATGACATAAAATCACAATAAAATACATTTACATTTGTGGTTGTAGTGTGACAAAATGTGGAAAGGTTCAAGAGGTATGAATACTTTTGCAAGGCATTGTATACAGTATGTACTTAAGTATACATGTAGGTGTCCATACTCATACTTAAGTACCTAAGTGTTCATATCACTACTTATAGCATGTTTATATGGCTAATTAAGCACATACTGTACGTGTTTATATGGATAGTTAAGTATGCAATAATACTGGTGTTTAAGTACAGTACATAAGCAATCATAAGGATATTTCACTTAAATGGTGTTTATAATGTACATAATTACATGCATGTGTTCATTTGAATACGTAAGTGTCTATATGGCTACTAAACAATAAAAGGGTCAATATGCCTACTTAACGTAAAGGTGTTCGTAGCTACATAAGTACATACTGTAAGTGTTCATATGGCTATAAGTCACTAGGGTTCATACATTCTGAAGTGTTCATCTGTTTTCATTAAAAAGTGTTCATATGGATACTCATAAATACATAAGCTCAAGTATACTCAAGTTTATTTCTGAAATTCATAAAGGTGTCAGACAAACGCCATAAATGTACATAAGGCTTTAGATGATTACTTAAGTAAAATAAAGTTATAATAACTTCATACATGACATAATAACATTAAAAAGATAGTTGATGTCTATTTATACTGGTGAGAACCAATATAAGTTTGTATGTGTTCATACAGCTGACATACTGCATAGTGCTAAATATTATCAAGAAGGCAATGCATTATACAGTGTTAGTTAATGTAATTATGAGCATTTATACAGAGCCGGGTTATGCATTGTATGCTGTCGTGCATGCTATGAAGATCATTATCAGTTCTGTTCTGATTAAAAGCGCTAAACCAGGATTCCTCCCCGTTGTCTCTGCATTGGAAGAAGTTATGCAGTGAAAAAAAAAACTCATGCTAACTTGCAGTCAAATTATTGCCAGCTTGTGTAGAACAGTTTCAGATGAGCTGTTATTAGCCTGATGGATGGAGATATCACTCTCATCATAATAAATCTAATGAGCGGTTCTTCTCTCATCTCTCCGAGGCCTGTGCTGGAAGGCGTGATCTTTAATTAGGGAGCTGAAGAAGAAGAGATGGTGTGGTAGAAGAGCGGTAATGGAGGAGTAATGGGAGGAAGAAGGGGTCAGCGCCAGGCCCTCAGCATTCGCCATTTTGATTAATTCATTTCACTTTTTCTCTTTATATAACCTCAAGCTTCCTCTGCTGGTCTTAGGCTGTGATGTTCAAATCAGTTAAATGTTTAAACTGGTGTTCAAGCTATAACTATATAAGACACAGAGATAAGGTAACACTCTTATAAATAACCAATTAAATAAGAAATGACTTCTTTATAAACTCCATAACCATACAGGATGCAGAAGGTTTTACATTTATATTTTTACAATGTAGTGTATGTTTGGAAAATTATAAAAATACATGTTTAAGTCTATATAATAATATAATATAATATAATATATATAATATATATAATATATATATATATATATATATATATATATATATATATATATATATATAATAAGTATATAATATATATAATAAGTCTATATAATAACAGCTATTTGTTATCTTATTATTGCATGTATAAAGGAACTGCTTGTGAAGAAGTCTACTGTAACAGCTAGTTATAGCATTATAATTTCATTATTTCATAATTCTGTAAATGTTATTAGTTCATTTTTATGTATTTATGTATTTATTTATATTGGCCATAATAATGTGTTGGCCCCTCATTGTACATTTTGAAATATTACCTGTTAAATGAGATGAAAATTTTATTAATTTATTTATTCATCTTCTATATTGCTTATTCTGTACAGAGTCACTGGGGCCTGGAGCCAATCCCAGGAAACTTTCTTCCATGTGACACACACACACACACACCTACACACACACCTACACACACACACACACACACACACACACACACACACACACACACACACACTACATTCTTTCTGGGAATGCCAAATAGCCAATATGGAGTACCGGAGGAAACCAGGAAGTAGGAAGCAAAAGAAGAAGAGCCAAAATCGACACACAGAGACCCAAGGCTGGAATCGAACCCTTGACCATGGAGGTGCAAGACTACAGCACCACCATGCCCTCTATAAAAATCAGATTTATTTATTTATGTAGTCATTTGTGATCTGTTGCCCCCAAATATCTATCTATCTATCTATCTATCTATCTATCTATCTATCTATCTATCTATCTATCTATCTATCTATCTATATATACAGTATACACACACTACCGTTCAAAAGTTTTAGAACATTTGCAAATTTCTTTGTTTTTGTTTAGTGATTTATTTTCTACATTCTACAACAATACTGGGAATTTAAAACTGACCCTTCACTAGGACTCCTTTTGTTTAAAAAATAAAAATAATAAAATTATATACACAGTGGTGTGAAAAACTATTTGCCCCCTTCCTGATTTCTTATTCTTTTGCATGTTTGTCACACTTAAATGTTTCTGCTCATCAAAAACCGTTAACTATTAGTCAAAGATAACATAATTGAACACAAAATGCAGTTTTTAAATGAAGGTTTACGTTATTAAGGGAGAAAAAAGACTCCAAATCTACATGGACCTGTGTGAAAAAGTGATTGCCCCCCTTGTTAAAAAATAACTTAACTGTGGTTTATCACAACTGAGTTCAATTTCTGTAGTCACCCCCAGGCCTGATTACTGCCACACCTGTTTCAATCAAGAAATCACTTAAATAGGAGCTACCTGACACAGAGAAGTAGACCAAAAGCACCTCAAAAGCTAGACATCATGCCAAGATCCAAAGAAATTCAGGAACAAATGAGAACAAAAGTAATTGAGATCTATCAGTCTGGTAAAGGTTATAAAGCCATTTCTAAAGCTTTGGGCCTCCAGTGAACCACAGTGAGAGCCATTATCCACAAATGGCAAAAACATGGAACAGTGGTGAACCTTCCCAGGAGTGGCCGGCCGACCAAAATTACCCCAAGAGCGCAGAGACAACTCATCCGAGAGGCCACAAAAGTAAAATGAATTCTACTGTCTACCAAAAAATCCTGAAGGAGAATGTCCGGCCATCTGTTCGTCAACTCAAGCTGAAGCGATCTTGGGTGCTGCAGCAGGACAATGACCCAAAACACACCAGCAAATCCACCTCTGAATGGCTGAAGAAAAACAAAATGAAGACTTTGGAGTGGCCTAGTCAAAGTCCTGACCTGAATCCTATTGAGATGTTGTGGCATGACTTTAAAAAGGCGGTTCATGCTAGAAAACCCTCAAATGTAGCTGAATTACAACAATTCTGCAAAGATGAGTGGGCCAAAATTCCTCCAGAGTGCTGTAAAAGACTCGTTGCAAGTTATCGCAAACGCTTGATTGCAGTTATTGCTGCTAAGGGTGGCCCAACCAGTTATTAGGTTCAGGGGGCAATTACTTTTTCACACAGGGCCATGTAGGTTTGGATTTATTTTCTCCCTAAATAATAAAACCCCTCATTTAAAAACTGCATTTTGTGTTTACTTGTGTTATCTTTGACTAATAGTTAAATGTGTTTGATGATCAGAAACATTTTGTGTGACAAACATGCAAAAGAATAAGAAATCAGGAGGGGGGCAAATAGTTTTTCACACCACTGTATATATTCTTCTTATTATTATTTTTTTTAAATAAAAGGAGCCCTAGTGAAGGGTCAGTTTTAAATATTTATAACTTACTTTTCAGGGGTTCTATTTTTCCCACTGTACAAACATTTGCTGTCTGTATTTGTGTATGATATGATCCAGAATGAAGCAGTGTGTAAATCACTGTAATTGGCTAGTAAAGTGTAAAGAAGCTCCTTAGTCACATCTCAAGTTGCACATTGGTGAAAATGAGCTTTAAATAAGCGCCCAGAGTATCCTCGATGCTCAGTTTGAACTCGCAGTGAACTACAGGATGCGGCCCTTACTGTGCTGATTTCCTGGAAATAAATAAATAAATAAAAGAATGAATAAATGATAAAGAAAAGAAAGAGCGATGCGGAGTAACGTTGAGCAGAGCACGCAGAACCAGGAGAGACATCCACGTTTATAATGATGGGATCTCAGGCTGCTGGCTGCTGTTGGGAAGCACTTATTTGGAGTGGTAATTTTCCAGAGTGGAGCCCCATCCTGGCCCCAAGAGTAAATCATTTGAAAAGGAGCATTGTGGCTTGGGCTATTATGGTGGTCTTGGAGTGTTGGAATGGCTGCGGTCCCGTGCATTCTCCAGCATACATTCAGAAACGTCTGCGTGTGACTAGCACGAACTTTACAGCTGCGGTGGCCGTGCGAGACCAGACCATGAGGACTTCTCTTACTCAATATAATCTACTCAGAACTTCTCATGCTGTGTATTTTACCAAATATGAACATGGTGTAGCGTTTTTTCTCTGCCATTTTAGAAAAACTCATTTCTTTTTGTTTTTGATGGAGAAAATTCGATTAGTTTGATGAGGTGCAGAAATGCCAGGCTTCTATTTTTAAACAATGCTGGGATGCCAAAAAAACACCACAAAGCTGAGGAACACCCTACAGCTCAGACCAAATCCGTACCGCATTATTTGGATCTCGTTTCTTGGAGCCGATGGGGAATTAACCGACCACATTCCCAAAGGAGGAAGAAACTGGATAGTGCGAGTCACTTTGGTTGTTCTTATAAACAAATCTAATGAGAAATTTGTATAAATTTGAGCATGTGAGGGCAGTTTGGTCAGACCGTGCCCTTAACCCTAAGCTCAACTTTGCTCATTTAAAAAAAAAAAGGCAAAGTGTGAATTGTATAAAATTGTAAAACCATGTTTTTTTCAGGTGACTTGCACAATAAAGCCACAAAACTGGAACCAATCCTTTGGCTCAGGGGGAAAAAGAAATGAAGCCTTTTTACCCCATATAGTACAAAATGTACAAACCAGAATTATGGCAATAGACATAGACTTACACAATGTATTATTATTATTATTATTATTATTTTTATTATTATTGTTATTATTTTTTTGTTTGTTATTATTATTATTTTTTTTGTTATTATTATTATTATTGATGTTGCTATTGTTTTTGTTACAAAACAAAAGAATACCTCTACTGCGGCAATTTTCATAAATATTTCTTTATTTTTTATTATATTTATATTGAAAACCTTATCATGCGTAATTAATTTCATTATTTATTCGTTAACAAAGAAAAAAAATCAGCTACCAGATGGTGTAATTTAAGTTGATTATCTTCCAATAGCCAAACATTCCAAAGGATTTTATTCCTCACATACTACAACAATTTGACAAACAAGTATAATTTTGTAATTATTAAAGAATCTGGTTTTAGTTACGGTTAATGTTGTGGAATGAAAAATCAACTCGGTTCCTTCTATTACTTATAACAGTTATGATCCATCTTTCCCACATCAGCCATGACATTCCTAAAACAAACAAACAAGTAAACAAAGAAACAAACAAGCAAGCAAACAAACGATGCAGTGAGTTACTGAGAAACCAGAAATTGTAAATTCTTCTTATTTGAAGGCCCCCGTCACACTCCAAAGGAGACCTTGAAGTTCCCACTGACAATGTTGAAGAAAAGAAAAAAACATGTGCATGTATCAGGTTCTCAATGCATCTACTGTGTCAAGTTTGGGCATCTTTACCGTCTGTGCCGTGCTTGTAGTACGTCAATGAAGTTCCTAAGAGGTTCTTCCTGCATCTTGCTTCAACCATTTTCTCACCAGGCTTTTCTTAAACAGGTCCAAAAAAGCACCGAAGCTCCACATCAAGGGAGACAAAACTACCGTACGTCCTTATCGGATTCTACTGAATCCCTGCTGAATTGTACAAGTTCTTACTGCATTCACACAGTTAGTGGATGGAGTGTGTAATGGAGGTAAAACCTTAAAGTTACAGCTTCAAAAACGCAAATGAAAACATTGTCATGTCAATGACTGTATACTGTATGTTTTTTAATCTGTTTACATTGAGCATTCACCTTATAGATTTGGGGATTTTATATACGTAAGAAAACAACCACATTATATAAACCCTATACAGTATAAGGTCTGTACTTTGAACTAATACAATTCAACACCTTCTAACCAATCAGCATCCAGAATTATGACTATAAATTGATGCACAACATTTTTTTTTTCCATCCTTAAATATGTCCCCACTCGAATCAATTGACTTATACCCCTACTTAACTTCACGTCTCATGACGATTAAAGACTTGCTTAGCATCTATGCACCACTACAGCACCTCAGTGTAATCCGCTTCCGGCCCCTTTCTTTATTCCAGCGTCATAAATGCTGGTCAGTTTAATTAGATCAGGCGCTCTGGTGCTTTGATTGTAGTCTTGCCCTCATTTTTCTACCCGAAGGGACAATGTAAAATAACACGGCCGGAGTCTCAGGCTGCTGTGTTTGACGTAACTAATAAGTGCCCCCCGCAGTGACTGCTTGCACTGCTCCTTTTCTTCAGTTCCACTTTCCTTTTTTTTTTTTTTTTTATTTATAATTTCAATAAAAAGCAAGCCAGTGGTGCAAATCCATCACTAAACTCATAACACACTTGTCATACGGACATGCTGATTGCTTTTAAATTTGGGGTCCCACTATGGAAAGGGTTGCATGCATTAGAGTGCAGTTTAATGATATAGAGGGCAAATGGGGCCACATAATTACCATGGTAACTCCCCAAGGTCAATAAGGTCAGTGAAGATCCGACCCAAGCCCACCGAATGATTATTTCAAAACTAGTACCCAGAGACTTGGTGCTCCACTGTAAAGCCACAAAGCCGAGGAGATTAAATGATTAAAAACAGGCATCCAGTATCATGTATCTGTTTAATGCCTCAAATATCTGTTTGTCTACCCACATTCAAACCAGAAGTGGGTGTGGTCTAAACTCTATGAACCCTAGCACTATGTCCCCGGGAAAATCCCTGGAAAACACTGTAGCGTCAGCATGGTGTGTAAATTCTGCCTCGGATTGTTTCAAAATATCATCTACATCATTCCAGTCCATAAGTAACCTCAACCAGAGATGCTTTCTATATAATAATAATAATAATAATAATAATAGTAATAATAATAATAATAATAATTTTAAAAACATTAAAAAAAAAAAAAAAAAATATATATATATATATATATATATATATTATATGTATATATATTATATAAACAGTATATATTACAAATATATTTGTAATGTAATATATACAGTGGTGTGAAAAAGTGTTTGCCCCCTTACTGATTTCCTTTTTTTTTTTTTTGCATGTTTGTCACACTTTAAAGATCATCAAACAAATTTAAATATTTGTCAAAGATAACAAAAGTAAACACATCATGCAGTTTTTAAATTAAGATTGTTATTATTAAGGGAAAACAAAATCCAAAACTACATAGCCCTGTGTGAAAAACTGTTAGTCCCCCATCCCGTCCCCATTTAAGCATAACTTGAGGTTCTAAAGCCATTTCTAAAACCTTGGGACTGCAGTGAACCACAGTGAGAGCCAATATCTACACATGTAAAAAAAAAAACATGGAACCTTCCCAGGAGTGGCCGGCCAACCAAAATTACCCAAAGAGCGGCGTGACTACTCATCCACGAGGTCAGAAAAGACCCAGCAACAACACCCACAGACCTGCAGGCCTCACTTGCCTCTGTGTTCATGACTCCACCATAAAAAAGAAACTGGGGGCAAAAATGATTTGCATTGCAGAGTTCCAGGACAAAAAACACTACTGAGCAACATAAAGGCTTGTCTCAGTTTTGCCAGAAAACATCTTGATGATCCCCAAGACTTTTGGGAAAATACTCTGTGGACTGACGGGACAGAAGTTGAACTTTTTGGAAGGTGTGTGTCCCACTATGTGGCATAAAAGTAACATTACATTTTAGAAAAAGAGCATCATACCAACAGTAAAATATGGTGGTGGTAGCATGATGGTCTAGGACTGTTTTGCTGCTACCAGACCTGGAAGACTTAGTGTGATAAATGGAACTGTGAATTCTGATGTGTACCAAAATAAATATCTTGAAGGAGAATGTCTGGCCATCTGTTTTTGACCTGAAACTGAAGCGAACTTGGGTTCTGCAGCAGGACATCATGATCCAAAGCACACCAGCAAGTCCACTTCTGAATGGCTGAAGAAAAACCAAATGAGAACTTTGGAGTGGCCTAGTCAAAGTCCTGACTTGAATCTAATTAAGATGCTGTAACATGACCTTAAAAAGGCGGTTCACGCTCGAAAAATCCTTCAAATTCCTCCACAGTGCTGCAACAGACTCAAGTTATCAAAAATGCTTGATTGCAGTTGTTGCAACCCAGTTGTTAGGTTTGGGGGCAAATACTTTTTCACACAGGGCTATGTAGTTTTGGATTTTGTTTTCCCTTAATAATAAAAACCTTCATTTAAAAACTGCATGATGTGTTTGCTTTGTGTTTTATCTTCGACTAATACTTAAACTTGTCTGATGATTTGAAACATTGAAGTTTGACAAAAAGCAAAAAAATAAGAATAGATTTGACGGAATCCCACATTTTGTCATGTTGTTTTGTCTTGTTATTTTTTTTTCGTTTTGAAAGCTCTGTCACTAAAACAAATTCCATGACTCTGATTCTGATCTGAAATCAGTAAGGGGGCAAACACTTTTTCACACCACTGTATATACTGTATAAACACTCTATACTACACCTACCTATATAATTACATGTATAGAAAGACAAACCTTTATCAATATTTTAATACAAAATCTATTTCTATACATTACATATTGGTATATATGATAAGATTATGATAATAATATTACATTATTAATATTATATTAATATAAATATACATTTACATTTTCATTTCCTGAAGTGCATATACATTTTTTTGGCTGACTCGGTATACAGTATCGGGAAAGTTGAACATTTTGTTTCCACATCTTTACTACACCAATAATTTATTCATAAATATTTAGTTACATATCTAATCTTCCAAAAAAAAAAAGATTCAGCCACATTAAATTTTTCATCCTCATCTACACCTTGACTTTTATCTTCAAGCAGCTTCAAGTGCTCTGGTTTTCATCACTAAATTAAACCTGTTTGAAATATTCATAAAGTAAAGGAGACAAATGAATGGGAGGGTGGAAGACATATTGAACGTGTGCGTGTTCGTGTGTGTGTGTGTGTGTGTGTGTGTGTGTGTGTGTGTGTGTGTGTGTGTGCGTGTGTGTGTACGTACTGTATGCAGTGAGGGATTCGACCAACTTAAAGTAGGAAAATAGAGAGGCTGTAATATATGTCTTGTTCTGGCTGGCTGTGTTTGCTCAGCTGTGAACAATGTTTGCCCACTGGATGGAGGCGTAAGTGACTTTCTGATGTACACTCAGGTCCAATAGGGACTTTGGAGGAACTGTTTGTACAGAAACATGTGGGATTTTTTTTAACAGCAGATGAAAGACGGAGTTTTTTCTAAATATTTCATACTTTGGTGAGCAGTGCTCGGCCTCGGACTTTCCCCTCCCCTCCTATGTTTTATTTAAACCTGACAGATTGATATCGTCCCATCGACCAGTGAAACGTAAATATTAAAATATGAGATCGGAATAATGGATAATACTGTGCTTGAAGCCAAAAAGAGATTGTGTAAATATTATAAAAAATCTTTATTAATATTAATATTACGGTTGATTTGTCCTTAATCGCCTGTATATACAATCATCATGCATGTGTAAATAGAAACGCTATATACAGTGGCTTGCAAAAGTATTCGGCCCCTTGAACTTTTCCACATTTTCTCACATTACAGCCACAAACATGAATCAATTTGATTGGAATTCCACATGAAAGACCAATACAAAGTGGTGTACACGTGAGAAGTGGAACGAAAATCATACATTTTTTAGGGTCACGGGGACGTGGAGCCTATCCCAGGAGACTCTGGGCACGAGGCAGGGTACACCCTGGACATCCATCGCAGAGCACACACACACACACAGACACTATGGTCAATTTGGGAACGCCAATTAGCCTAATCTGCATGTCTTTGGACTGTGGGAGGAAACCGGAGTACCCGGAGGAAACCCACCAAGCACAGGGAAAACATGCAAACTCCATGCACACAGAGATGGGAATCGAGCCTGGCCGGGGAATCGAACCCGGACCCTGGAGGTGCAAGGCGACAGTGCTAACCACTACACCACCATCGCCTGATGGAGAACAAACTCGCTAAATTCACAAGAATGATGGAGTCAGACAAAACAGATGCCAGTGATGCAGACACAGCTGAAAGTGAAATGCCAACAAAGTCTTATGAAGCAAACCCCTGGTCATATTTAAGCGACCACTTTGATTTCAAGCACAACACAAAGGGAACAGATTTATTATGTAAGTGTGTTCCGTCCCCCATCCCCCTGTTAAAAACTGTAACTCAGTAACCTTTACTCTGAGTAAATGTATTATGAGCTACTTTTTACTTTTACTTGAGTAGATTTTTATAAGGGTAACTTTACTTGTACTTCAGTAAAAGTTCACTGAAGTAACAGTACTTTTACTTACGTACAAAATGTTATTACTCTTTCCACCTCTGCATGTTGTCTTATACAGTATGATATATGAGGATATGTGAGAGCGATAGGAGCCAAGAGAATATGTTTAATGTTAGATGATCTATTTCCAGAAAAGAAAAATCAGTAATGCTACAGTAAGTACATATCTTTGATTTGACTAAATCTAGCATGCGAAACTTCACCATGAACCAAATAAAGATTAAAATCCTGATCAATCAAACTTCAAAACTCATTTTCAGCACCACCCTGAACTTTTAAATAGACATTTTAGCAAATCACAATGATATACAGTAAAGATAAAAACAGAACTGGAATCAGAATCAGAATACTTTACTGAACCCTTAAAGGGGATTTGTTTGGGTTCATACACTGTACTGTATATACTTAGACTTACTTTCTAGTTTCCACCATCCAGTGAGGACAGGAATTTGTATCAACCAGACTTTACAAGATATGAACAATTGCTCATTTATTCATCTTCAGTAAGGACTTTATTTCAGTCAAATCTTCCTGAAGAACTACAAGGAAACCTTAGAAGAAGAAGACTCTGGAGCTGTCACCAGTTTCCATGTCCTTTACATAGACAAATTTCCAAACTATATGAAAAAAAAAAAAAACATGCCTAATTAGTTTGGAATGGAACACAGACAGGTCCGTAATTTTCTTATATTAGGGTTTTGGCACAACTTTGCTTTTTTACACGAGCCATATGAGTCCCGAGGAAAAGCAGCCAAAAACGAGCACCACAGATGAATGAAACTCCAGTCCCGACTGCCTCAGAACCTAAAAGCCACTTGCACCGAATGACCACAGTGCTTATTACAAGCTGCAATAGAGGGCATCATTGCGAGCCCTTGAGGTCTGCATGACATGACCGCATCCCATCTGAATGTGCTAATGATAGTTGTTCGGCCGTACTGACGTCACACGGACACACAGCCAAGCCCCGCTGGAATTTCAGTAGTGGTTTACAAGGACCTAGCTGCCTGAGTGGAATGCCGCAGTTTGTTCATCTGGCAGGAGGCGGAGTGTCCGTCCTACAGCACCTTCCTGCTCCCTGTATGGTCCTCTGGGAGTCTCAGGGCACGAGTAGCCGCCGGCTGCCCCCGGGCAGGGTGACCATGCTGCCAAAAAAGTCATCTCCTTGATCTGTAGCCAACTCCTCTCTCCTTAATTCCTCCTTACAGTCCGTCTCCACATCTCTGGTGGTTTCTCATCTTTTCTGAAGATTAAAACCTCAATACCTTGCCGGTCTATGTGACCTCCGCTGACAGAAACGTTCAGCCTTGTGGAAATTTTGTTTGAAGGTGATGGATTGGAAGGATGTGGAAAAGTCAGTAATGGAAAAGAATATGACTCCAGGAAGTACGTCGTCTGCCATTACATATTCATGCTGTTTGCCCTGGCCATAAAAACTGCACAGATTTCTTTCTTTCTTTCTTTTTTTTTTTCAATTTTGACAGCAGTTGGGGCAAACATGTACATATGGTCGTATGCAGTGTGCCCTCAGCATGGCTACGGAAATTACCCTCATCTGTCCGAAGTGCCCCAGAGGCTAAAAGGTCCATATTAACCTTTAAGTGCCATTTGTCAGGACGCTGACCCTGGGGTTGAACCCCAGTAGAGACTCTTCTAACTGCTACGTTTCTTCAAGAAGTAACTATGAGATAAGAAAAATAATTCATGTGAATAAACAAACAGTTATGCAGTCTAGTGTTGTTTCATCATCATCATCATCATCATCATCATCATCATCATCTATGGTGTGGGGGTTAGCCTGGTGCCTATACCAGGAGGTTTAGGGTACGAGGTAGGGTACACCCTGGATGGGGTGCCAATCCATCACAGTGCAGTCTACAGTATATCTAACCCAAAGTTTCAGAACTTTTCATGCAAACAGTGTTAAGAATGTGCAACTATACAAGAGGCTCAATGGATTATTAGGAAAATATTCTTAAAAAGTGATCCTATAACACACTCAATTAAATTCTCATTAATATGTGATGTGACTGCATCATCCATTAATAGGGAGAACCTTTACTTACCTCATGATTTGATCTGGGCCCGGTTTCTCGATAACGCACACTATTCGCGCGCTAAGAAGACTCTTAAGATATATCTTACGTTAAGTGATAACTTTTCTAAGTGTATTTCTCGAACTGTCTCTTAGGAGTCTTCTTAAGTCGCTGCCTCTTACGTCCGACGTTACAAGGCGCTGTCTACAGTGAAGGTCCTGAATTAGCGGACATCGGTGGCTCTGGAATCGATTTTTCACTCCTTTTGCATGACAGTGTTAAGAAAGACGGCACTTTCTATGCAAATTAAACATTGCACTAAATTCTTTTAATAGCGTTTATTTCGACATGTGTTAACAATAACATGCCATAATAGACAAATATATAAATTAATATTAATTAATATAATAATATAATATATAATATTTTCATGTAACATGTGGCCGTGAAACGAACGGGGTTTTACAATCATAGTTGATGGACAAACAGCTGATAACACTCTTCACCAGCTTCAGAAACAATTTGAAGTGTCAGTTGTTGGGTTGTATAGCGCACTTATGGAATGAATACGATGAGATGACAGAGTCGAGGTTTAATACCCCTATCTCACCTACGCGGGGCCGTAAGTGCGGTTCATTATGATTCAGCGCGAGTTTTGGTGCTGTTATTACGTTTCCATTTTACCACGCAAAAAAAATAAACATGCGGAAGCTCGCGGACCTGGCAGATCTTCGCGGACCGTCGGGCGCCGGTCACTCGAGGCAAATCACGGTGCCTAATACCCCTCTCTCACCTGTGTGGCCGGACTCATCTCCGTGAGCTGCCGCGATTGCCCACGACGTTCCTTTAACGTTCCGCGACGTTCTGCAAAGTCTGCAAGCTTCCGTGAGGACCAGCAAAAAATTAAACGTTGAATTTTTCACGCGGAAAGATGAAAACGTAATCACAGCGCAAAAACTCGGGGTGAATCATGATCAAGCCTACGGCCACAGCGCGAGACGTGCAGGTGAGATAGAGGTATAACACACCGCATCTCACAGCGAGTCAAACCGCATGAGTGAATACTGTAGGGGTATTAAACATTACAATCACCCAGAAACATGAATGGATGCGGGGTTTGAAACTCCCAAGGTTATTTTCTCATTTAACTAAATCAAATTTCATAAAAATAAAACGTGTCAAAAGAAAAACCCATAAAGTCATGGCTAATGGCTAATGAGCAATGAAACATATTTTAAACAAAAAGCAGCGAGCAGCTGGACATCGGGACGGGGAGTGTACAGTACAGTACAGTAAGTACAGTAAGTACGCCGCGTTGGTCTGGCACGCGCAGGTCTGAGCAGCTCAAGAAGCTCCATAATCTGTTGCCTTGAAAGGCAAAACGTTTATTTTATATATTTTTTAATAACGGCCACGGGGAAAATATGAAAAGGGCTGAAGTTTTGTCTAAAGGAAACATGTACATGACCCACACGGCTCCACGGACCGCACCGTCTTCAGTTTAACACAACACCACGCTGTATCGCTGCCTAATTGTTCGCCACCTGTTTAATATTAATAGTGATTGGCAATTTTAATGCGTTAGTCACATTATGAAATAGGCTAATTAAAAGTCACTCTATTAGTTCTGATATCAAATAAAATAACATTCTTAAACAGGTCTACAGTATATTCCATCATTAATACGACTTTGATAACGTGCCATAATGTGTTTCCATACACCGCTGGTTTATAAAGACTGCTGCTCAGTGGCAGCGACTAGCGTCTTGAGCTGAAACTACGCTAAGTATGAGTTAAGGTTGGTCCAGACCAACCTTACGAACGTCTGACTTAGCTAAGAGATACTTAGCGTAAGAACGTTTCGAGAAATGCGCCATAAAGTTAAGAGAGAGGTTAAGGTACGACTTAAGAACTACTTAGAGATAAGAAGCTTTCGAGAAACCGGGCCCTGATCTTTTAAGAGTACCATGGGGCAGTTATTAATCAATACTTCATCTTTAGGAATATTTTATTATTACTAGTATTTCTATCCTGTACATCAAGGATATCAAACTCAAACCATTTTTATGAGCCATTGAATGTCCTTAATGTGATAATGATTTCTTAAAGGAGAACAGACTTTATTCATCGGCACCATTGGGCCTTACTGTTAACATTCATTTAAATGATCAATAACATTTTTATATTGCAAAATAATATAGTAGTTTAATTGTTTGGGCTGTGATTTGCATATATATCATCATCTTTCATCATCATCTAGACCACTCCTGAAGTAGGCGCCAATCCACCTCATTCTCAATCCATCACAAGGCAAACACACAAATGCACACACTCATTCACACACGTTTAGCAATTTAGGAATGCCAATTCGCCTAATCTGCATGTCTTTGAACGGTGGGAGGAAACCGGAGTACCCAGAGAAAACCCACCAAGCACATTTAAAAGCCAACGCACAGTCCTGTATGAAAACTCAGATGACTATTTGTAAACCATATTGCATTTAAAAATTATTTATTTTCCCATCTCTCGCCTTCATGTCTCTATCTCCTTCTCCTCTTGGGTCTTTCTTCTTCTTCTTGTTAGGTTGTAGTTGTGTTTGGAGCACTCTGTGGGCAGGGGGTGGGGAGGGAAGTCCCTGTGGATGTCAGAGTACATTAATTCTCATCAGAACCCAGACGCTCTCAGGTGTGAATGGCAGCGAGCAGCTGTCGATGGGACTCTCTCAACCTTAAAACAGCTCATACATCATTCGGCACATTCACACACTACCGCTGTCACCGAGAGGCGGCGGACACAAAGACTTTTGCTCTCGGCAGAAACCGTTGCCCTTTTCAATGTGCGCCGACTTTGACTTACCTTTTCCGCTTCGCACAGGCCTAAGTGACAGATATCTTAACGTGAGCTTCGTGTGGAGGTTCAAACCATGATTCACCATTTCAAGTTCAAGATTTCACTTTGCGATAGCACATGGCTAAGCATTTTATTTTTGCTACATCTACATTATTATTACTATTACTATTATTTGGCCTCAAACTAACAAATTCAAATTCAAATTCAAATCAAATTCAAATTCAAATTCAAATTAACTCACTTTCTAGTATTTTAGTTACATTTAAACATTAACCTACTGACACCCAATTCAAGAGGTCTATCAATGGTGTTTTTTTTCTTTCCCCCTGGTAGTTTGTCCTCCATGCTTATTTGTCTCGTTTGCCTCATGACTTGCGACTTGATTGGTCAAGATGGAATAAAAACCCAAAAAGTATATTTGACACGTGCTTCCTCTGCTGTGATGAAAAAAAAAAAGCCTTCTGAGGATAACATGCAAAACAGTTCTCTAAAAGATTGTTTAGAAAAGGTATTATAATGAATTATAATGAATATTATATAGAAATTATAATGACTTTATATATATACTGTAACTAGGGACTGTGGAGGCCAGTGGTGACCATTGCATTTATTCCAATGTGTACGACCGTTGTAGGACCGTTGTAGGACTCACACACGCATTCACGATTTGGGGACGCCAATAAGCCTAATCTACATGTCTTTGGACTGTAGGAGGAAACCGGAGAACTCGGAGGAAACCCATCAAGCACGGACAGAACATGCACACAGACTTGATGCGGGAATCAAACCTGGGACCTGGAGGTGCAAGGCGACAGTGCTAACCACTACGCTCCCATAATAAACATTATCATATATTATTCACATAGTATTATTTATATATTATCATTCAAAACCCTAAATAAAGTATTATTGATATTGTTATAATTTTTTAAAAAAGCATTGCACCTTACTGTATAGCTATGTTAATAAATCCATTATGAATGGCTAACATAACAAATTATACAGTAAGTAGTGTTCATAACATATTATAGCACTATCACAAAAGAAACCAAAACCTTATGCTCTTCCTGTAAAAGCAATATTTACATCATAAAGAAATATATTCAACTCATCACTCATCACTCATGATTATTTGCAAAATGGCATTACAGTTTATGGCAACGTTAATAATGTATCTATAAATTATTTCCAGAATGGACTATAATCACATTAAATCAGTTCTTTTGCATTGTCTAAGGTTTTACGTTAACAATTAAAAAATTCATAATAATCATACGCCTAAATTATAACACTCTGTGTAATGAATGCTTTATAACAGGCAATGAACGTGATCACAGTTAATAAGAAAATCTAGCCTATATTAAACTGGCTCCTGAATTTCCGTAGCTTTATAAATCATCAACTACACCCTAAAAAATGCTGGGTTAAAAACAACCCAATCTGGGTTGTTTTTAACCCAGCTGCTGGGTAAATATAGGACTAACTAAATGCTGGGTTAATTTAACCCAGCAAGATGGGTTATTTGTTTAACCCAACAAGATGGGTTAAATATTCAATCCAAATGCTAGGTCATATTTAACTATAATGCTGGGTTAATTCTACCACATAAATTGGTCTATTTGTGAGGTAGAATTGGGTTAATTCTACCTCACAAATAGGTTATTATTATTTTCATGTTTTACAATGAATCTGTAAAAAAAAAAAAAAAAAAAAAACCATGTCTATTAAACAGTTAAATTACTTTGATATACTGGTCTATTACAAAAAACATACATGTATGCAATAAACAACATCCTATTAAATGTTCTTAGAAAAAAACATTTATTTTTCAAAAGCACAAGAACAGATAATCAACAGTGACATCATTACATGCATACATATACTATTACTGACAAGGGCAGAATGGAGAAATTGAACAAATAGGCTGAAGCAACTTCTACAGAGCAGGATCAAAACTATCCAGCCCTGGTCTCATTTTAACATACAAACACTGTCTATGACTTTTCAGGTAGGTCTCGCTATTTCATAGCAACATTACAACATTACTGAGAGCAGCGCTGGTCATTATCTCCCAACGTCAGGATGTAGGGGTACGGCCTCGACACTTCAGCCTGCTGGAGGTATTCCACCATGTTGGTGCCAACCTTAGAAAGAAAGAAATGAAAAAGTTAAAATTTTGTTGAATAGCAAAGATTAAACTGAATAAGACTATTAATTTCGTGTGAAATACGATTGATACAAAAAAATTACAAAGCTGCCCATTAAGATAGGGTATAGGTAACCAGAAACAAAAACATGGAGACAGCTACTACCAAAAATAAAACAGCAAAATAAGCATGGCTTTTAGGATACAACTCTTTATGTCAGACTAGTTGATATTGTAGTCTGCATTGATTTTAAGCTAATTACCGAAAAAATGTCATAGTTGGTGTCATACTGGTACATTACAATCACCAAAATATTAATACTTCATCTAGTAGTTACCTGTACAGCTGTGGTACTTTTTCCTGTAGTTGGCGCGCTGACTGATAGTTAATTTAACTTTGGTTAAAGAGAGCTACATGGTTAGCTTACATGCTATTACTGGTGATACATTTGCATACTTGCCAAAGGGGGAAAGGTGTAAAATATTGTTATAACTCGGGAGAAACGCAGGAGAAATTTGACCGCAGAGTAAATTACTAGCTGGTGAAAAACGGGAGGGTTAGCAGGTCTGTATATTTGTGAGAGGGTCAGTGTTTTGTAAAACACCAGCATTTTGTCTCAAGCAGTGAGTTTAATAAAGTTCTAAAGTGGTTGCTAATGCTAGCAAACTAACTAAATGGCTGAGTCATGCTAGCAATACAGTTAACAGTTTAGCGTTCATTCATCACTTCACCATCTTCGTAACCCTGCAAACATTCTACAGAGAAAGCTAAAAAGCTCAGACATCTTAGCCGTTTCTTTCATACACAGGTGGGGTTGTTTGGCTAACTAGCAGTTATTCTCAGCTAAATTATCATCCAGTACCTCAGACCAGCCGGAAAGTTTGTGTGTAACCTTAACACGGTAACAGTAATAAATGTTACATATAGTAATAATTTTTCAGTCATATGTGAATTAGGTGAGTGAACATGTGTATACAGACCTTGTATTTAACGCCATTTTCCCTTAAATGTCCGAGGAGGATGAACCGTCATCAGCGGTGTGAGAGCTCAAGAGACACGAAGCTGAGTGACAGCCGCTGAATCCACCGGTGAACTTTGGGGGAGGGGCCAAGCAAACTTTAACCCAGCAGCTGGGTTACACAAAAACTACCCAACTCTCTGAAAATAACCCAGAAAAATGACCCAACAGCGGCAACCCAGCGTTTGGGTAGAAAAAACAACCCAGCATTTTTTAGAGTGTAGTCAACCACTTTTAAAAATATAAAATATAACATCATTTCTAATTGGTATAAAGTGTAAGAGCTATTCATGAAATGTTGGTTCAATGTAAGTAATGCTGTATGAATGCGCTATAACAGGTAACTCACTAACTAACCTGTAATCCACTCAAAGGCAATTCACAGTATGGTGCGACCGCTAAGGCTTGAACCCGGTGAGTTGAAATCTAAACACGTACTGTAGCTCACCATGTAAACTGAAAAGCTGGACTTTTTTTTCTTTCTCTTTTAGTAATTACCCAAAATAATCCCTCCCGGTGCGGTTGTTACAATTCCCGACAGGAACATATACAAATTGCTCATATCTGCACAGTGGTAGTGACGCTGAGCGCTCTCCGAAGACCAGACGGGAAACGGGAGATAATATGAGCTTTGGCTTGGCTATTAAAACCATTCGTTAAGGTTTTCACTCAGCTCCACGGGGCTGCCAGAAAGTACGCTGCACAGACAAGCTGTTAATTAATGCAGTTTGTTCCATGGAAGGATCAGGGACGAAGCTACAAGCCAGAGATCATGTCCAAACCCCCTGCTTTTTTTCTTCTTCTTCTTTCCCCCTTCACTTTCAAATAGCGGTTGTTAAAAGCCACGACAAGCCTAAATGCCTGTTATATGAAATTCAGGACACATAAAAGCTGTCCACAAGGATTCCTCTCTTCCTTGATCATTTTGTCATCGTGCTTTATTTCGTCTTTCCGTTTTCTAATTTTCCAATTCCTCATGTTTATCTATAGCTCGGACGCCTCCACGCCGCTTAATGCACTTACCAGACTTACGGAATATTGCCAAAGAAAAAGTGTCCATGTGTTTATAAAAAAAAAAAGTGTGTGGAAATACAGAGAAAATAGACATTAGTACTTATTTTGGATCCTGTAAAGTTTCTAAAGTAGGTTTTTTTTTTGGTTAATTACACGTGTTAAAAAGACGGACGCAGTCGCATCTGACGAGTGATTCAGTAATCGTGCTGCCATGTAGTTTATAAAAATTCATCCTAAAATTATATATTTTCTAAAGTTCATAGTGTTTGAACTAATAAAAAATATATGCCATTTTTTTTTTATTTCTATTTATTTTAGAAGAATTACCACATTAGCACACTTGGTTAACTAGTATTTATGTTGAGTGTGATATTGACATTAAGAATATTCAAATTATTTGCTTAAACATGTATTTCTCTAATTAACAATTCATATCCAAGCTAGTATTTATGTAGCAGGCTTGTATTTTCAGAAGCATTCAGGATGACAGTGTAGTTACACAACAATGTATTTGGTTTCTATAAGACATTTGGATGTGATTTGTGTAATATTGTTCACTTCAAACTGGGATTTTTTTTTTTGATTGCACAGAAAAATCTGCCTTTATTTCTCTCTATAATCTCCTGCTACACTAATGATCTTATCTCAGTCTTTCACTTCTGCTTAAACACCATCAAGGTAGAAAGTTTGATGATCGGACTGCATATCTTAATCATGTCTGAAACGCCGGCCTCCCAGGAACTCCTTTAATATCCCAAACAAGTGGAAATGTCTTGGAGTGAGATCAGGACTGTACGAGGGACGTGGCAATAATATCTCCCAGCTGAGTTCCTGTAATGTGCAAGTGGTGCTGCTGAATGATTGTGTCTACAGTTCCAGTACAGACGCATCTCTAGAAGAGTCCCCGTTTGACTTGAACATCGCTTGTTCATAATCTGTGTTCATGAGATGTTAAACTGATGAACTATAATGACTATACTGTATTTTAAAGAAAAGTTTATTTAAAAGAAACGCTGCTGTAGGTTTTATTTTTGGGTTAAGTGATTCATTTGGATATAGCCTTGGGCAACCTGTGCACATCTGAACCGTAACAAAAAAAATAAAATAAATGGCTTCCCAATAATGGAATGATTCATAAATGACGTTTGAAACAGAGTAACCAGAGTAAAAAGTTCCAAACTTCTGCAGACCTCTAAAAGTTCACATTTTCTCCGCTTCTCCTAAAAGATGCATATGGAGCTGGCAGGAGGCCAAACTTGTGCTAAATACCAGGCTCACCTCTTCATCTCTCTTCTCCGCCACACCTGTTCCTGCCCTGTTCCTGTTGCCCTTGGAACACCGTGGTCCCCGGTGACCTTCATCAGGGTCAGGAATGCGCTCGCCGTCCAAGATTTGACCAGAAGAAAAAACAGCAGCACTGAAAGAAATCTAAAGCGAACAGAACACTGCACGTTCTGTTTAAAGTGCACTACGAGGACAAGTTTAATTTTTTTGTCGATTATTAACTTAAGACTGACTGATGAGGGCCAAAATTTGGTTTTCTACTTCAGCCCTGGCAACAGACGTCCCGCCTGAGTTTAAACTTCTTGAACTAAAAGCTATAATAACAACAATTTACATCAGGGTCGTTTTTTGTATGTTGGTTGGTTTCCTTTGTTGTTAAAACATTTTCTTGATAAATAAATAAACATTCATATACTTCAAGTGTTGGTTATTATCTTTTTACATAGTAACAATATTTTATTTCTCTTTTTTTCTGCAATCTTTCAAAGATGATATTTTATCAGATAAAGAATAACACTTTGTACTTTTTATCCATTTTCAATTGCATTGTTGCAAAAACAAATTCCTTTTCTGACTCACGTTATAGCAGCTGAACATTTAACTTTTTAAGACAACCAACAACAACAGCAAAAACAAGCTAATAATTCAATTCAATTCAATTCAATTCAATTTTATTTATATAGCGCTTTTAACAATGGTCATTGTCTCAAAGCAGCTTCACAAAAATTAAAGAAATTTAACAAAAAATAAATAAATAAATAAATTAAAAAAAAAATACACAAAAAAACAATAATAATAAAAAAATAAATAAAAAAAAAATAAATAAAAAAAATAAATAAATAAATAATTATAGAAAAGAAAATAATTGGAAGTGTGGATGTGTGAGAAAAATATGCAGATAATAATAATGACACGAATGAATGAAATTTCTCTGATGAGCAAGCCAAGGGTGACGGCGACGGTGGCAAGGAATACTATTTGCTAATACACTAGAAAACTAGATACACTAGAAAAAGTTACAGATTTAGGTTTAAGCGTTGAAACTGATCTTACTTTGATCTTTACTTGACTGGAGACTCCTTTAAAAAAGGGGTGGGGGTGTGGGGTCAGGTTATCTCAGTGGTTAAGGCATTGGACTACGGTTCTCAGGTTCAAACCCCACCACCACCACCAAGTTGTCCCTGTTGGGCCCTTAAACCCTAAACTGCTCAGATGTACAAGGAGATGAAAATTGTAAGTCGCTCTGGATAAGAACGTCCACCAAATGCAGTAAATAATTACATATCAGGGGTGCTGTTGTAGGAAAATAATCAACAAACAGACTTTAGCAAGAATACTAAATTTAATAAGTATGCTTCTGTGATGGATTTGGATAAAACTAAACCGTACGGCTAAAGTTCACAGCCATGGAATAGAAAGCGGGACGTCTATATTATCAAAAAGAAGGACGGTGAGAATGGGGTTGGTGGGGGGTGGGGGGGGGGGCACGACATAAAATTAGAGAAAAAGAAGAGTCAGAACATGATGAATGTCAGTCTGACTTTCACATCCATGCTGTAATTGTCTTGCTCTGCAAAGAATGTATCTTGATAGCGGCTTGGCGCCGGGCGTGCGCGCGCGGAATCCCATGAGGAGAGCATAGGAAGGGAAGGAGCTGGAAAGAGAGGTAAGCACGGCTCCCTCAAGGTCACGCCGCAAATTGCGTGAATGATCTTGGAAACGCAGTCAGGGGTTTTTTGGCTCGCGCTCTGTAGCCGCAGAGAGACAAGGCAGCAGGCACGGAGTACGGTTCTCCTCTGAAGACCCACAACAGGAATCTTACAAATCTCGAGTTACAAATGAGTCATTATTTTTGATAGAATTTCTCTCAATTTCTACGGATTTGGTTTAATTCTGTTTATCTGTACCTTCGAGAGGGAATTGTCCTGACTGCCAAGAACGATTCTTGGCCGCTGAGCTCAACGCTAAAATCATGGGGAAATGTGTCTAACGAGGTTGGCTGGATGGCGAGCGCTGATATTGGATGTGATTTTTAAGTAATGTGCCGTGAAGATAATCTCCTGCTCTGCCTCAGAAATTGTCCTGCTGAATTAGGTAAATTAGAAAGGTTTTCACGGGGCACTTTATTAAATCTGTGCATCTTTCCCAGCACTGTTGGGATGTGAAGGAGAACAATCCAGAATCCAGGAGATCATTTCCAGCTTTCATTTCAGTACTTTAAAGCTGTGTTCATAAGGCTACATAGCATCTACATAAGCATTTGTGGGCACCTGAAATAAACAGGCTAAGCACCAAAGTGGAATTTTCATGGGGCTACATGATGCATGCATAAAACCTTCATGGCGACTGGCACGGTGCCCAAAATCATTACTTAAGACCAGTGTTTATAAGACTACATGACACTTTCATAAGCCTGTAATGGTGACTGGATTAAGTCTACATGAACAGTTAAACACATATTAGGAGAGTTCTTATTAGGCTTCATGACACCTACAGTACATAAGGCCTTAGTGGCACAGGTCTAACGGTGGCCACAATCATTACTTAAATCCAGTGTTCATAAGACTGCATGACAAATTCATAAACCTTAAATTGTGACTGCAAATGCATATCCGTGTAGTTTATATTAGGCTACATGATACCTACAGTACATAAGCCCTCAAGGGGAATATACTGTACATAAACCTACATTAACCGCTCATGAGTTATAGACAAAATCAGTTCTTATGGTCAATGAAAAGACTTCACTGGCATAACCTGACATAATCAGTTAAGCATTAACACACAATATAAAAACAAAAACAAAAACATGAGTTCTTTTTAAGGTTATACTGTATGTGTCCTACATTGGCAGAAATCTACATGAACAGTTAACATGCTTTACACGGGACCAGAACTTCCAGTTAGTTTTCGTAAGGTTATGAGTTGTTTATAAACCCTAAGCATGCATCGATGTGCGAAATTATGACATATAATTTCAGGCTTATGCACTGTTTCTGTGACCTAAATGAGCAAAAATATCATAAACACCAAGATTCAGCTGAAACTTATTGAAATAAGCCTTTATAAATAGATGTAGGGCTTATGTAGGGTCCATATATTCTTATAAACACTTTATTAACTTTTTAAGTGTTTCTGTTGCTACAGATCTAAGGTATTCCTTGGGTGCCCCCCCCCCCCCCGAAGTGTTAAGTGTTGTGTTTTCGAGAAGACTAAATTATTCATCTGAAATACTAATACACACACACACACACACACGCGCATGCACGCACGCACACTAATACACACATACACTTGCAATGCAAGGAGCTCTCCGCACAGGCACTCCATTAATCCTCACACAGCTGCATGGACACACCTACCTCACCCAGATGTCTGCTTTAAGTCCAAAACACATTTGAAAAGCATGCTGGACAGTGTCATTTAGAAAGATCTGGACATCATATTTCAACCAAATCACCCCTATATGTTTCCACTCATACATTACTGCATAATTGTTTGCATATTATGGAAACATTTTAAGTTATGCTTTCCAACATCTAGTAAAGTGTGTAGGATATATATACTGTATATATATATATATCCTATACACATATATAATATATATTCAGTCATACATATATAAATATATTCAGTCATACATATATAATATATATTCAGTCATACACGGGGCCCAGGAAGTGTTATGGCAAAAATGATAATTGATCAATTACATCATTTAGCAAAGATCATTCATGACAATATGATAAACCTGACACCACAGTATTATTATTACATGTAGTTCTTACTTACATTTTGACAGATATTTATTTATGCGTTTTAAATAAAGAACTATCTAATCCATCAACATAGTTCCACAGAGCCATAGAGACCCTGACTTACATTACATGCTTATTTTTACATATGGATGGCGGGTAATTACCAATAGATCTGCCTGTGACTTCGTTCACGTGGAATTTAATTGCACACTCAAGCGGGTTTAAAAAAATGTACAGCACCATCTGTTGAATTTTGAAATGAAGTAAAATTTTTACGTGTTACCATGAAAAGCACGGAGTGAGGGTGTGAGATTGCGTTCATCAAATTTCTAAGTAGCATACCTTCTCTTCCTGTCAGATAATTGTGATGAAATTAAGCCTATACTGTATGTTACCTCAAGCTTGGCCAAACACACCTATGAAAACCCCATTAAAATTCATTTAGTAGTTTTTATGTGATGCGTGCACGAACAAATAGACAAACAAAAATTCCAAAAACCAAAATCTTGATGTGTCCTATTACTCATCTTATGTTAAAATATGTTCAAATAATGTTCAAATATCTTGTCTAGGTAAAGACATGCCCACTTTTATTTTTATTATATGTATAGATTAAGCAAATCAAATTCAAATTCAAATTTTATTTGTCACATACACAGTCATACACAGTATAATATACAGTGAAATGCTTACACAACCGCCAGTGACCTTAAAAAGAAAATAAAAGCTTGTACGTAAAATAAATAATGAATAAAAAGGAAATACTAAAGAAATAAATGTAACTAGTAAAATTAACTGTACAATAAGGGCATAATAAAATATTGCAAAATATAGAAATATAGGGTATATGTATATAGAATTTAAAGTGTCAGTGGTTGTGCAAATATGCATGAAAGGTGACTAATGAAAGTGACATGTGCAATTGTCCAGATGTATAAATATTTAGTGCAAGTGTGTATGAATGTGTCCATGATTGTCCAGGCAGTGTTGTGAGCTTAAGAAGATGTTATTAGTCCTGTGTGGAGGTGTGATTGAGAGACCTTATCGCCTGCGGGAAGAAGCTCCTCCTCAGCCTCTCTGTGTTGGCCTTTAGGGAGCGGAATCGCTTCCCAGACCGCAACAAAGAGAACAGTCCATTACTGGGGTGACTGAGGTCCTTCATGATCTTCCTGGCCTTAGTCCAGCACCGCTTGCTGTAGATCGAGTGCAGGTCAGGGAGCTCAGTGCGGATGATGCGCTCGGCTGATCGCACCACCCTCTGTAGATCTCGTCTGTCCTGCATGGTGCTGTTCCCGAACCAGGTCGTGATGTTTCCCGTCAGGATGCTCTCTATGGTGCAAGAGTAGAAGTTCCTGAGCACCCTGGAGGGCAGTCTAAAGTCTCTCAAGCGTCTGAGGTGGTAGAGACGCTGCCGGGCTTTTTTCACCACGGTGTTGATGTGACAGGACCATGACAGGTCCTGCGTGATGTGATCACCGAGGTATCTGAAGCTGTCCACTCTCTCCACTGGGCTCCTGTTGATGACGGGGGTCTGGTAGTTCCTCTCCTGCTTTGTACAAAAGTCCACTATCAGCTCCTTTGTCTTGCTGACGTTCAGGAGGAGATTGTTCCTCTGGCACCAGTTCTCCAGATTTCCAATCTCAGCTAGCTAGTCCGACTCATCATTGTTGGTGATCAGTCCGACCACGACGGTGTCGTCAGCAAACTTGATGATGGAGGTGGAGTTGGTAGTGGCCACGCAGTCGTGGGTGTACAAGGAGTACAGCAGGGGGCTCAGAACACAACCCTGGGGGGCTCCAGTGCTGAGAGTGAGTGTAGCTGAGACATGTCCGCCCATCCTTACTGCCTGTGGTCTGCCAGTCAGAAAATTGGAGATCCACTGACATATAGATGAGCTCAGTCCCAGGTGCTCCAGCTTGGTGGTGAGTGTGGAGGGAATTATGGTATTAAAAGCAGAGCTGTAGTCGATGAAGAGCATTTTAACATAATTCCCTTTCCTAGTGTCCAGGTGAGTGAGTGATGTGTGGAGGAGATGAGAGATTGCATCGTCTGTGGAGCGGTTCTGACGGTATGCAAACTGTAGTGGGTCCAGTGTGTCGGGTAGTGAAGAAATGATGAAGTCTCTGATAAGGCGTTCAAAGCACTTCATCACTACTGAGGTGAGGGCTACAGGGCGATAGTCATTGAGGGAAGCAGGATGTGGTTTCTTCGGGACAGGAACAATGATGGACTCTTTGAAGCACGTGGGGATCACCGACTGAGATAAGGAGATGTTGAATATCTCAGTGAACACAGGTGCTAGCTGGTCTGCGCAGGCTCTGAGGATACGGCCTGAGATGCCGTCTGGTCCTGCTGCTTTCCTGGTGTTCACTCTCTTGAAGGCTCTCCTCACGTCGTGCTCGGAGATGATGAGCGCGTTCCCGGTGCTGGCAGTGTCTTCCTGTCTGCAGCCGTTAGCGCCGCTAGCATTAGCGCCGTTAGCATTAGCGCCATTAGCATTAGCGCTGTTAGCATTAGCATACTTTAGCTGCAGCCTCGAAGCGAGCATAGAAGGTGTTGAGCTCGTCTGCCAGAGTCGCGTCCGCGTTCGTCATACCGGATGTTGGTGCTTTATAGTCCGTTATTGTCCTTAGTCCCTGCCACAGGCTCCTAGAGTCACTCTGTTGAAGCTGTGACTCTAGTTTTATCTCAAGATATATCTCCTTACACGAGCGCCTGTTAGGTTGCATGAGATATTGAATCTGAGCAACTTTGTCAAGGGCCAACTTGTGCTGTCTAGATGACTGGGTCAGAGCATCTCCAAAACAGCAGGTCTTGTGGGATGTTCCCAGTATGCACTGGGTAGTAGCTACCCAACGGATAACCAGTAAGAAACTGCTGACAATTAATGCTGGCTCTGGTGTATAGATTTCAGAACACAGAGTGCATGGGAGTGTCTATGGTGAAATCAAACAGAACCCATGTACAGTATAAACATGCAGAAAATTCTGTAATTACACAATAGCTCTTCTTGGTAAAATAAGAAGTCCCTGTACAAGATGATCAACAAATTTCTCTAGCGACAAGAAAGAGGTCTAGTTTCCAACGCTTCCTGTTCATGTCCAACATTGCTCCATGATCATTTAACACTCAATGATCTTCCCCGGATGACCTTTGGCTCCTCTTATTGTTTCTTCACAGAGTTGCTAGTGTGACTTGAAATACGGCCCAGTACCAGTGTGACCACAGTCACAACATTAAATATTAAAACCAAGCCTATAGTGCACATCCTATAAATATCTTACCTCATACCGTACTTCTCTCTATATGACTACTCAAGGCTCCACTTGCAGACTTTTGTCTTTTTCTATCCTCTTTTACCTCAAGGGATGATGACTTTATCAAAAACGTTAAAAGAAGAATAATAATTTTATTATTTTTTATTTAGTTATTATGGAAATTATTTAGTTTATGAAATTGAATGATTATTCCAGGAAAAGTGTGTAAATTTCCTTTAGCGGTGAGCTGTTACAGTATTAGCAAGAATTGAACATCTATCAAAGCATTTCTCTAACATGACTAATTAATTTATGAATTTGAAAACAACGCAAACATTTTATGTAAGGCCAAAAAACTCAAGTAAATACAAGCCAGTACGAGTCTATAAACCACCATCACAAACTCAAACACGGACTAGTGACCTTTTACAAAAAAAGCCATGCGAAAAGGATTCCTCTTGCTTTCAGAACATGGTCCTGGAATATGGCCGTGCCATCAGAGAAGAAAAACACCACAGATGTGATAACCCGGCCATTCAATATGTACATTCAGGTCATCAGCTGACTTCATTTTATTGCCACGTGACATTAGTGACTGTAGACTTGAGGTTGTTCAGGACTTGTTGGCTGTTTTTCCTTCACTCTCTAGTCCAAATCATCCCAAACCATCTCAACTGGATTTAGATCAGATGATTGTGGAGGCCAGGTCATTTGATGCATCATCCTCCTTCTTGGACAAATAGCTCTTAAATAACCAAGAAGTGTGTTTGGGGTCATTGTCCTGTTGGAAAACAAATGATGAATGCACATGAGCAAACCACATGGGATGTCAAAATGCTGATTTAGCTATGCTGGTTAAATGTGCACTCAATTTCAGCCACTCACAGTGTCACCAGGAAACCACCCCAACACCATCACACCACCCTTCTCCACATCTTCAGGAACTGTCAGTTCACCCTCTCTATGTCTAACACAGACATGGCAGTTAGAACAAACAAAAATCTAGTTTTTCACATATCTAGTGTAAATTTTTGGCCCCAGCAAGGGGCCCAAGCAAATCATTTCTGCTTGTTAGTCATCTGAAGTAATGTTTGCTTTGCCACAAGGCCTGACTCATACGGTTTCCTATGAAGAATAGATGTTGAACTTTGTCTCCCAGTTGTACTCCAAGAAGGATTTACTGTGTATGGGCTCTAATCCGAGGTGGTATAAATCAGTGTTTTTTGAGGCTGGTCAATCTAATAAAGTTTCATAGGGTTAGGGTTAGGGTTAGTTTCATCATCACTTTTAATGGATTCTGTGCTTTTCGGATTAGTTGGCCTTAATTTCTTAAAATAATGATGGACTGTCATTTATCTTCATATAACTCAAGGAATGTTTCTTGCCATTATATGACAAGAATGATTTGTTCCTCTGCCCAAGACAACTGATGGTCTAAAGCACATTAGGAAAGGAAGAAATGTCACAAATAAACTCCTTTCCACAAAAGTGACCACATTAAAAATCTGATGAGAGATTGTGTAACAACTATGGACAATCTAAAATATAAAACATATTCTGGGTCTTTGTTCACTACATACTTTTTAGTACATAATTCCATACATGTTATTTCAGAATTTAATAATAAAAAAAAAGAAAGAAAGAAAAACCAAGAAGAATGTGTGTCCAAACTTTTGAAGGGTAGTGCACTTCGGATTTCTGCAGATTTTTCTGATTTTCGAGATTTTATTTTAATTTTTATGAAACCACCAAGCGTTTAAGTGATCCAACCAGGGCAATAATTTGAGGATTTAAATGAGTAATTTATAGTTTTAGTGGGAAAAATGTATGTTTAAATGTATTAAAACTTTTACAATATTTTTTTTATTGACATTCTGGAATTTGTTATTATTATTAATTTCAGTATTAAATTTATAATTTTATCAATACACCTTTATTGACCCAATATACCCAAAACATAGGTGCACTGATCTTATTAGAAAATAATATATAAAGAGAAAAATAACAATATCAGTAGTTTGGAGATAAACTATGTCTTAATACCGTTCTCTTAAAAGAAGCTTAAGTTTTCAATAAGTTATGTTATTAGTTTACATTAAACATCTGCAAATCTTTAAATATCAGTAAAACAGGAGAGCGCCTTGTTTTCCATCATACGTTCTTTTCATTTCAGTTCATGTGGGTCCCAGCATGAGGAGGAAATCCATGGGAGGAGGTTGTTTCTCATAGCTGTGTGTAGATGAACCGTGTTAGCGTAGCCACTTACAGACCTCTTAAAGCACTCGTTTAGTCTGGTGTTATTTTCTCAGGTGGTATCTACAGTACTCATCTGAAAATGAGACTGGACTGACGCTCAGCCTGGAGAGTGGGTGAATGGAAATATCATTAATTCTTATCACATAAGATTAGTACTTTTAGGGTTTATCCATCTAAAATGGGCAGCCATAAGGGACCTCACGGCGAGAGAGCTCGTGAAACAAAAGGCGAACACCCTTCGGAGAAATTACACCCCATTTGGGGCAAGGAGCCACATTCCATAATTCCCTTCCCAGAGGTCTGTTACCAAATCAACAGAGGAGGGAGGGAAGCTGAAGACAAGCCGAGCGTTGATTGATGAGCTCATCAACATCATTTATCCAAAGGCGGCGTGTGGTGGAGGCCTCCGTTTCTGAGGGTGTGTGTTTGGCTGGAATGCTCCACCGCTCAGCGGGCACGGGGCAGCCCTGCTTGCGTCCCTGCGGCTTAACCAAGCATCCCATGCCGGCTACGCCAGCGGAGGGAGATTGATTTTGGCCAGGGTTTGAGTGGAGATTGATTAAATCAGATGAGATATCACAGGGGGATTGACCATGCAGTAACCCCTGAATGGCCTTCATGCCTTTGCCAAGCTCCAATCCTGACGAAAACCTGGAGTGCATGTGCAGGCCATTAGAAACGATAGAATGTCTGGTGCCTTATTCTGAAACATGCTGACATGGATGTGAATGAGATATTTTTTCCTGCAATCCGGTAAATAACATTTCGAACCGTTTTGCCTCTGCATTAGGTTACCGTTTGATTTGGATTAATATCACTGTGGATATCGACAATGAACTCTTACCACGCCACATGTCTCACTCTATCTGCTCTCACTTTATCTTTTACTTTTCATTTTCTAGCCCTCATGACCCATATCACTCCCAGATGAAGGTCAGGGCTTTGGGAAATGAAGAGAAGATTTGGTTACACTCTTCCCAACACGTGCCCGATCCAGATCACTCACTCCATGCTGGACAAGAAGAAGAGAGGTTATGTATCACAGGGCCCCATGGTCTCATCTTGCACCTTCATTGATAGATGGGACAGGTCCCTTCACCTTACGACAGGAGAAATAGGGAGAGCGATGAGGTGGAGGCTGAGCAGAAGGGACACCGTGTTGATAAATGAGTAGAGAGAATCATGAACCGGAAACATCTGGAGGGTGAAGATGGATGTGGATACAGTGCGCAAAACGTTTGTACACTGTGACATGTCAATTGCCTCTAAAAGACATTTTTAGAATTTGGGAAAATATTCTGAAATAACATCACAGGTTTATGTTAAAGTTCTCATTACAACATGTTAGCATTAAACTGCAGATGTTCCAGTTTACATATAATAAACTAAATACCTTTTTTTTTTTAAAGTTTAGATAAATTAATGAAGGAGTTTCCTGGCGGCGCGGTGGTGTAGTGGTTAACACTGTCGCCTTGCACCTCCAGGGTCCGGGTTTGATTCCCCGGCCAGGCTCGATTCCCGTCTCTGTGTGCATGGAGTTTGCATGTTCTCCCCGTGCTTGGTGGGTTTCCTCCGGGTACTCCGGTTTCCTCCCACAGTCCAAAGACATGCAGATTAGGCTAATTGGCGTTCCCAAATTTACCATAGTGTGTGAATGAGTGTGTGTGTGTGTGTGTGTGTGTGTGTGTGTGCTCTGCGATGGATTGGCACGCTGTCCAGGGTGTACCCTGCTTTGTGCCCAGAGTCTCCTGGGATAGGCTCCAGGTCCCCGCGACCCTAAATACAGGATAAAGCGGTATAGAAAATTAATGAGTGAATGAAGGAGTCTCCAGTTCCGGTGCTTTGTAACATTAACTTTAAAAAAAAAAGAGTTTAAACAATGAGTTTTTAAACATGGACTATGTTATCTGTTTAATAATTTTAAAAGTGAGAAAAAAAGGCAGATGGTGATGGAAAGACTGATGGTAATATAACTGGTAACTGAAACTGTGCACAAATAAAAATGATGAATTTTCCTAATGCCTACTTAATTTGAACCAGTCTTAAAAAATATATTCCTAGCACTCAGATTCCTTCTCTCAGCTTTGGAAGATTTGTAGAAAAGTTTCCTCATTTTTCTTTGGCACTCTCTGCATCATCATGAGTCATATCGTCCAGGTCCATGCACATGTCAATCAAATCCAGCTCCGGGGCAACTCATGATCCCATCAGTCCTAACCTCCGTCGTCCCAATCTCCCACAAAACACCTCTCCCCTGCTGTTTAGATCGATTTCCCCCCCTCCGCTTCGATTCTTCCTTCCTCCCTCCTCTTGCCGTTTCTCTACACGCTCGGTGAGCTGCTCGGCTCTGTTTGCTCAGCTGCTTGGCTTATTTACCTGAGCTATCAAGAAAAGTCTCCTTAGACAAGCGGGAAAAAGGAATGAAAAAGTAAAGTAATGAAAAAAAAAGGTGAGCGGAGCAACGCCAAGGTCTACCAGAGAAACAGGAAGCAGGAGGGTTGGGCTCTGTGAAAAGACAGTGCAGTTAAAACTTTGGTGGAACTCCAAAAAAAGCACCAGCGTGGGGAACCTGAGACCAAGTCCCTCTCAGTTTGGCTGGAGTTTTTCCACACCATGCTCCATACTTCTTTCTTCCTCTATTTCTCTGTAACTTATTAACTCTCAGGTTCTGTTCAATACCTAGAAACGGACCTCCCATTTCAACCATCTTATTTAATTTATATCAGCACAACTGTAGTGTTTTTGTTTTAAAATATATTTCACTTACTGTAGTAACTGTGTTAAAAACTTTATACAGTAAGTGAATTTGTGTCTTGCTGTTATTCTTTTTATTTCATTATTTTAGGTTCGGATCAAATTTGAAGTTAAAATTATTAATGATTTGTCATGTATATTTGTTCCTATTTATTTAATTCATTTGTTGAAGTTTTGCTTTATACTTCAAAATCATGCATTAAGGCATTACGATTACTTTTTTAAAATTATAGCACAAGTTGCAATGTGGGATTCCAAAAATGTCATGTAGCACTCCAAAAACATGATCTAGTGTCCCTAAGACATAATAAATGGTGGCAAAAAATTTTAATCCACGTCCCCAAAAATAATGTAATGATCTTTTAAAATGTAACCTAGTCTTCCAAAACTTTAATTTACTGTTCTAAATGTCAAATGAGATGTTTCAAGTTCCAGGAATGTGATGTATGTTTCCTAAAATGTAATTTGTTATTAGAAAATTTTAGGGTCCCAAATATGTAATATGGTTATAAAGCAAGCATAATGAACACAAGTAAAAAAAAAAAAACATATTTTTCCAATTTTTTTTATTGTTGCATTTAAACATGCAAACTGTTTTTTCCAAAAATTCAATCTATTGTACCAGAAACACAATCAAAGCTTCCAAAAATTTTATGTTAATCTTCAAAAAACATAATTGCTTAAATGAATGGAGCCTGGGGTCTATAATTAAGTAATCTAGGGTTTCAGGGTTCCATAAAACGGCTATAAATGGTTTCATAAATGTGATCTAATGTTTCAAATGAGAATATACTCACTCACTCACTCACTCACTCTACTGCTTTTCCTGTCCCGGGAGTCCTATTCCATGGGACTCGGGTTCACCTGGACAGGGTGTCAATCCATCACAGGGCACAAGCACACACTAAAGAGAATTTGGAAATTAACCTAATCTACATGGCATTGGACTGTTAGAGGAAACCAGAGCACCCAGAGGAAACCCAATGACCCAAGCACAAGGAGAACATGCAAAGTCTTTACCCACAGACCCCGAGGTGGAATCTGAACCCTTGACCCTGGAGGTGCGAGGCTACAAGGCTAATCATCAAGGCTACTGTGACACCATAAGTAAGCTAGTGTTCCGAAAATGGGAACTAGAATTATAAGAATGTATTGTGTAAGAATATATTAAGAATTAACAATAGAGTACTTGTGTGAGAATTCATTCATTCATTCATTCATTTTCTATACCGCTTAATCCTGTGTTCAGGGTCGCGGGGGACCTGGAGCCTATCCCAGGAGACTTCGGGCACTAGGCAGGGTACACCCTGGACAGGGTGCCAATCCATCGCAGGGCACACACACATACACACACTCACACATGTGTGAGAATTTAATTCTTAATTCTGTTCTGAAATTGTAATCTAGTCGTTATTCTTTTCTAGCTTTGCTGCTACGTTAACAAGAAATGTTTCTCATCTATCATTTTATGCTGTTTCTCATCCATCATCTCACTGACAAGTTACTTTCACTACCTCAAGTCATTACCTCATTACCGTAGAGTGTTGTATTGTGTCATGTTGTTGTCGTGTCGTTACTCTTGTTTGCACATTTAGAACATTTAATACTTAGATATTTTTGTTAATTTATGGTGTTAATTTGTTTTTGTCTCTGCTAGTCAGCTAATTATAGGTCTTAGTTAGCTAGCGACTGTATGTTATTCATTTATGTTGCATGTATGGTTGAAATAATGCTACAATATAGAGAAAAAGTGAGTTAAAGTACTGTTTCACAAACATAATCTGTTGCTCTAAAAATTTAATCTTATCTTCTGAAAAAGCAAATTAGTGTATTAAAAAGAATATATTTTGGATTTTAGTGTAAATCTGAAAATCTGTCTTTAATCGAAATTTTATTTAAATGAATTTAATTCGATTGAATTAATCAAACATTCTAAAAATGTTTCTTAACAGGGAAAAAAATTAAAATACTAACTAGTGCTCTAAAAATCTAACCTAATGCTCCAATAAAATGTCATCTCATGTTCTAAAATGTGATACAGTGTATTAAAGTGTATCTAATGTCTATTTGATATATGGTTTTAAAAATTGTATTAATTTATTGACCAATTTATTTTTTGTCAATTCCAGAATTGTGATGTGAAAATCACGAAACATTTTATTGTGAAATTGTGATCAAATTTGCAATTGCATTCCAGTTGGATGACAATTTCATGAACTGCTCTTGTGAAATAACAAGTAGTTAATAGAAACAATGTTTATAAAGAGAAAGAAAGAAAGAAAGAAAGACCCCTGGTTATACTGTACTTACAGTACTATACTTTCCTTGGAGTTTCACTTTTAAAACCATGAATTTAGAGAATTAGGGGAAAAAACAGCAAAAATTTTAAAAAATCCCTCCATTTTTAAAAAAAAATTTTAAACAAAAAGTTTAATTTAATGAAAGATTAAAGCCCACAGTTTTTCTCTTGAACTGTGAGAACCTGATGAAGAGAACATGAAGACGGTGAACTTTTGCTGACTGGTTCATACTTGGCTCAGCAAATGTTTTTAAGTCTCGTAGTGTGGGAAGAGCCGCACACTGCACCTGTGGCCGAGCCTGGTCACCCAGACGCTGGCCTGGAGATCCCCTGGCACTCCTCCACATTCACCACATAGTCTGGACTTTTTACCCCAAGGTCAGAAAACCAGCAGCCTGGATGTGACATATGGTAATAAACCTCCATTAACCCCTGAAAAAAAAAAAAAAAAACATAATCCCCCAGTTTCATAAGTAGTGCAAAGGAACAAACCTCATCTCACTTAGTGTATCTGAAATCTTAAATGTTTCCCCTCAGGCTTCACATTTCATTAGCTCCATGGCAGGCACGTGCAGCGCTACATATGTACTACAGATATGAACGTGAAGGCTGAAGGCCTTTTTGTTTATTGTATTTGCAGCAATATGTCAAGTCAATTTGCTGCCCATGTCCGCTCTCATATCCTGCCTGGTCCTCTACGTCAAATACATTTTTCCTTAACCTCAGATAGCTGTATGGTATAGGCATTAGTGAAATCTTATAATCCAGCCACTTAATACAATATACAGTATGTGTGTGCGGAAGAGTGACGTTAGCTTGTTTACTGGTGGCAGGAAAAATATAATGCTGTCGTTTTAATTGGATCGGACTTCCTCCTGGGATTCATAGGGATTAACCAGAGCTGCAAAAGCAAGTGAAACTGAAAGAGATCCAGATGCAAGGGAAAAAAATACAGTACGTGCACTTCCTGTATATCTCAAGCATGTACAGTACATAGGAATGGTTTTGTTAACAAATATATTTCTGGATTTTGATTATAAGCCACATACCAAATGTCAGGGTTTGATAGAAGGATTAAGAAATATTAGCATTTGTAATAATGAATAACTGCATATCTATTTTAACATATGTATTTTGTAACTAGTGAGACTGCTCCAGATTTTGATCCTGATCTCGGGTTCCTTTCTTTGTGCATGAACTTCTTTGGGGTTTCTGTACTGTAGGTTTTACAGTTTCCTCCTTCTGTCCAAAAGCCTTATGTATAGTACAGTATTCTCAAACTCTGTGGAACAGGAATCTCATCATATACTTTGAAAAGCATTTGAATAAAGCGATAGATTGATGCATTGGGTTTTTTCAATGTGTCCTAGCCTGGAGCAGATAATACATCATGAAGATAAGATGACATCTGGTTTGTTTTTCTAATTGAGGCAGATGTTCGGGTTGAGACATCGAACGGCCTTGTTATTCCTTATATTTTCAGCACCTGGCTACATATGCATCTCATGAACTTTTGACCAAGACCAGGCAATCTGGTCTTATTAAGAAGAGGTGAAGTAGTGGATTATAACAAGTTCCTCTGAGCATTGGGAATAAGTATCAGACATCGGAAAGGGCAAGCCTAAGCCTATGTTAGAGAGGATGACACAGACATCTTCTGAGCAGCAATGGAATTCACCCCCTGATGGATATTTTCCAGTTCAGCTAACAAGGTCTGTGCTTTGCCGTCTGTGCTCTGCTTACTGCAGAGACAAACGTTTAATGAACTGTCTAACATCTCGGTCAACAGACTCATCATTTACGAATCCCGTGTTCCGAGTGTCTTGTCGTTAAGTCTGCCATCTTGGGCGAGGGGTTTCCCTTGTTCTCTGGAGCTACAGGGGTAAGATGCTGTTTTTTGTGCAAACGAGACTCTTGTGGATAGGTTTAGTGAGACGAAGGGAAATGGAGCTATGAAGGTGTGAGCAACGAAGCTGAACGCTAGTGAGGAAAAGGTTTGGTGCCCCAAGGCATCTATACTGCCTGCAGAGCGAATGAGCTGCCAGGTCTATCTAATGGAGTCATAATTGGTGATTAGGCCCAAAGAAGGTGTGCAGGAAGAGTACCTTAAATACCACCTTGTGGCATTCTCTAAATCCAGGCTGGATCTGTGTGTGAAGCCACTGTTGGTTCTGTTCTTTGGACTAGTGATAATGACATCGATACAAAGCCCAGTGATGTGAATAACTACACTGGGAAAGTTCCTTGTATTCAGGCCTGGGGAGTGCACATGCTTATGATTATATCTATGACTATAATTACGGTTATGCAAATTATCTTACTGGAATTTATGCCCTCAAGGTTGCCAGATTTTTCTTAATATCTGGAGTCTGGGTACATATTTTTTGGATTTCTGCATGGATATTTCTAATCATATTTAATTTTAAATAGGCAAAACTTGTCTTTATTGCACTGCTATTATTTGAAAGCTCTCCATGCAGAAGGCCCGGGTTTGATTCCCAGCCAATGCCCCAACCCCAGCTACTGGATAAAGCGCCAGTTCCAAGCCCAGATAAAATGGGAGGGATCAAGTTGTTGTGCATCTCAGATGATCCGCTGTGGCGACCCCTTGATGAGCGAGTGAGCGAAAGTCCAACAAAGACAATATTATAATATCACTTGTCAACAAAGATAAGCCCTCATCATGACCACTGCAGCTACGCTCAATAACATGGATATTTAATCATAAAGTAAACTGGTTATTGGATCATGGGAACCCAATGCCCTCCCATGCCCTCAGTGGACCAAAGACCAGCCCCTCTGGTCCGATCCCACAGAAAAGACGTTACAGCAAAAAACGTCAAAGCTGGCCACAAAAGAAAGGAAACGGAAATACCCAGTGCACCACACATGGGTCCCAGCAGGCAAAGAGCCCAAGGCCACCAACCCAGCCTTCAAAGTCCCCAGATCCCAATCCGATCAATCACCTACTGTATGGGATGCACTGGACAAACAAGTCCGCTCCAACAAGGACGCTCCTACACACAACCCATAGCACCCAAAGAATGCCCTACCAACATCCTTGTGCCAGGTACCACAGCGCATCTCCAGAGGCCCTGCGGAGCGACACCTCAAGGGGCAAGAGCCGACCAGGTGGCACAAGGGACACTTACACAGTACTGGGTTTAATGTTTTGGGTTTTAATGTTATGACAAATTAGTGTACTGTATATAAAACATTAGCACTCTACCTGTTTCTTAAATAAAGCTGAATCTGCTCTGATGTTTTCTAACAGACCATTTTCTTGGAATCAAAGGGATTACCAATTAAACAATTCAATCAACAATGAATAAATGGACAGTGCTTTGTTTTCTTGGCCATGAATGATATTTTTGGAGGTTGCTTAAATGTGTAGAAATTCTGATCTATTCCTAAATAAATTCTTTGTTTTTGAATAATTCAGACTTCTTCATTTCCTAAAATGGGTTGTACTTAAAACTCTCTGTTGAACCTTACGCCTTCTCCCCTAAAATGTCTAGTCTAGTATACGCTCTTATTTACGTACCTCCATATTTAACACACACACACATACACACACAAAGCACCGTCTTTTTTGTACCATATTGATACAGTACATCCTCCCTAAATGTCAGCAGTGGAACAGGAACCTCACTATGAATTGCACTTGCACAGACGGATTGATGGGTGGATTGGGTTTTGTGAATGAGTCTGGGCTCGAAGCAGATAATGCGTCAGGCAGATAAGATGACGTCTGTGCGCAGCGATGACTGCCTTTTTTTTCTGTCTGCTTCCTGTTCTGATGCTAATCCTGTGCATTAGGTTATTTTTAGAGCGCGCGCAGGATGTGAATACGCTGTCCTGTCTCACCTTTCATACAGCCGGTCATTTTAGTCCTCTCTCCCTCTCTTTGGTTCACGCCGCTCTTTTGTCACAAGGGCTCGACTCAGATGGTAAATAACAGTGTAGCTTACGAATGGTTCTCAGTTCATGTCCATTTTGGTAAAGTGTGTCCAAGAATATATACTTTGAAATTCCAGTTGAAAGCTTTGCATGACAATATAATATTTGTTTAAAAAATGGGATGATGCTGTGGTTCTGTCTCAGAAAAGAACAGGAAAGACACCCTTAAGAAATGAGACTTTTGCCCATGATGGGATCTTGGTGTCCAAATGTATTGCCTGGTACTGTATCCTCCTGTGTTTCTCCGTTCCTTTGTAAATTCTTGCTAAATGTTTAAGTTTTCCATGGAACATGCTTCCTCGTTTGTAATTGTTCTTCTTGGTTTGAATCCTCGTTCTTTCTTACGGTTTGTTGGACCCATAGGTAAGATGTTTCATTGGTGCCTCTTCACTCCACACACAGTTTAACTCAATGTAATGTTTGGTACATCTGTAACGCAAAGTTTATTCAAATCAATGTCACATAGAGGTCTTGGGGCACATTTCTGTTATATTTTTTTTGTTACTACGATGTGGTGAAATTCGTATGTTTTCCCCAAAAAAAGCAGAGGTGCAGAAGTACTATAAAACAAACAAACAATCAATCAAACAAACAAACAAACAAACAAAAAACTAAAAACTTGCCATTTAGCCCCCACACATGTTGCCTATGCCATGGGTCGGCCTTGTATTATTCTGGTTTCTGGCCTGATCTTTGATACTTGCTACTGACATTTAATGGACTTCAATCTTCTAAAACCCAAGCGGTACAGACATGCGCCGGTGATACAGCATACTGTAGGTCAATGACGGTATATATTAAATAATATATATATATATATATATATATATATATATATATATATATATATACTTTATGCGCTTATATGGAAGCCTTGGAAGGTGTGTGTTAATTGGGAGACTTCAGTTTTTGGATATGTTCAATAAGAACAAAAGTTATTATTACATTTATAAATAAGTAAGTATTTATAACAGTAAATTTTACTGTTACTGGAATATGGGAATGATGTCGCAAAAATGTCAAACTCTCAAAATTAACTCTCAGTAATATAAAAATATTTTTACAATTATTTTTTTCACAGAAACAACCATTTTTTAAAATGTAAATTTTTATTTGTCACATACACAGTCATACACAGTATGATATGCAGTGATATGCTTATATGACCCCCTGTGACTACCATTCGTATCAATAAGAAATAAATTATGGGATAAAATAAGAAATAAAATATAGAAAAACTTTAGCTATTGAAAATATAGCTATAAAAGATAAGAACAAAATATAATGTCCCTGAATGAAGGGAGGCTCAAAATCAGTCAGTAGCAGTCAGTATGTGGTGGCCACCAGCTGCTTGAAGTACTGCAGTGCATCTCCTCCTCATGGACTGGACCAGATTTGTCAGTTCTTGCTGTGAGATGGAGGGATTGTGTGTTCCTGGTGTGACTCGGGCAGTTGTTGTGGCCATCCTGTACCTGTCACGCAGGTGTGATATTCGGATGTACCCATCCTGTGCAGGTGTTGTTACACGTGGTCTTCCACTGCGAGGATGATCAGCTGTCCTTCCTGTCTCCCTGTAGCGCTGTCTTAGGCGTCTCACGGTGCGGACATGGCGATTTATTGCCCTATAGCCACATCAGCAGTCCTCATGCCCCCCTGCAGCATGCCTAATGCACGTTCACGCAGATGAGCAGGGACCCTGGGCTACTTTCTTTGGGTGTTTTTCACAGTCGGTAGACGAGTCTCTTTAGTGTCCTGCGTTTTTATAACTGTGACCTTAAATGCCTACTTTCTGTAAGCTGTTAAGGTCTTAACGACCATTCCACAGGTGCATGTTAATTAATTGATTATGGTTAATTGAACATGCATGGAAAACATTGTTTAAACCCTTTACAATGAAGATCTGTAAAGTGATTTGGATTTTTACAACATTATTGTTAAAATACACAGTCCTGAAAAAGGGGCGTTTCTTTTTTTGCTGAGTATATACAGTATATATATATAAAAAAAAAAACTTAGCTATACAAATATATAAAACTTTAATTGTACAGTAGATTTACACTATGTACAGAGAAAAAGAGAACTGAATTGAAATTGAATTTAAATAGAGAAGTCCAGGGAGTGTGCAAATATGCATGAATGTGTAGATGTAATGTCTGTAAATATGCAATGTGCAAAAATGAAATAGAAACAAAATCGCCTGATCATGTGCATTTCTGCTGTTTGGCCTGTGTATATTTTGCTCAGTCATGTTTGTATACTGTAGTCGGTTAAAATTATCTAAAATTCAGTTCATCATATTTCCTGTTTTGTGCCGGAAAGAAGGACAGCGTTCTATACTGAGCCCTATACAGTATGCATTTATAAAAACAACAAAAAAACAGCAAAAAACAATGCTTAAAACATTCTGAGCTTTAAGAGCCATGTGGAAATTAGATACTCCCTGCTCTAATGATTAGAATTCCTGGATTTCCCCCAATAAACTGGATGCTTATACCTCCATCCTGACTCTCAGCACGCGTTAGGTTGTCGAAGAAGCTCAGTAACTAAGTGCGAGTCGTTCACTGCCTTTGCTTATTCTATGGGACAGAAGTGTTTCTTTTGAATAATGACCCTACCATCGGTGCAGAAGATTGTCGGCGAAACAGTCATCATAACTAACAGTGAGGATCATTTGAGTCGTGCTATGAACAAGCTGTTCCATGAAAGCATCCATTCTTTATCTTCGACATGCCAAATTTGTTCATTGAGAGCTGCCATTTCTTATCAGTATGATGGCCCTGTTTCCCAGCACTCATCTTCGCAACAGCGGGGCTGATGGACTAGTCCTCAAATTGATTCAAACACATGCATAAAGATCAGTGATTCCTCCAATTCAAGCTCCTTATTGATTTTTAATATGAAAACCCCATTACACAAACGGTAAAGGCAACACAAAAAAGGCAAAGCCGTCCTACGCATAAGCCCTCTAATTGAATTTCCAGAGCCTGCGGTCTTACGTTTTCTTTTTAATTAAATCCAGTGCGTTTTTTTTTTTCTGTAAGTGTTGGGGTTTAATTTGCATGCAGTGAAGTAGGTCCTGCCCCACATAAAGTGCCATTGATCCTTATTAAAGCACACCTCTGGGCTTGCCCAGGACTAATGGGGGGAAATTAAATGTGCTCATGTCGCATACCTTTATTGCCCTGCATGATGGGATTAAGAGAAGTGCAAAAGCCAAAGAAGGAGGTAAACACACACAGAAAGAGAGAGAGAGAGAGAGAGAGAGAGAGCAGGCTTGAAAATTAATTTGCAAAATCTTTTTTGCCTTCGAGCACTTTGCATATAATAGCGGTTGACAAAAAAAATGCTGCCTTGTGTGCATTCATTATATGTGATTTAGGTTTTTTTCATGACTACATTTATGATCAGGTTTCTAAGAGTAAGATATATAACATACTGTACAAACGTATTTGTCTTTGTGAGACACTTCTACAGTAAATGTGGGTCAGGTGTGATAAAGTATGTAATTTTCCAGCGCACACGATCCACCTGTCCACGCTGAGCTCTTTCGCTGATTAGATATCACTTGTGTAGATTAGGCCAATGATATAACGAGTGATCGATGGACTGATTGCCGCTTATTGATCGCTGTTTCCATTCGCTTGTGAGCGAGCAAGCTTTATCTGACGAGATTCCTATTGAATTTTCTCATTAGGAGTCGGCCGCACTCTGGCATTTTAGATCACGCGGAAGAATAAAACGTCGCTCATGAGTGAGTGGACTCGGCCATGTTTTTCTTAGTCTGTTATGTTCATAACTGACATGAAACACGGTGGTGTAGTGATTAGTACTGGGTCAAGGCTTTGAGTCCTGCCTCAGGTCTGTGTGTGGGGAGTTTCCCCGTGCTTGGGTTTCCTCAGGGTACTCCAGTTTCATCCCACAGTATAAAGACATGTGATAACCATTTCCAAATTGCCCATGGTGTGTGTTTGTGTTCCCTGATGGATTATCACTCCAGGCCTCCCACAACCCTGTACAGAAAAAGTTCCACTCTCCTACAGAGAGTCAGTGAGTGACATAGTGATCTGTGCAATTCTAAAGAAATTACTATTTAACAACCTGTCCCAGGTTTTTATGCCGGATGCCCTTCCTGATGCCCTAGACTTGTAGGAAGTTCCAGTCCTGAACTATCGAACTGTCAAGTCCCCAGAGAAACAGCCAACACCAGTCGAGGCCAGAACTGTATTCTAGATAGAGAGAATCATCCCCAGACACCAGTCGCATCCCAAATAGACACAGGCATTTGGGGGCTGGGGTTTGGGAATAGGGTGGGAATTGAACTCGGAGCTTCCTCATGACAGGCGAATACACAAAATGGTAAGAAGAAGTGATAAACAAGGCTAGGGCTGATATCTTTTTAACCCAGACTGTACATGTATTAGAACTTATTAATAAGAGTTAGCTCATGTTAGAAATGTACACAAATTGGCACATCCACTAGATCTGATCTCTATGTAGACCCCTTAAAGCTTAGAGCATTTTAGCCATTACTGTGGAACCTTAAATAATTCGAGAATAATTAGTTCCCGGAAGCGGGCTCATATTTCAAAACACTCGTAAACCAAATCAAATTTTCCCATTTGTTTCACAGCCCAAAAAATAAGTGCATAAAAATAATTGATACAAAATTAAAATAAAGTAAAAATAAAACAAATTAACCTGCCCTTTATCTTTAAAAAACAGTCAAAATAAATCCTGACAGATAAGTGTTTCCGTTTGTGCGTGCAGGCGCTGTGTGTGTGTGCGTGTGTGTGTCAGTGAAGGTGAAAATAGGATGGGTCTGTGTGTGTGCGTGTGTGCGTGTGTCCAATGACGCGCGTACACACAGACACAAAAAGCAGGCTGATACAGAGAGAGAAAATGGATCTTTAACCTCTCTAATGAGACTTGCTTTTGATTTGCACGCGCATACAGACACAAAATAAAATATGATTTACACACGCACAGTCACACACGTGGTCACAGTGTTATACTGAACAGTACACGCCTGCACGGATGTTGATTATACCAGAGACGCGCACTAAGACCCAGCAGGGGAGACGATTACCCACAATTCCGCATGCGCAAGAGAGAGAAAAACCATTGGCTCAGTTGTGATGACGTGACGCTCGGCGTCAAAACAAGAAGCGCAGGCGTGATACATGATACTCGGTACTCATAAACCAAGACTTGCTCGTTTTCCAAGTCAAAATGTATTTAAAATCTTTTCTCATCTTGCGGAACACTTGCAAACTGCGTTACTCGCAACCTGATGTTTCAGAGGTTTTAGGGCTCAGGATTGTGCAGTATAGAGTGATATTTCCGTTCTTTCACCACAACCTAGGCGATATGATGAACTGAATTTTAGTTCATTTTAACCAACTATACAAACATGACTGAGCCACCCTGTGCTGCTTGAGTTTTAAAGGTTTTAATCTGATATTTATATCAACAATCATTGCAAACATACGTATGAAACCCAGTCACAGGTGTACTAATTGGGAATAAGGTGAACTTCAGAGCAAATAATGTCCATTTAGGAAAAAAGAAGACCTGACTGTCTGCATTTAAGTGCGTGACTGTAATCGTTTCTGCCTCACATTGTTTCTATCACACCCTCAACGAGACACCCCCATGGCAGGATGGGTCTGCGCAGCTCATTTATTCGGAGACTTTAAAACCTCAGATGCATGTACTCACCCCTGCTGTAGATGGAGCTGTTCTCCTCCACTTTTGCGTACTTCTCTAAAAGCCTTTGAGCCGCGTAGATTCTCTCGCTTTCGCTGCTTTAACAGCACTTGCATGTAGACAGAGGAAAATCAATGAGGATTAACCTCCGACCCTCTCCACATACTTATATCTTGGCCCACGGCAGCCCACCGGATATTTCATCAGTTTTCTAGCCAAACCCTGAGATGTACTCGATAGTACGCGGGATGCTAATTAATTTCAAATGCACGGTGGCCGAGCTGGATGTAAACGAGTGCCGAGAGAGGGAGGCCGCGAGAGATCGCAAATGGATGAAAGGATAGGATGAATAAAAGGATGTTTGGTCAGAAACCAGGAGAAAAATGTGTGAGCTTTTGTAGAATTATAGATATGATACACAACAGTAATGTTAATGGTGCAGATTATGAGATGATGTGCGAGTCGGTGTCTTTATTTCTCTTCTTATTCTGCTCACAGTGTAATGTAATGCCTATTCAGCACATACTGTCCTGTGTATTGACACAGCGCTGTCCATTACATCCTGTGTGGCTTAAGGCCATCCCGTCATCTTCACTGTGTGTGTGAGAGAGCATGCTTAATTAGCAGTACATTTCAGTACATGTAGGTTAACGTTCAGCCCAATGGCACCTAAATATCTCAGGATGCAATGGGCAAGGTGTACTCCCGAGCAAACGCTTCTGCATTATACATGAGTGTCTAAAGGAAAGGCGAGGTTTGCCATGGCTGGGCGATCAGTTTCGCTGTAAAGCCAGTCTATTTGAGTTGTGCAACGAGCGTTATCAGGGGAAAATAAAAGGTAATGCGTTACTTTAGGGACACACATCAGTTTACATAATGCCATTTGTAATTGCGCTTATGCCGGCATGGCAGACTGACTTTTACGAGGCAATATATTCAGCGCGCCCACCTGCAAATGACTCTCCGCCTTAGCCTTTGGGCCCCCTGGAGCACTCGGGTAATAAAACTCAAAAGCTGCCGTGTAGCCTTGAGGGAAATGCATGTTGTACTAACATTAGCATAAGGGAATTGTCTTTTCTGCAACACAAACAAGCTATGAAACATGGTTGATGTCCTGTAATTCACTGGCCTGTGACTCCATCTGCCCTCGTTGTTTTGTCCTCCTCCGTGCATGTAAAGTGATCAATAAGGCAGGATGCGGGCCACGACCCGCTTCTCAGACATCGGTCTCCTACCGGGGCCTTTTGCTCCAGACAGTGAGGTGGAGATTAAATATTTACATATCGGAGCTTGCTTATAGGAAGGGCTTTACATTTTACCTGAAGCCGTCGGCTGAAATCCAAGCCTTTCGTTTTCTGCCTCGTCCGCCTGCAGTTTAAACGATGTGGTGAGTCAGTGTAAAAGTTCAACCTATTTCATTGAAAATAAATAAATAAATAAATAAATACATCAACTCATGTATGCACATGAAATTATTTAGCTCCAAGATCATTTACTATCATTTATAAGATGTTTATTATATTAATATTTTTATTTAAATATAAAACAATTGTCTTTTAGTCCAAAATTTGGTTTATATATATAATTTTTTTATTTATTTTTTATTTCATGAGTCAATAAATATTATTATAACAAGTAAGTACAAAAAAAAACACTTCTGATTTTCCAACATTAGCATTTACATAAACATTTCAAACATTTCAGGATTAAATCACAAAATTAACAGTTACAGAAAAAAAAAATATATATATATGCCAGAAAAGAAAGCAGCACATTACATACTGTATGTGGAGCACTTTTTAAAAATTAAAACCAGCCAGGTTTTAATTGCAACAAAGAAGCAGGTGCAACTGTGCATGGTTCTGCAGTATGCTGAGTAAAACTTGTTTCCTTATGAAACTAAAATGAAAATGAAAAAAAAGGGATATACATATATATTAAAAATGCATGTTTTTTTTTTATTTTTATTTATTTTTAGAATTATCAGTTTGGTTCTAATAAGCAAGCCAGAGGTGGGGTCGAGTTCCCAGAGATGATATGAACCAGACGCAAAAGGGAACCGATTCACTTTTGGGTGATTGACTGACTATAGTACGATAATACAGTAAATCTATTTCCTATACTGGAGATAAATGAATGGATGAATGAGTAATACATTTCAAAACATGTCACACTTGAAGTATTATAATATAGAGATATCGATCCAGTATACATTCTATAATAGAAACTGCACATACAGTATATATTATACATTATCTTATATATCTTATGTAGTGTAATATATATGTACTGTAATAATGTGTGTGTGTGTGTGTGTTTGTATTAATATTACACTAATAATATAATACTATTATTAATATTATATTGATTTAGATAACATAATATTTTTCTTTTCCTGAAGTGTGTATACTTTTTTTTCCTCTGACTCTGTATATATGGAAAAGTGCACATTTTGTTTCCACATCTGTATTCGGATACAGTTAGAACACTCAATCTATACAGTATTACACCAATAATTGATCATAAATATTTAGTTACATACCTGATCTTCACATTTGACTTAATCTGGTTCAACAAACTTAAACAGTATTTTGATTCATATGAACACAACGAGAACTTGCATGTATACTGTATAATGCATGAAGAATCCAATCTAATCTTGTGAATTAAAAAAAAAAAAAAAAGGTGTAAGTCTGTGCGTAAGTCTGGGGAAACTTGTGAAATGTCGCTTTGGTAAATCCGTAATTTGGGATCCATGTTTAAGTGTGTACAAACATAACATTAAGACACTAAAACTGAGGTGAGAAGAAAGCCAAGCGTCTCCTACATATATTAATAATGGTTGATAATCGATTTATATAATGGCGTTGAATAATTTCTGAATATCTGATGTATTTATTTTTAAATATTTGCATATCTTAATTTAAATAATCCCTGCTCTCTCTCTCTCTCTCTTTAAACCATTTATTGAGGATAAATGTGAAGAATGGTCGTACTAGTAACTGCCCTCATTGATTTGCTGGCTTTATATTGAATAGACTTGACAGAGCAGGAATAGCTGTTGTAAATCACATTGATGCCTCATGAATGACCATCACTTTTCAATTGAGTGGGGGATTAATGATTTGTTAATACCATCGATCCACTATTTCGGTAAGGACATTGACCGAGTATGTATTTCACTGGAGGCCTGTAATGACCCTGTCCCACTGTCCCATCCTCGTCTGCTCTCGTCACACTGCAGCTACTTACGTATAGACACCAGCGTTAGTGCAGGTGTTCTTCCTTCATGGTTTAAAGAGTCCATATTTAGTTTTTTTTTTTTTTTTACGCCGCGAGCGCTATCATGACCTGCAAATTCTTTGATTCAGATCAAAAAGGTTAATTGTTCATGTTATTGCAAAATTGATGATGCATTTCTGCCGCTTTTTCATATGGAATTCTAACCAGAAAGGACAAACCTATCGCATTACATACATATGAGCAAATATTGACCACTAATGTGTTCTTGTTTTTTTTATATATATATAAAAAAAAATAATAATAAATCATCCATGGTGTATTTGGTAATGAAATTTTAACTTAATTTTTAGATTAAACTTTAGAATTGAAAATAAAAGTCGCTGTGGGATTTATCCATCATTTCATCCAAAACAAAAAATGATGCGACAGTGATTTAGTACTTGTGTGCATCTATGATGAAAAATCTCATATACTGTAGAGTGATTTCTGACGAGAAATTGGTGATTTCGTGACCTAGGACAGGTGTGACACCGTTGGTCTACAGATTTATGGAGAGCTTTGACGAGAACGAGGAGTTCTCAGTGAGTACACGATGAGTGTAGATGGATGTACGGCGAGAACGAGGAATTTCTGGCGGTCTTGTGGTTTTGCGAATGGTGAGAATAAGCAGCTCTTTCACAAGAACGAGGAAAGGTGAAGAGTGCTTGACAAGAGGCCTCTGACTCTAAGGAGAGCTTGGTGAGAGCGTCTTATTCACCTCAAACTCCCATCAAGTAGAAAACGTTTTTATTCGATTCTTGTTAACCTCATAGAACTTGCAGTCACTCTTAAATATCACCCTCGTTGTTCTGCATCCACGAGATCGCCGAGAACCAGGAGATCCGTGCTACTTTAGGGAGTGCCCCGGAGTTCCTCGAGAGTGAATCTTCAGGTTCCAGGAGTGTGCTACAGTATTTGTGAAAAGTCTTATGAAACACCTCCGTAATTAATCAACATGTACAATAATTTCCTAGCTTTTTTCAGAGGATTGCACGTTCTAGGAGAATCTTATGGAGTTTGAAGAGAGCCCTATGAGAGCCCAGGAGTTCCAGGAAAACTCCAGGAGTATGCTGTCAACACCATATCACTCATCTTCTCACAGATCGCTAACTAGCCAAGCCAAACATCTACTGTAACCCAGCGCAACTACTGTAGGATTAAAAAAAATCGCATGAAAAACATCACATCTTCTCTTGATTTTTCATTAAGTGTTAAGTGTTGCTAGAGAATGGCAAGTAAAAGAAGTTCTTGGAAGGAACTAATCTGAATCAATGGACCTGTTTGTAAACAGTTTTCTTCTCGGTTCATATGATCTTTTTTTGCACATAGACTTCATAACTTGACTTAAGACTTCTCCTTGATTACTCCAGAAACTTCTCAGGTCTCCTCAATATCGCCATCATTGTCCTTAGTTGATGAGATCACCGAGAACCAGGAGAGCCCTCCGACATAATGCACATGACAAACACATGCCAAACACCCACTCACTCACTCACTCATCGTCAATACCACCTTAATTCTGTACATTGGGTCATGGGGGGCCTGGACCCTATCTCAGGAGACTTAGGACACAAAGTAGGGTACACCCTGGACAGGGTGCCAATTCATTGCAGGGCACACATACAGTATACACACACTCATTCACACACTATGGGCAATTTGCATACAAACCCCGAGGAGGGAATCAAACAGGAGAC
>CM060131.1:18357454-18499954 GCA_030522415.1 Channallabes apus
TTATTATTATTATTATGCAGTACACTTATTGGTAACTTGAGTAATCTGGATTTGACTTTTTACTTTGTTTCATAGATCTTTCACAACATTAGATGCAACTGTAAATAAACAGAAAGTATAATTTATAGGAAAGTGTAATTTGTGATAAACTGCTGTGGGATATGAGAACTAAACACTTTGGGATGTGGTGAAAATTTATATTTAAAAAAAATGTATATACAGTAACCCAGAAACAGTAACAACCTCATTACAAAATGCTTTTTATTTTTATCCATTTTATTTTGTTTTATAACAGAATAGACTCGAGCAATGGATTTAAACATTAACCTTTACATACATGTTTTATAAATTTTTAAATGTATGTGTGTAATTTATTTGGTCATTTTCCCCCCTAATATTTCTTTTATTAATTGAAAATTCCACTTTGCGCATACTTATTATTGCAATCTTAGCCGAGGAAACCTTAATGTAAACGAGTTACTCACATTACGAGTAATTACCGGTATGAAATGATCTGATGTGGCCAAATCTTTGAAAAACCCCAAGTTCTGGCAAGACTTGAAAATCTTGGCTTGACCCAAAAAAAATTAAGCAAAACAAAACAAAACAAAAAAAAACCTCTATACGTCATTAAGAGGATGAAAAAAAAACACCCTAAGAATAATATAAACACAATAATAACCCGTTTAAAGGAACCGAACCAAACAGTCACCATATACCAGAGAAAAGAGAGAGGGGGGGGGGGGGAGAGAGGGAGGGAGGGAGGGAGAGTCTTTTGAAGATGAAAAAGAAAAGCTAGAGAAGGTCCACTCGTTTTCATTGAGCGCTGACTAACACCCTCTTCACTCGACACAGTGTGTTTAGAGAGCGCGTGCGGTGAACGGAGTCTTGTGTTTGTCCGTCCTGGCGCAGGAAGAAAGAAACTGCTGGGATTCAGAAGGTGCCACCGTTGTTCTAAAGGAGTCTGTGATCCTCAATGGATGTGTGTGTGTGTGTGTGGTTTCATTCTTTTTTAATCCCCAAAGAAAGAGCTCAGTTTCTTGAACACAGGGAACCATTTCACACAGTTAAGTCAGAGTTTTTGTGTTTGATTTCGTGCTAAATATTAACAATCAAATTATTACGGTTCAGTTGTTTGGTGGAAAAAATACCATTTCGTTTGTGTTGATCCCACTGTTGTTATTTAATTGATGCATTTAGCACACATGCTTTTTTCTTCCATATTCTTCAGTTAATGAAAACAAAGGTGTCCGTTATTCTTGACCGATGAAGTGTCCCAAAGTGTCCACGTCCTCACTGACGACTGCAGCTCTTGAGGGTAGCGCGTACGTATGTCTAGTGGATCTATTCTTCCCTCAATGTGATGCAGAATGCCTCTGATTGGACAGAATCTAGAAGAGGATGTTGTAAATACGCTAAGAGAAACAGATTTGAGGACAATTTTAGAATGGCTTTTTATTCAATTAAATTGTGTCATATTTTAAAGGGTAAAGGAGTTGAAATTAATCACAATCATTAATAAACTAATGCTAACATCACTGAAAAAGTTCTGAATTATTATGGCATTAACGTTAAAGTGCTATAATTTATCTAAATCAATACTATAGTTGTTGTTGTCCTGTCAAGGGTTCGCCACAGTGGACCATCCGATCTACAGTACACACAACTTTTCTGCACATGTTTTACACCGGATGCTCTTCCTGATGCAACCCTCCCATTTTATCCCAGTTTGAGGACCGGCACTGCATCCAGCGGCTGGGGTTTGGGCATTGAGTGGGAATCGAACCTGGGACTTTCACATGGCAGGCGAGAAATCTACCACTCAGCCATAGACGCTCCCAAATCAATACTTTGGTAAAGTTTCAAATTCATGAACTCACTCACTCATGGTCTATACCGCTCTATCCTGTGTACACGGCCATCAGGGGCCTGAAGCCTAACCCAAGAGACCTGGACAGGGTGCCAATCCATCACAGGGCACACACACTCACACACTCCTGTGTCATGAAAAGTCGCAACTTGTCTGTTACAAAGCGCTAAGACTTACACAAATAATCAGATTCATCCTCACAGAAGAGTCGACCATGCGAGCGATTATAGTGTAATACATCGTTTAATCCAAGTCTCTGCGTAACGTAAAGATGTTACTGTGTACAGAATAACATCGCAGCGTTCAGCGGCGTAAAAGTTTTCAGAAAAGTTAAAAGTAACTCATTTCAATAGAATCGTTTAAACTTTTCGTTCTTGCTTCCCATCTGAACAGTTTACTTTGCTGCTGACGAAACTCAAAAAATTAAAAGCTGCCCAAGTGCATAAATCGTCCTGTTCTAAAGTCCTCTAGCGCTCTAAGACACAATGTTACCTGCTACTTTCCCCCCATCTCCTCTCATTATACACTTCTTCTTTTGATGAGAATGTGTCTTTTCATTCACACAGAAAAGGTTGATTAATCACGTTTTTTTTTTTTTTCGGGGAAAAGGAGGGGTAGGTTTGCAAAAAAAAAAAAAACAAAACTGTTGGGCCATGCTGGATTCAAAGGCTTCTGTTGGAGAGGGAGATTATTTGTGTTTGCCGCCTCTTCACCACAAGGCTCCGGCACTTTTAAGTCCTGGCTGCAGTGAAAAGAGATGCCCCATCGAGGCGGAATTACAAGCAATCACACACACACACACACACACACAAAAAAAAAAAACGAACCTCCATTTACAAGTCTGTCCTATGGTTACGAGATCAAAGCCGTATTAGATCTGGCTGCCTTTGAATCAGGAGGAGTGGTTTAATTGAAAAACACAAAGGAGAACCCGGAGTTTTCAGCGGCTTTCTAGATGCGTAAGTCTTTTTCAAAAGTTCTTCTTTCGCATGGCCCCAGTCTGACAATCATCAGAGGGCCGGCTCGGCTGATCTGTATGCAAACAGCGATGGAAACGCTGGGGCACCTCACGGCACCTCCGCACATCAAGGCCAAACTCGTTCTATCCAACTTGCAAGAGTTTGGGAAATACTGAACCTGTTTCCGTTCTGATGACACACGTCCCGAATTCATTTCATACGCCACTCTGTAAACAGTCACGTCCAAAAGTCTGAGTGCATTACTGAGACGTGTTTGGATTTCATTAATATTCAAAAACCTGGCCTTCTCAGTTGATACTTATTATTCCCCAGTCAAATTTAAAAGAAGATAAATTATTTCTCTAGCTGGTTGAGAAATATCTCATACTCTGTAACTCGTTCCAAATTGACATCACGGCCCTGACGGAGGCTCAAATCCGCTCAGACAGCAGTGCAGCGGCAAACTACAGTACAGCTTTTTGTTTTAATGTGATCGTTTCTACAGACCTTTTGCACCTGATGTCCTGACGCCTGTCCGCCAGGGTCCCGCCCACTTTTTGACAGCCAAAGGGGCGTGTTACGTACCAGATGCCGGACACGGAGGCAAGAAAACACACCTGGTAACGTTGGGTCATCTTAAACAAGCTCCCAATACAAGGCTAAATCCCAAATTCCGCTTTAACCCCTGGTCAAGTGCACTACTTGATGTGTGGAGCAAGAGATTGTACACTCTACATAGTGCACTAGATTTGGAATTCATTTGAAAGTCAGTATCAGTTAATGTTACCTGCAGGTCATTTCATCATTATATTTAAACTTCATTTTCACTTGTTTCACTTTTGAATAAGTTACGAAGTCCAACATGACGTACTGCATATGAACATAATCAGCAGAACAGAAACATAAATCAATTGCTACATTCCTCTTTTATCTTTGTGACAAAGCATTAGGTAATGTGATCAGAAATACACCTGGACGTAATCATGAACAAACCTACAGAGTGACCTAATGTGAATTAACGATACTTTTGTCGTCCTCTGTTATGACTGACGTCATGGTAGCCTGCAGAAGGTCGATAGTAACTCGTTTTCTGTCTCAACGCTCGAAGGTCTTAGCGCTTATAACTTGCTAATAAACACAGGACACAGTTCTGAGAGTAAAACCTCCCTTCATTTTTCTATATAATCCCCTGCGACACTAATGCACTAGTGCTTGGACACCATGAAGGCAGAACGTTTTGACGATCAGACTGTCTGATTCACATCTGAAACAGGCACGCCAATCATGAAAACTTTCTACCTTGATGGTAGAACTCCCAGGAACTCCTTAAATGGAGTTGGTTTGATCATCAAAGACATTTTAGAATAGCACATGAACTCATCCTGCCCACTGCACCACTTGCAATGTGCGAGAACTCGACTAGAAGTCTTTTACACATATTTGGGAGTTCCTGGCAGGCCGGTATTTCAGGCATGAAGCAGGCAGGCCAATCGTGTCCCCTGTGAAGTTTATTATGATATACTGTAATGTAGCATAAAGTATTGGAAAGGACTCCAAGTAATCACTTTAATTCACACAAAACGTCACAGAGATTAGGATTAGGGGCGGAGTCTGCCCCTTTCCATTTCACTTTAATTAGTCCAAGGTCTCAGAAGAACACCTTGTTTTTTTTATTTTTCCCGACTTGAACCTTGAACCCAAGCATCACTTTCTCCTGCATGTCCACTCGTCTCTCAGGGCTGAGATGTTTCTCCAGCACCTTGAAGGGGAGGCGAGCAGGAATGCGTCCTGACTCGAACCGTCTGCTGTCGTCCAACATTCAGGAAGCCACAGAAACTTCAATCCGGAGCCACAGACTGAAGAACGTAAGAGGCTGTTCGGATTTATGTGCTGTTGTGTAGCGTCAGGAATGATCTGAGGAACAGACGTGTTTAACTCTCACCTTCTAGAGTCTTCCTACTTATTGTCCTCATCGTATTGTACTTTAATAATAGTTTTTTTTTATTTTTATTATTATTATTCTCTCTCATTCATCTGTTTAAGTTTTGCTCGTGCATTGGTGGGGTTTTTACAATAGGTGTTCCGTCTCTCTCTCTTTTTTCTTTATCAAATTCTGCTACTCTTTTTTCCCTTTATAATTCCTCAGACAATAAAAGACAATAATAATAATAAAAAAATCCTTCACATATTGCTATCTAACAAAGTCCTTACTACTGTATAGACCGGTAAGTGAAAGGACATTGTTTCATGCGTTAATAAGAATATAAAAAAAAGTCCTTACACTGAAGCGCTGATGATGAAGGGAAAAAAAACATACTGTACTGTTGTACCGTTTTTATCAATTATCTCAGTAATTAATACATTAAAGGGATAATAAAGCTGTGATTACAGCAGCATCGATCCAGTAAAGTTTGATCATTATATGCTTGTTAATAGGGACACAATGGAGGGTCTGTAGTTCGCACTGATTGCACTTCAATGTGCTGAATTTGCAGAGCATTTATCGGCTTTTTTCTTTCTTTCTTTTTTTTTTTTCCTTCTTTGATGGAGCTTTACAGTAAGAACTAATGTGTTTAATTCCAGCAGAGGGAGCTATACACTTTACAACTCGAGTCAGAAAAGGGCACTGCAGTCATTAATGTGAGATGTTTTTTTAATTGTGTGTGTGTGTGTGTGTGTGTGTTTCTTTTTCACTTTAGAATCAGACTGTCTGCCTTTTCTGCCTTTTAATTTGTGCAGCTTCAATTTATCAAAGTTGGATGTTGTTAGAGCTGAGAGAGAGAGAGAGAGAGAGAGAGATGGAGAGAGAGAGAGAGAGAGATGGAGAGAGAGAGAGAGATGGAGAGAGAGAGAGATGGAGAGAGAGAGAGAGATGGAGAGAGAGATGAAGAGAGAGATGGGGAGAGAGAGAGAGAGAGAGATGGAGAGAGAGAGAGAGAGATGGAGAGAGAGAGAGAGAGAGATGGAGAGAGAGAGAGAGAGAGATGGAGAGAGAGAGAGATGGAGAGAGAGAGAGAGATGGAGAGAGAGATGAAGAGAGAGATGGGGAGAGAGAGAGAGAGAGAGATGGAGAGAGAGTGATGGAGAGAGAGATGAAGAGAGAGATGGGGAGAGAGAGAGAGAGAGATGGAGAGAGAGAGAGATGGAGAGAGAGAGAGAGAGAGATGGAGAGAGAGTGATGGAGAGAGAGAGAGAGAGAGATGGGGAGAGAGTGATGGAGAGAGAGAGATGGAGAGAGAGAGAGAGTGATGGAGAGAGAGTGATGGAGAGAGAGAGAGATGGAGAGAGAGTGATGGAGAGAGAGAGAGATGGAGAGAGATGGAGAGAGAGAGAGATGGAGAGAGAGTGATGGAGAGAGAGAGAGAGCGATGGAGAGAGAGAGAGAGTGATGGAGAGAGAGAGAGAGCGATGGAGAGAGAGAGAGAGAGATGGAGGGCCCTCAGTCCTCAGTTTTTCCTCCAGCATTTAGTGCACATTATGAATTATGCAAAATGCAAATTAAGGCGGTTCATTTCATCAAGTTGTGGTCATTTCCTCCCTCGTTTCCTCCTCGTTTCCTCCTCATTTCCTCCCTCGTTTCCTCCCTCGTTTCCTCCCCCCGTGCGTCCGGTGTCTGTATAAAATATGAAAAGAAAACCAGCACTTCATAAACCGAGTCCTCATAAACAACATTACAGGCGAATCCGTCTTCAGTCTCAAGTTCCTTCTTCTGTCTGCAGTTGCGTTTAAAGAGTTCTGCTTTTACTTCCGATATTAAATTAATACATCATTTTAGTTCTGCTCTACGTTCCAATGAATCAGCGTAATGCGCAGGGATGCCTTATTTTATTTTTAGTCTTTATAAATGTCAAAACTTTCACACCTCCACACTCAGCGTTACTGCGGCTCCATAGGGATGCTTTTAATGCTCTGCGTTTTCCTGCATCTTGTCCGTTTTTTTTTTAACATCCACTCATCTAATTAAGGAATAAAACACTTGTGTCATGCAGTTATAGGAAAATAACACCCCATGTGGTGGTAGCGGCGAATCCGCTACATTTACAGTACACCACTCCACCGTTGATTATTTTCCTGTGACTGCATGCACAACCTGAAGTGTTTACTGTATGTGTCTGGAAAATAGATTTGCCAAATATATTAATTTTAAAAGATATATTTTTTAAACTTTTTTTAATTGGTTCTGTTTACATTTAATGATGTATTAGTGCACATTCTATTAAGTCAACCTTCACCAGGCCGTTTGTTTTTGTTGCTTTTATCATGTTGCATTTTTTCACAAAAAATTTAAGTTACACTGACTCTGGAGACTCCCTCCATCAATGATTACAGATGTTTTTATTCTTTTGTTGGTTTCTTTACATGGCAGTACATGTCAAATAAGTACCCCGCCTTATTCCTGAAGTCCCCTTTAATAGTCTCCGGGCCTCCTGTGACCGTGTGCAGAATAAGTGGTATAGAGAATGAATGAATAATTTTTTTCTTTTAAATAATAAAAAAATATATTTACGGATAAAAAAAAAGAAGACTATGTACTGTATCCTCTTGTTATTCTGTGTTACTCCTCATCATCACTCACCTGCAGACGTCACCTGGAGCAAATCATTCTAATTTGTCCTAATGTCTCAAGCCGTGCCCTTTTCAAATCTTTTTTTTTTTCTTCCAGATTTTTTATTTTTTTTTATGTGATATGATAACACATTAGCAAGATAACCGATTAGTCATTTCACAATAAAGAGAAAAGGGCACACGTTTCCAGCCAAGCAGCGGCGGTAATTAGTGACGGATCTCAAGGTGAACTCCTTTAACCCCTCTCACCTTTCGAAGGCCGTTCAACAATTTTCACAATTCAATATACCGAAATTACCCCCCACAGCGCTTTCACTGAATGATAAACGGCCGATCGATGAGTCCTTAACAAACACCGCGGGTAAACTGCGCTAAGCGGTGACTTGAATCAACCCTCATTAGTCAGACCGGACCCAAAAAATATCAGTAGAAAAATGTCCACTCATACGTTTCTCAAGACAAGAAAATCCATGTTTCTTTTATTCCTTTCAGTTTGCAGGTTGATCTCTTTCTCCATCAATCAGGCACGGCAGAGCTGTATGGATTTACTGTATAGTTTGCATTAACCAGATTAGACTAATTTTATTGTAAGATAGATAAAAATAAATAAATAAATAAATAAATATACATTCATTCATCTTCTATACCGCTTAATCCTGTGTTCAGGGTCGCGGGGGACCTGGAGCCTATCCCAGGAGACTTCGGGCACTAGGCGGGGTACACCCTGGACAGGGTGCCAATCCATCGCAGGGCACACACACATACACACACTCACACACCCAATCACACACTACGGGCAATTTAGGAACGCCAATTAGCCTAACCTGCATATCTTTGGACTGTGGGAGGAAACCGGAGTACCCGGGGGAAACCCACCAAGCACGGGGAGAACATGCAAACTCCATGCACACAGAGACGGGAATCGAACCCAGACCCTGGAGGTGCAAGGCGACAGTGCTAACCACTACACCACCGCGCCAATAAATATACATATCAAATCTAATTCATGTGTAAGGTGTTTGTGTTCAAACTGAACTATGCACCATGTGGAAAACAAACTAAAGCATACATTTCTATCTGATTTGGATTCACAAATCACTTCTAAGGTGTGCAAACGTGCTTAAACTGATGTTTGATCCGAAACACACATACACCTGCTTTAAGCTGACAAAGGGTAATATCGTGAGCAAACTTGAGTCTCTTGATTAGTATAAAATAAGATGTGACTCAAGATTGGGTGTAAAGGTGGCTTAGTGGTTAGCACTGTCGCCTCGCACCTCCAGGTTCCGGGTTCTATTCCCTCCTCGAGGTCTGTGTGCATTGAGTTTGCATGTTTTTTGGTGGGTTTCCTCCTGGTTCTCCGGTTTTTCCTCCCACAGTCCAAAGACATGCAGATTAGGCTAATTGGCGTTCCCAAAGACGGGATGGATTTGCACTTCGTCCAGGGTGTCCCCCGCCTCGTGCACTAAGTCTCCTGCAATAGGCTCCAGCATCCCCGTGACCTTGTACACAGGATAAAGCGATAAAAACGACGAGTAAGTGCGTGAAGGAAACACTACGTATGCTACAGGTTATTACAGTACCCTGAATTACAGGAACGTCAAATTTTAAGACTTTGTTTTTTGGTTGTTCAAGGCACTGCATGAGGAACTGTGAGCAGTGCTGTGTATGGATGGGATGATCATTTGTATTGGATGTGTGTATCTGACTAGAAACAGCTCGTCCATCCCATACACTATTTATATATTCCAGTTTCTCTCTCTCTCTCTCTCTCTCTCTCTCTCTCTCAGGAGTCCATCGACATGTGATCAGGGGACAGAAATGGGCATCGATTGCTTTTGGAAATGGACAAGTAACAGCTGCTGCTTTTTATAAGCCTGTGTGATGTATTTATCATGGCACTCATAATTCAGCATCACTCTGACATGTTTATTGTAAATACACTTATGTGCACAAGCACCGAACAAACATGACTCATTAAAAGCAAAAAATTGTGAAGCGGGGGCTTTTTAGCCCTCTTTTAACAGAGTAACCCCAGTAGGCCTGCACATCACCTGACTTATGATTTTAAAGAAATACTGAGTATACACAGCCTGACCAAAAACTAAATAAAATAAAAATAAAAATACAATAATAATTATTATATATATATATATATATATATATATATATATATATATATATATATATATATATATATATATATATATATATATAGTGTGTATATATATACAGGTCCTTCTAAAAAGAATTTGCATATTGTGATACAGTTCATTATTTTCTGTAATGTACTGATAAACATTAGACTTTCATATACAGTATTTTAGATTCATTACACACAAACTGAAGTAGTTCAAGCCTTTTATTGTTTTAATATTGATGATTGTGGCATACAGCTCATGAAAACCCAAAATCCCCATCTCAAAAAATTAGCATATCATGAAAAGGTTCTCTAAACGAGCTATTAACCTAATCATCTGAATCAACTAATTAACTCTAATTAATTATTAACTAATTAATTAAAAAACTCCCAGCCTGGTTTATTACTCAAAACCGCAATCATGGGTAAGACTGCCGACCTGACTGCTGTCCAGAAGGCCATCATTGACACCCTCAAGCAAGAGGGTAAGACACAGAAAGACATTTCTGAACGAATAGGCTGTTCCCAGAGTGCTGTATCAAGGCACCTCAGTGGGAAGTCTGTGGGAAGGAAAAAGTGTGGCAGAAAACGCTACACGACGAGAAGAGGTGACCGGGCCCTGAGGAAGATTGTGGAGAAGGACCGATTCCAGACCTTGGGGGACCTGCGGAAGCAGTGGACTGAGTCTGGAGTAGAAACATCCAGAGCCACCGTGTGCAGGAAATGGGCTACAGGTTGCAAATTTTGCATGTCATTCGGAAATCAAGGTGCCAGAGTCTGGAGGAAGACTGGGGAGAGGGAAATGCCAAAATCCCTGAAGTCCAGTGTCAAGTACCCACAGTCAGTGATGGTCTGTGGTGCCATGTCAGCTGCTGGTGTTGGTCCACTGTGTTTTATCAAGGGCAGGGTCAATGCAGCTAGCTATCAAGAGATTTTGGAGCACTTCATGCTTCCATCTGCTGAAAAGCTTTATGGAGATGAAGATTTAATTTTTCAGCACGACCTGGCACCTGCTCACAGAGCCAAAACCACTGGTAAATGGTTTACTGACCATGGTATTACTGTGCTCAATTGGACTGCCAACTCTCCTGACCTGAACCCCATAGAGAATCTGTGGGATATTGTGAAGAGAAAGTTGAGAGACGCAAGACACAAGAATCTGCAAAAGGATTCCCGACCAAGTATTATAAGTATATATACTGTAAGTATTCACAGCCTTTGCAAAATTGAGCTCAGGCGCATCATGTTTCTCCTGATCATCCTTGAGATGTTTCTGCAGCTTAATTGGACATGAATTGTAAAGGCACACACATGTCTATATAAGGTCACACAGTTCATGTCAGAGAATAAACCAAGCATGAAGTCAAAGGAATTGTCTGTAGACCTCCAAGACAGGATTGTCTTGAGGCACAAATTTGGGGAAGGTTACAGAAAGATTTCTGCTGCTTTGAAGGTCCCGATGAGCGCAGTGGCCTCCATCATCCGTAAGTGGAAGAAGTTCGACACCAGCAGGACTCTTCCTAGAGCTGGCCGGCCATCTAAACTGAGCAATCGGGGGAGAAGGACCTTAGTCAGGGAGGTGACCAAGAACCTGATGGTCACTCTGTCAGAGCTCCAGAGATCCTTATGCTATTCAGAGGAGAACCTTCCAGAAGGACAACCATCTGTGCAGCAATCCACCAATCAGGACTATATGGTAGAGTGACCAGAGAGTCTCATCAGACCTGAGAATTTTGTTTCTCATAGTCTGAGAGTCCTTCAGGTGCCGTTTTACTAAGGAGTGGCTTCCGTCTGGCCTCTCTACCATATAGGCCTGATTGGTGGATTGCTGCAGGGATGGTTGTTGGTTGGAGATGGTTGTCCTGGAATATGATTCCCCAGATGTGATAAGCTGGTGATTCAGTACATTCAGGTTGCCAGCTGACTTCATTTTATTGCCACATAACGTTGCTGAGTCTCGACCTGAGCAACTGAAGCAACACCAGATCATAACACTGTCTTCGAGGCTTGTACAGCGGACAATACTGTATGTGAGGTTCCCTTCTTACCCTGACACGCCCATCACTCTGGAATAGGCTCAGTCTGGACTCATCAGGTCACATGACCTTTTTTCCATCACTTCAAAGTCTAGTCTTTATGACCTCTAACAAACTGAAGCCTTTTTTCTGATGAGACTCACAAAGAAATGTTTTTCTTATAGACACAGATGTTTAGTTCTGATCCTGTGAGTTTTCATTACACTGTGTGTGTGTGTGTGTGTGTGTGTGTGTGTGTGTGTGTGTGTGTGTGTGTGTGTGTGTAAATGCTCTTATTGTACTTGCACTATTAAACTTGCAATACTTCACCAAGAGTTTCAGTGATCTCCTTTACTGGTCATTTATACTTTAGCAAAATCCTTCCATGGTTTAATAATACATTTGACATTTCCTAACTCAATTTCACAGACATTTCTCAGACAAAAAAAATTCTTAGACATTTTTTTTTATCATTATTATTATTTGTATTAATGTCAGCCAATAATTTATTCTTCCTAAAACAGTGATGTTTTGGTTCACATTGTGTGTTTTTATCTCATTTAAAGGGGTGTAAAACGTTTTGCTAAAACAATGTTACCCTAACCCAAATAAATAAGACTTATGATTCTACTTTGATGAATTAAACCATAACAAAAATGACTATGTAGAACCCTAAAGCTGAGTTCTCTGTCCGGTTCCTGAACTAGGACCCCTTAAAGAACCTTTGATAAGTGTACAGTATCCAATGTGATTCATAAATAAAACATTTATTCATGCGTAAAGAACAAGACACACCCATCTTGGACATCACCGGTCCCTGACATGCTGAGAATTTTCAAAAGTTTTGGCACCCTTTTAGTCTGTGTTCAGTGTGGCGGTAAAAAAAGACCGCTGTCCAGCATGAACTCTCTTTGAGGGTGTAGGGCACGAGACATTGACCTTGGTCTGGTGTGAAGCCCATCTCAGATATCTGACTCGATAACTCCCCATCGCTGGCTCATTACGGAAGCGGCCTCCTGAGCCGAAGTGCACACGAGCGGCCAAGTGTGCTGACTGCACACATCACACGCGCTGCTCATTACATTATTCATTGGCATGGCTGAGGTCTGAGGTGGGAGTTCTTTACTGGTGGGGAAGCAGACACACACACACATACACACACACACACACACACACACACACACACATACACACACACACACACATACACACAAAATCCCTTCTGTCTCTTTTACACTCCCTGCTGCTTACTGTCTGCATACCAAAGCAAACATGCATTAGTTATATTTGTTAAATTCCCAGTTCTGATTGGTTGATGCCCTTTTTATAATGCATATAACTCATTACTATACCAGCAGCTCGTTCACAGGGATTTGTACTGTACAGCATAAACTCCACATGAACACACATAATCATTGTTATATAACTGTTAGCTTTAAATGAGTGGTGATATCAAGAGTAACTGCATTGGGATGTTTAATTATACTGTATGTGTTACAGATGTCCTAATAATCGTTAATTACAGTAACTGTGGGTCTCAGTAGGTCGTGAGTAGGTCTGTACGGTCCGCAGTACTGAGGAGAGATCAGCTGCCTGACAAAACCCACATTCACAAGCAGTCACAGAAGCACTTTCGGAAACAACACACATCTGATAACGTTATGTGATTTTAAACAGCACGCTGTTTTCTTAGGAACTGCTTTTAACTTGTTCCGAATCGCCTCTGAACCGTTTATTCTGTTCATGCATAACCTGAGCTACTATAAGAAGTTAACTAGCTTCTAACACGAGGCCGAATCCCAAATCCTTCTTTAACCCCTGATCAAGAGTACTACTTAATGTGTGGAAACAAATGATTGTACACCCTACACAGTGCACTAGCTTTCCATTTAACGCTTTTTGGAATTCAACCCTGGAACCCAGTAGTTAACGGAGCTGTTATTCTAAAGCAGATGAAAATATAACGAAAATATCATATGTTTCTCAGGACTGTCCTTGGTTTATTTACTTCACATCGCAGGCATGCTGATATTCAGTACAACAGCACGGCCTCAAGCATAATATTAATCATTACTAGAGAAAAAGGGACTAATACAGTTTACACACCATAAAAACAAACTATAATCATAATAATAATAAAAATTATAATAATATGATATGAAGTTTTTTGTACAGTAACTAGACACTGACTTTATGGAAGGAGTCTCAGTGTCAGTGAAACAGCAAAAAAGTAAAGCTGTAAATTTTCTAACATCTTCAGCTCACAGATATTCATTCATCTTCTATACCGCTTTATCCTGTATTTAGGGTCGCGGGGACCTGGAGCCTATCCCAGGAGACTCAGGGCACGAGGCAGGGTACACCCTGGACAGCGTGCCAATCCATCGCAGAACACACACACACACACACATACATACATACACACACTATGGTCAATTTGGGAACGCCAATTACCCTAACCTGCATATCTTTGGACTGTGGGAGGAAACCGGAGTACCCGGAGGAAACCCACCAAGCACGGGGAGAACATGCAAACTCCATGCACACAGAGACGGGAATCGAGCCTGGCCGGGAATCGAACCCGGACCCTGGAGGTGCAAGGCGACAGTGCTAACCACTACACCACCGTGCCGCCTTCTCACAGATATTCATTATAGAAATTTCAATAATATTCAAGAAAGAAATTCTTTTAAAAAAATCATGAAATAAAAAAAATGTGCCATGGTAAACTAAATTGTTGTGGGAAGAAAAACATGGTGTTTTTTTTTCTTTTTTTTTTTTACATTTTTTAAAAATTAGCTTTCAAGGTAAATTAATTTCTAATTCATCCCAGAAGAACTCAGAAGAACTCTTTAACATCCTGGATGATGACATGTATTCAGTATTATTATTTTGGATGTTTAATAATTATTTTTATACATCATTAGCCTAATTTTTCACTATAAGGAGCCTTTATTAATATGAAATATTATGCAAATATGATTTCACATTCCCAATATTGCAATATTTTTGTCTTTATAAATTCAATAGGATTCGTTCATGGTTAGGAATTTCTAGCTGCTTTTTTCGTAAAAAGTGACTGACTACAGTATGAACACAAGCCATTTACAGCGTACGTTATTGCACGGCCGCTTTATAAGTCCAGGGACCTAAACTCGCCATTCTGCCGTTTCTGGTTGTGAATCTTATCTCCCTGCAAAACATAAATTTTATTTACTTATTTGTAAGCTTTTCATGTACAGAGATTGAGTTAGCATTAAGTTACTTTAGGCTGGCAGTGAAGGAACTCTCGGGGTGGGTAGCGATCCACATTAACTATGTCGGAATTTTAAAACGGCCACAAGGCTCCCGGCGGGAACAGATGGCACAGTAATTTAAATCCAGGTTTCAGGCGAGCCGACGGCTCAGGATGTCAACACAGAGCTATGGCCACATCTCTCCTAAACACAACCAACTGTGGACATATTGGACATTACAGACACCCAGTAATTTAATCATGCTCGTGGAATGTTTATATGTCCCACACTAACTGTCCTTATGCTTATCTAAAATGCTAATGGCTACAGGCGCATTTCTACATTCACCTCTAAAATTATTGGCACTCTACCAGAAAACAAAATAAACTTACATTCTTTATAACAAATCATTCATTACCCCAAACAACTCAAGAACATACTTACCTTTTTTATCATTTAGTGAAGAATCCTTAATGGTACATTATTTTCTCAAATCATATGAGGCAAGATTATTGGCTCCATAATTACAAGAACAGTTGTCAGTTTGAAATCTACAAATATATCATTCTGATGGTTAATAATGCTCTCAATCTGCTACTGTTTTTGCTGCTGGTGGTTTATGGATTGGTGGTTCAAAAAGATTTAAATATAAAAAGAAACCCTAAAAAATAAACCCCCCACAAAATATTTTAAGCCAAAGCTTGTCTGTCTCTGCCAAGAGGTTATAATTTCATGTATAAAAATGATTCCTCATGCTTAGTCACAATCCTGGAATACTCTACTGTATGCCCGTTCCATCAAGGAAGAAGAAAACCTCCATAGATGTGATAAGCTGGTGATTCAGTACATTCAGGTCGTCAGCTGACTTCATTTTATTGCCCCATAAAGTTACTGAGTCTCGACCTGAGTAACTGATCAACCCCAGATCATAACACTGTCTCCAGAGGCATGCATGATGGGTGCATCGCTTCATGAGCTTCCCTTCTTACCCTGACACGCCCATCACTGAATCTGGACTCATCAGGTCACATGACCTCTTTCAATCGAGGTCAAAGTTTCACTAACAAGTAGTTTTCTTATAGACACACAGCTGTTTAGACCCAATCCCGTGAGTTCTCATCACATTGTGTGTGTGTGTGTGTGTGTGTGTGTGTGTGTGTGTGTGCGTGCGTTATTAAACATAGCTCTGTTGTTTACTTTTGATTTTGATGTTTAGTGTTTAGTGATCTCTATTAGCGATTGTACAGTTTTTAAACTCATGATTTGATAACAACAAAATTAATTCCAGTCATTTTAAATCTCCATTGTGAAAGTCCAACAATTTGACCATTCTGAATCTGCAGCTTATTAATTTTGTTTATTTATTTTTGTCTAGGTGGTGAATGTTGTGTGTTGTCTGCTTTAACCAGCTGATTGTTAGTAAATCCTAGTAAACCCTCAAAATAAAATATAAAAAAACATATTTAAGATTCATTCATTCATTCATCTTCTATACCGCTTAATCCTGTGTTCAGGGTCGCGGGGGACCTGGAGCCTATCCCAGGAGACTTCGGGCACTAGGCGGGGTACACCCTGGACAGGGTGCCAATCCATCGCAGGGCACACACACATACACACACTCACACACCCAATCACACACTACGGGCAATTTTTAGGAACGCCAATTAGCCTAACTTGCATATCTTTGGACTGTGGGAGGAAACCGGAGTACCCGGAGGAAACCCACCAAGCATGGGGAGAACATGCAAACTCCATGCACACAGAGACAGGAATCGAGCCTGGCCGGGGAATCGAACCCAGACCCTGGAGGTGCAAGGCGACAGTGCTAACCACTACACCACCGCGCCGCCCATATTTAAGATGTTTAGGCTTAAATAAAACAGGGCACTGGTGGCTCAGTGGTAGGTGTTTCTCCTGCCATGCGGATTAAAATGGGGTGTTGCGTCAGGGAGGGTGTAAAACCTGTGCCAAGCTGTTGTGCGGACCGGATATTCCGCTGTGGCAACCCCTTACCCGGAGCAGCCGAAAGACCAACAACAAGGCTTAAATATAACAAAGTAATTTTTTTATTTCCTACATCAATTATACATCACATTACAGTGTGCACTGTTTAACACACTTATGTTTAATACACTACTGTATATTTCCAGTTGTATGTCCAGTTGTCCTGTTGTTGTCCTGAACAGCCAGTCCAATCTACTTCATTCCGGTGTCTGATCGGAACCCATTGAAATTCCTCAAGCGGCGCAACATAATCAATAATCAGAACTGTTAATCGATGCTATTCTAAATAAGCATCGACTGGAGCTGCAAGGTTAGGCACGTTTATTGGTTTACATTAAGCAAAGCAACAGAAAGGCAGACATGCTGTGGCAGTTATAGACCTATCTCATGCAAACTACTCGCCTTCACCTCGTCCGCATATGACTTCAGTCATAGATATCACATTACTCTCGCTATGCTCACTGGACTGAAACGCCTTCATAATTAATTTTACTTTTGATTTATTTAGCACGTGCTCGAAGCCTCGCTTCCCTTCTTTGACTCGTTTGACAAAGGAAACGGTTATGTGACGCTGTTACAGCTTTGAAACGGTCGATAAACTATATCGTCACACTTCAAGCCAAAACTTATTGCTACAGTAGCTTTACATGGAAATTTCACGTACCTTACATTTAGTATTTACATTGTAATGCTGACTTGTAATGCTTACTTTCAGTTTAAACATGTTGGTCTTGGGACATCTCTACATCAGGATCTATTCATTATATACATGAGATTGAAATCGCATCCTGGACTCTCAATTTAGATGTTTAACACTGGTTCTTTGCTTGGAATTTCATGTAACAGGACCAGTACCCTTGGTCTACTAGAGCTAGAACATTAGCGAGCTAGCTACAGTTTATAATTTTCCTTCCACTTTACAATTATGCGCCACTTATGTTCCATTTTAAACAACTTTATTCTCTCTCACTCGTTCTCTATAGCGCTTATTCCATACAGGGTCGCGTAGGGGGCGTGGAGCCTATCGCAGGGGACTAGGTGGGGTACACCCCGGACAGGGTGACAATCCATCAAAGGACACACACTTTCACTCTTACTGTACTTAGACACTACGTACACACTATGGACAATTTAGAAATGGCAGTTAACCTAACCTGCATGTCTTTGGGAGGAAACCAGAGAAAACGCACCAAGGCTTCAGGGGATTCGAACCCTCAAGCCTGGAGATGAGATGCTACAGTGCTAACCATTGAATCCGGATTAGATGCCACCGTATACTCGGATGGATTTCCTGTCTGAAGTCGATACCAAATCTGTTATGGTGAATGAAGTACAGTAAAGTCCTAAATCCGACTCATTTCATACTGTAGATTTGCGGCTATACTGTAACTGTTCCCTGTGAATCATGCTGACATGCTCACATTTAACACCGAGCCTGTTAGAGTGTGTGTGTGTGGGTGGGTGTGGGTGTGTGTGCTCACACCACTGAAGCTTTTAAACGTGTCCTGAGTTTGCTCTAGCGGCAGGTTCAGGTTCGGGTCACACGGGGTGGCATCCTGCCAGCATTAGATTAGCTTGGCACCTGAGACGCTCGGCTTTATGGAGAAATAATCCTGCTCAGACCTCACACCTGAGTCCCCTCGGCGCTGGTTCGGCAGAAAATGACACCGCGGGGTGATGTCAGAATGCTATCAGTGATACCTCGCGGAATGGACATGTTAATTAACCTTGTAGCTGTTAACCAACACCTTTATTCTTCTTTAGGATTCTTTCAGTTTCACACCAGACGTGCGATCGATAAATCAGGGTTCAAGGTGCACATGCTTAACACTTTACTGCGTTTTAAAAATTGTGCTTTTCATCAATTTGAGTTTTTCTATCTTTTTATTATTATTATTATTATTATTTATTTTTTATTATTTTTTACTTTGGACAGGATACTGGTACATTGCAGGACACCACACACACATCCATTCATCCATTCATTATTTTTCCATCTCACTTCTCCTGTGGCAGGGTTACAGGGGTTACAGGAAATCATGGCACAAAGCACACACACACACACACACACACACACACACACACACACATCTAATTATGCAATTTATTTAAATTAAATTAATGTCTAGATTTTTTTTGTCTTAGCTAATTTTTCCATATATAATATATTATTATAAGTAATATTTTCCTTTTTATTTATTATTTCGATTGTTTACTTTTATATTTTCACCCCATATTTTTACACATTTGTTTTTTAAGCATTTTCATTTAATGCTTATTTTAAATGCTTTCTTCTTATTGCTAATGTGATAATATTAATTGATAATACCGTATAATAATTCAGTGGTCTATAGAGTAATTGTTGTTATTAATTATTATTCCTCATTGATGTCTTTATTATATATCTGACAATATTAACACATGAGAGATTAAACTGGAAATTTTGACAACCTTGTTGCTACTTTTTAATGCAAATTAACCATATGACCAAGTTTGACCCTAATGGCTTCCCATAATTGCATGTGACAATCGAACGTTATATATAAGATGTGGATAATAAGATGACCGAGTTTTAAAAAAGAAAACGAAAGGTCAAGAATACATCGAACATAAGATGTTAGAGTGGAGGCTCAGCCAGTTAAGGCTGTAGGTTTTTGGTTTTGAGCACCGCCGGACCCCATACTGCATCAACGGTATTTTAATTGAACAATTGTTAGATGTTAATGTTTGAGTTATTATTTAACTGCATAATCTGATTCCTCTAACCAGCTTGTCATGCATTTTTCCAATTATTATTATTATTATTATTATTATTATTATTATTATTATCCTCATACCCTATTTTTACCGGTTACAATTTGATGATTGTCTCCTGTTACCTTCTGTTCTATTTCCTTGACTCAGACATTACCGTAAGCTTTAAACATTAAATCAATATTGTTTAATAATAAAAAAAAAGTTATAAATGTTCAACCTAGATACTGTTATAGCACTAATTAAATTATAAAAAGATATTTGGCGTCATTCAAAGAAAGTCCGTTAGTGTGAAAATACAGGACGGATTTCTCTCTCTCTCTCTCTTTTTCTTTTTCTCTGTCCCATCATTATAACCCTGTCCGCCGCAGCCCTCCCCGTTTCCTCCCCTCTCCTTTTGGAGGCTATTAGAGGGGCGGCACCTCCCTCACTGCCAGCCTCATGTATTACCATTAGAAGACATCCTCACTGGGAACTCTGGCACGCTCCTCTGTGTGCTTGATTAATATTTTAGCAGCCGCAGGGAGGAAATGGCCTTCCTCGCTTCTAATCAGTTATGGACCGTGTGTGTGTGTGTGTGTGTGTGTTTGACTCCAATAGCTGGCCTGATGTTGAGGATTATGGATGGATGGAGCATTATCTGCTCTCTTTGCCCAGTGTTTTGGTTAAATATTGACATGATTGATTAAAGTGTCTGTGTTTTTTTTTTTTTTAGTGATGGGTATTTTATTTTATTTCTCCTCAGCTTGACTTCACACTTTATTCTTTATGCAAATAAACATGAAATTCAACTCCATTCAATCGTAGTAACATTTTACAAATATAGTCATAATTACTGTAGTTGGTGTCAAATTGGAAAATACATTTAAGAAGAACTTTTTTTTTTTTTTTTAAACAATCTCACATCAGTATATCCTTGCTCATAATTATATTTAATTCAGTTTATTTTTTTGCACTTATGTTATAGCAGCTATAAACTGTTCGTCCCTCAGCAGGCTCTTTTTCTCTTTTTTGTTAATAAGGCAAAAACACACCAGGACCAAAGAATCACAGAGTGTAAGTCCTAAGTGTAAACGTAAAGGGATCTACATTTATTTTATATATCTGAATGTGCTCTAGACGCATGAATAAATTTAAAAATGTGACATATGAAAATACCATCGTTATATAACTTGTGTGTTGTTTGTGTATATCCTGTACGTGTTGTTTTCCTCGTTCAAAGCTTCCGTCATTGATCCTCAACCACTCTTGGGAAAGCAGCCATTCTTTTTGTTGTTCGACTTAATGAAAGGTCCTTTTATCACTATGCTCTCGCAGGTCAAAGGGGCTCCATTGAGACAAATGAGTTATAAATGAAGGATCACCAATACAGTGAGAACTGAAACACATGCATCACACTTCACCTCTCACTGCGTCCTGACCGTCACGTCTTAAATGCCTATAAATTACTCAGGAACCGTTAATAAGTTCTGAAAGTGAAAAGGTCATCTTTTTAAGGCGGGGCATGAATGATCAAAATGACTCATTGATGTTTACTAGAACACACTGATGTCTAGATTATTAGAGAGCATGAAGAGAGTTTATCCGCCTGTCTTATCGAGGACCAGTTGGATGGAGAACCCCAGCCATGGAGACCAACATTTCAGTGCAGTCTTTGCACCGGTCTCAAGCGCTGGTCCTCTCAAAACAAAGAAAGGGCATCCGGTTACAAATCTGTGCCGAATCAAATAATTTTTCTTCTTTCAAAGGTCCAGACCTTATTGTATTTTTAATGCAGTCTTGAAGAACAGTTCTACAGGCTTCCTGAAGGACATTCTGTCTCTCATTTTTTTGTCCAGTCTGAACAATGTTTTTGGTTTGTTAAGCCACACAGTGACTTATAAATCATTCAAGCATAAACAAAAAACATCTAACTTACAGTTAGGCATGAACCAGTGAGAAACAGGAGCAGATGATGACAGATGATCAGGTGATTAGTTACACTCAAAAAAATTAACAATGCTACCTGTTACATGTACTAAAATGTAATATGTGTTTTGTACATAATAATTTCATGTTTCCAAGATGAACATGAATAAGTTATGTTATATTTGCATGAAATTTAACAACTTAACATGTACTAGATTCAATCATGTTGAGATAAACCAACGAGATCTTGTCAATACTAAAACCGGAAATATCGCGAGAAGAGAACACGGAGAAGACAAACGTTGGCGGGCTTGTGGAAAAGGTAAGCAGGTGTTAGGGTTGCAGGTCGGGATGGATCCAAGTGCAGTGGAGCAACTTCCAGGAATTTATTATGTTGGACGTGAGATTCAAAACTGACTTGGCAGTGGTTCTTCTCTGCAAACGTGTTTGTTGCTGAAGCGCCTGCTGCTCTGCGCTGGGGAGCTGCGTGTGCAGAGAGAGGGAGAGAGAGGCGCAGGAATGCGGAAGCCGGAGTGAGAGCTCTGTGTGTACTTTGAGCCTGGGGGGAATGCGGAAGTGCCGTGAGCCGGCGAGAGCGCTGTGTGTGTCCCGCGTCGGAATGCGGAAGTGCCGTGAGCCGGCGAGCGCTCTGTGTGTGTCCCGCGTCGGAATGCGGAAGTGCCGTGAGCCGGCGAGCGCGCTGTGTGTGTCCCGCGTCGGAATGCGGAAGTGCGGAGAGTCTGTGAGAGCGCTGTGTTTGCAGCGTGACTCGTGCGGGGATACTGAGACGTGGAGAGCCGGCGAGTGAATGGAGACGTCGCGCAGGTTGGTGGCTGGTTCCGTTAAGCTTTCTCGTGGTCGGGGGCGGGCAAAGTTCAGTACCAGAAAGACGAGGCAAAGTCCGTGATCCGAGTTCGTAGTCGTTGAAACAATTCCAATGGTCAATAACAAAATCCGTGAGCATGGAAATCCAAAACATGAGACAATAACGTGGTCGAGAAAAACAAAGCGTGGTCAGTATCAGAGAGTCAGAGCATGAAACAAAACGCTGGAGAATTGGGCTATGGAAGGCACACAATAATCTGGCGATGAGGTTCTGTTGATGTGTGGTTTAAATAGGTAGGGGAAATGATTACAGATAGTGCACAGGTGTGTGGAGGGCGGGAGATGAGGAGGTGAGATGTAAGGAGTGGTAGGGAACGTGGAGCAGGAGTACTTCTGAAATCATGGTGGAGCTGTGGCTTGGCGGGTCGTGACAGTACCCCCCCCCCTATGAACGCCACCTGGCGTTCTAGCAGGTGCCTCAGGGTGGAGTCTGTGAAAATCACTGATGAGGGAGCGGTCCAGGATGAACCTGGTAGGTACCCAACTTCTCTCCTCAGGGCCGTAGCCCTCCCAGTCCACAAGGTATTGGAGACCACGTCCACGGCGGCGAGATTTGAGGATTCTACGGACTGTGAAGGCCTCACCCCCGTCTATGAGTCGAGGAGGAGGGGGGGGTTGGATGGGTGGAGATAGTGGGCAGGAGACCAGTCTGCGAATCTGTGAGACATGAAAAGTGGGGTTGATCCGGCGCATGGATAGAGGTAAGGCCAACCGGACAGAGCATGGGTTGATAATACGAGTGATTGTGAACGGGCCAATGAACCTTGGCGAGAGTTTCCTAGAGGTGGTTTTGAGGGGAAGGTCACGAGTAGATAACATGACCCTTTGGCCGATGTGATATCTGGGAGCTGGTAAACGGTGGCGGTTAGCCTGACGCTGGAAGGAGCTGACAGTGCGTTGTAATTGGGCACGAGCCCGCTGCCAAGTTCTTCTGCATCGGCGGACGAAGGCTTGGGCAGAGGGAACTGCCGCTTCCTCTTCCTGGGAGGGGAATAGTGGTGGCTGATACCCAAGGCAGCAATGGAACGGGGACAGCCCTGTGGAGGAGGTAGGGAGCGAGTTGTGGGCATATTCCACCCAGGGTAGGAAACGACTCCAGGAAGCTGCGTCCCGAGAGGCCATGCACCTTAATGTTTTTTCCAGTTCCTGGTTCATGCGTTCAGTTTGTCCATTGGTCTGGGGGTGAAAACCAGAAGAGAGGCTGGGGGTAGCACCAATAAGGCCACAAAATGCCTTCCAGAAACGAGCTGAGAATTGAGGCCCTCTGTCAGAAACAATGTCCAGCGGAAGTCCATGGAGACGAAAAACCTGGTTGATCAGAACTTCGGCTGTTTCTTTGGCGGACGGAAGCTTGGGTAACGGAATGAAATGGGCTGATTTGGAGAACCGATCTACAATGGTCAAGATGCACGTGTTATTGTCGGATGGTGGTAGTCCAGTGACAAAGTCGATAGAGATGTGAGACCAGGGCCGATGGGGGATGGGGAGGGGTCTTAGGAGGCCCTCAGGGGGGCGGTTAGTTGTCTTATTTCTCAAACAGATGTCACAGGCGGCTATAAATTCCTTGACATCTTCCTTAATAGTAGACCACCAGAACCGTTGCTGTAGGAGTGAAAGTGTGCGTGTCACCCCAGGGTGACAAGCCAACCTAGAGCTGTGAGCCCAGCCAAGTACTTGGGGTCTCACTGACGCAGGGACAAAAAGCATCCTGGGGGGGACATTACTTGGGCCTGGTTCCTGATCAAGGGTTCGCTGAACTAGGTTTTCCACTTCTAGCCGCATAGTAGCCACAAGACATGGGGGGGGGAGGATGGTTTCAGCTGTGGGTGTGTGCTGGGAGGTGGAAAATTGCCGGGAGAGAGCGTCGGGTTTAATGTTCTTAGAGCCTGGCCGGTATGATAGTGTGAAGTGGAAGCGAGAAAAAAAAAGTGACCACCGCGCCTGACGAGAATTAAGTCTTTTGGCCGATTTTAGATATTCAAGGTTCTTGTGATCTGTCCATACAAGAAAAGGGTGTTCGGCTCCTTCCAGCCAGTGTCTCCATTCTTCGAGGGCCAGTTTGACTGCCAAGAGTTCCCGATCTCCAATGTCATAGTTTCGTTCTGGGGGTGTGAGTTGGCGTGAGAAGAAGGAGCAAGGGTGAAGTTTGTTGTCCTTAGGTGATCTTTGAGAGAGGATGGCCCCTACACCGGTCTCAGAAGCGTCCACTTCCACTACAAACTGGAGGGAGGGATCGGGTAGGGTGAGGATGGGTGCCATGGTAAATCGACGCTTGAGCTCGTCGAAGGCGTTGCTTGCCAGGGGGTTCCAGTGAAACGGGGTCTTGGTCGACGTGAGTGCTGTGAGTGGGGTTGCCACCATGCTGTAATTCTTGATAAAGCGACGGTAAAAATTGGCAAATCCCAGGAAGCGCTGAAGTTCCCGTCTGGAAGATGGTAGTGGCCAGTCAGTTACCGCCTTAACCTTGGTGGGGTCCATTTGGATACCGGACGGTGAGATAAAGAAGCCGAGAAAAGAGGTGGAGGAGCAGTGAAACTCGCATTTCTCTGCCTTGACATACAGCTTGTTTTCTAGCAGGCGTTGCAGAACTTGACGGACGTGGAGCTTGTGTTCCTCCTCAGAGCGTGAAAAGATTAAAATGTCATCGAGGTAGGCGAACACTGAGACGTTGAGGAAGTCTCTGAGGACATCATTGATGAGTGCCTGGAAGACTGCTGGGGCGTTGGTTAGGCCGAACGGAACAACCAGGTACTCGTAATGGCCAGTAGGGGTATTGAAGGCAGTTTTCCATTCATCGCCCTCCCTTATTCGGACCAGATGGTAGGCGTTCCTTAGGTCAAGCTTTGTGAACACGCAGGCATCCTGGAGTAGTTCAAAGGCTGAAGACATTAATGGGAGAGGGTAGCGATTCTTGACCGTGATCTCATTTAATCCCCTGTAATCAATGCAGGGTCTGAGAGACTTGTCTTTCTTATCTACAAAAAAGAATCCTGCTCCTGCAGGTGAGGAGGAGGGGCGAATTATACCTGCTGCGAGTGACTCGTTAATGTATTGTTCCATAGCCTCTCTCTCTGGGCGGGAGAGAGAATACAGTCGGCCCTTAGGAGGGGAGGTGCCAGGGAGAAGATCGATAGCACAATCATAGGGGCGATGAGGTGGTAGAGAGACAGCCCGTGATTTGCTAAAGACCTGTCGAAGATCATGATATTCAATTGGTACTTTGGTCAGGTCAGGGATTTCCTCTTCGAAGGTGGGAGAGAGTCGCCCTGTGGTAGCAGAGCGCAGACATGACGAGAGGCAGGTGGGGCTCCAGGCCAGGATGCTTCGTTTTAACCAATCTATGTGGGGGTTATGTAATCTTAACCACGGGAGGCCTAAGACAATGGGTGCGTGAGCGTTTTGGACAGCGAGAAAGGTGATGGTCTCGATGTGATTGCCGGAAAACTGTAAGGTAACTGGAGCGGTGCGATGAGTGATAGGAGCGAGCCTACTGCCATCAAGGGCCTGAACGACGAATGGTCGAGACAGAGAAGTGAGCGGGATTTTGAATTGTGAAGCGGCAGAGGTGGAGATCAGGTTTTGGTCTGCCCCGGAGTCTACTAGAGCGTGGGTGATGAAGGAGCAGCTGTCCAGGGTCAAGGTGACAGGAAAACATGAACGCTGATCTGGGGAAAGAGTGGAAGCAGGGCCGCCCTGTAACCCCAGAACTACTGGGGGGCCCGACCTTTTTAGTGGACAGGAGCGAACAACATGGCCTACCTGGCCACAGTAGAAGCAGGCCCCATCATCATTACGGCGCTGACGCTCCCTTGGGGAGATATGTGCGCGGCCTATTTGCATTGGATCAGGAGGTGGCTCAGGGGTAGTGAGTTTGGGCGCAGGGGTGTAAATTTTACTGAAGGGCCGGTGTTCCTTGCGTCGGGATCGTTTACGGGCGTCAATGCGTGTTGCCAAGTCAATTAGGCCCTGCAGGTCTGATGGGAGCTCTCGGGCCGCAAGCTCATCCTTGATTGAGTCCGAGAGACCGTTGTGAAAACAATCAAAAAGGGGCTTTTCATCCCAACCACAGGAGGGCGCCAGTGTCCGAAAATCAATAGCGTAGTTGGAAACAGAGCTAGATCCCTGGCGTAGTTGAAGTATCTGACCTGCCGCCTGGTGTCCTGTGAACGAATGGTCGAAAACCCTCCTCATCTCATCAGTGAATGTTTTGTACATGAAGCAGCAAGGGACCTGGGCATCCCATAATGCTGTTCCCCACTCCCTTGCTTTCCCTGAGAGGAGCGTGATTATATAAGCCACTTTGGAGCGTTCAGTGGGAAATGAAGCGGCCTGCAGTTCAAGAACGAGGGAACACTGCGACAAGAAGGAGCGACAGGTAGACGGGTCACCATCATAAGTGGGTGGGGCAGGTAGGCGTGGTTCATGACCAGTGGCATGTACTGGGAGAGAAGGCTGTGGGATAGGTGCCGAGGGTGGTTGTGTTTGCTGTAGCTGAATGGTAAGTGACCCTAAGGTTTCCGTGATGGTTTGAAGCGTGGAGGTGACCTGCCTAATTTCTTGTTGGTGATTGCCTAAGAGGGCTCCCTGGCTCTCCAGTGCCCCCCTCAGGCGAGCTGCTTCTGCTGGATCCATTAGATGGCCAGATTATACTGTTAGGGTTGCAGGTCGGGATGGATCCAAGTGCAGTGGAGCAACTTCCAGGAATTTATTATGTTGGACGTGAGATTCAAAACTGACTTGGCAGTGGTTCTTCTCTGCAAACGTGTTTGTTGCTGAAGCGCCTGATCCTGGGGGGGGTGGTCGGGGGCGGGCAAAGTTCAGTACCAGAAAGACGAGGCAAAGTCCGTGATCCGAGTTCGTAGTCGTTGAAACAATTCCAATGGTCAATAACAAAATCCGTGAGCATGGAAATCCAAAACATGAGACAATAACGTGGTCGAGAAAAACAAAGCGTGGTCAGTATCAGAGAGTCAGAGCATGAAACAAAACGCTGGAGAATTGGGCTATGGAAGGCACACAATAATCTGGCGATGAGGTTCTGTTGATGTGTGGTTTAAATAGGTAGGGGAAATGATTACAGATAGTGCACAGGTGTGTGGAGGGCGGGAGATGAGGAGGTGAGATGTAAGGAGTGGTAGGGAACGTGGAGCAGGAGTACTTCTGAAATCATGGTGGAGCTGTGGCTTGGCGGGTCGTGACAGCAGGAATTAATTCCCATCTTTCTAAATAGAAACTAAATACTGAACATAAATGTCACCTGCTGTTTAGCGATGTTTAATCACGTTATTTTAGTTTAAGTTATTTCTTGTATTTTTAATCACACTTAAAATACCAACGGTTATATGCGCGTGCTTAATCTGCGGTTCGGTTCTGGTTTCGGTCTGTTCTCATGAGTTGTGAAGCGAGAGGAACAAAGTATAAATATTGTTCATTTGCTAAATTAAGTATCATGAATTTTAATTGAATATCTATCTCTGTATTTTTTCACAGGAGTTTGTGACTGAAAGTGTGTCTGCATCTGACTTCAGGAGTTTCCTGACCAACCGGATCTAACGGTCATATTTAAAAATCATAACGTACAGTTATAAAGTACTAAACGTTTCTGTTGGTGTTTTTTTTATATTAATACTTATTTGTGGTGTTTTATGTTTTGTACATCTTTTCAAATTGAGACCTCATTTGTAAGTTGCTCCTGGTGTAAAATAAAAATCTCCGTTTTATCCCGTTTGTCTGTTTCCTTCCTTCACAGAATTCTGTTGACCAGGGCTTGAAATTTAAATTTACTTGAGTTGGATCAACTTAATTTACAACTGAAAAATTTGTTGTACCAACCCTATTCATTTATGTTAACAGTATTAAATTATGTTGGATGCAGCTGTTGTAAATAAGTTAAATGAACCTAATAACATTACTTTGACGGAACCTAAAAACATTAAGTTGGGCCAACAAAATTGCTTAATGCTGAACGAAAGCCATTAAATCAGGTGGAAATTCTTTCCATCAACAAGTTATTTTTTTGAGTGGCTGATGCTGGATGCTGAGTTGGAACAGACGAGATGGGAAACGAGGTCGCTGCTGAGGCTGTTACATAAACAACCACATTTTTAATTGTATCTTCAGACACTTTGTATCCTGTCTCAGTAAAACATTTATTCCAATTTCTAAAATTAGTTTAATATGCAGTAATTAAATGAGGGGGCTCAAGACTTTTGCACATTTGTAAATTAAAAAAGACAAATGCATGATAAATACAGTATATTGGTTGGTTTTTCAAGATTCCTGATCTATTACATCCTTCATTGCAAGTTGCTTATAAGAAGCTGTTCTTGATAAAAACAATAAAATTAATTGCTTAAACATTATTTTGTGTCATTTGGGACTTTTTTAATGAAAGCAGTTTTTGTGATGGCCATGAATACCATCACACGTTTACTGAAAAAGATACACGAACAGACAGAACCTAACCTAACCTAACCTAACATAACATAAATCATCTACATGGGGGATGGTTTAAAGTCGATTTCTAACATCTCCAATAATTTTTGACACTTAAGTTCTGTTCTTTTTGCATCAAAGTCTTCTTTAACTAGTGGCAATCATTTTTAAACCAGTGACTTCTGGGGGCAAAACAAAACAAAAAAACAACACAATTTATGGAAAGCTGTTTAAATAAAGAGTGTGTAACTCTATTCATCACGATTATAGTAGTAAAAGTGAAATAGCACTCGTCGCATGCTTGCTAATTGAGGGGTGCCAATAATTCTGCGCAGGGTTGTATTGGATTACTCCTGCTCGAGGCGGTTGTATGAGGCGTTCCACCTCAGTTCGGTAACCTTGACAAATGATCATGAGAGCACGACTGAACACACATCCCCCTGTTTTTTTGTTGACTAACATATGAATAATTCCCGCCGTTCTGTTCATTAACGTTCTCCCCGAGGGACGGCTAATGTTGGTACACAGGGATGTGCAGGTCGAGTCGACACGGTACACTGATTACATGCACAAACATGCACGGTGTGACCCTCACACACACAAACACACGCATTCGGTTTGAAGGTGCTTCTTAATGCAGACAAATGCATTGTTATTCCACTCCAGGCCTTTAACACTTTACTGTCAAAGTGTATCATAATGTTTATGTTCTCTAACTCTTATACCTGATAGTGAACTTCAGATCAGAAGAAGGAAGCACAATGTGGGCTTATTTTTTTCCAAGGAAAAATAACCTGATACTCAAACTCTACAGTAGCTCTGGCATCCTAATAATTTTATGTTGATGTTGGGAGGCTATACACAAAAAACATAGGTACTGGCTAATATTAGTGAGTCAAGGCTACCACCACCACGTTTCATTGTACATCGATTAGCCATGACAGGTTCCCCTTGCGGCAGGTCTGGACCATAATTTCAAAAACATTTACGTTACATTTAACAGACACTCATATCCAGAGTGATTTACCCAACATTTTTATCTCGTTATATATCTGAGAAATTGAGGGTCCAACAGTGGTAACTTGGTGTGCACGGGTTTGAACCTAGGAACTTCTGAACTGTAGTCCAATGCCTTAATCGCTTTCACAGACTATGGTGTGGTGTGGTGTGCTGTGGTGTCTGGCAACAGGACATGGCAGCAGATCCAATGGTTGCTCTAGGTTGTTGGGTTGGACCTCCATGTATCAGACTTGTTTGTCTGGAGCATTCCATGAGTGTTCATTGTATTTATTGCCTGCTGGGCCCAGTGTGAAGTAACCTGTGGTGCACTGGGTGTTCTTGTGCCTTTCTATCATCGCCAGCATTGACTTTATACAGCAATTTGTGCTACATTGGCATCAGATCAATATATTGAAGATGATCTTACACAGGATTATCTCTGCAAAGATCATGTATGTCTATCATTTCTTTTATTCTCTACAACTTTTTATCATTTAACAGCTCTGCATTGGGTGATGAAGTAGAGTGGAACCTCAGCATACAAATTTAATCCGTTCCGGAGCTGAGTTCTTAAGCAGAAAGTTTGTTTTGTTAAACGTGTTTTCCCATAGGAAATAATGTAAAGGCAGATAATACATTCCAGCTAATTACCAATATTACCAATATTACCAATGTTCAACACAAAACAATCAAAACATTCAGAAAATTGTTGCTACCGTCCTTGATAGCATTGTTTCACTTGGCTTTCCATACTGTAGATGCAAACAAGTTTTGATCGTCACCAGAAAGTACGAGCAACCAGGCTGGAAAAGCTCTGCAATGCCGAGGCAAATTTCTTGCAAACTTTCAGTTCTTATGGCAAAATATTTGCACGGCGGTGCGTTTGCATGCCGAGGTACCACTGTACTGAATCATGCTAGACTTTATTTGCTTAAAGTAAGTTTGTAAGTTGATAAGCATAGTCAGTTCATGAAATGATGACCTGAACAGTCACTTTTTATCTATGGTTATTAAATAAGTCTAAGTTTATTTATATATAAAATTTAAGTTGAGTTTATGTAAGCAGTTAGCATTAGTATGATGCAAGGTTTGCAAAGAAGCAGAATGCCAGTATAGCTGCCATGTTTTCTACCTTCAGTGGAATTAGTTCAGCTTTGTTTAATGCAACATTTTTTTATGTCTACTCATAAAAGCCATATGGTGCTGCAAGTCCTTACAGTGTCATGCAATCTAGATTTGTTGTGATAAATCGATCAGGTTCTGGCCAGGTGTCTCTGTGGACGTTTATGCTTGGTTAAGATCCTTTTTAAGAAGAGTACTTCTATTCTCTCTCTCTCTCTCTCTCTCTCTCTCTCCAGGTGATCTGGCCCAAACTGCCAGCTATTAATCAAAGCTTCCATTATTTACCCAGGGTTCATTTACCGATGCACACAGAGGTACCTAGAGGGTCAATTAAAGAGAGTGGACCACACGTCTACTGGGTTCTCCTCGCACACCAGGGGGTCAATTACAATTTGTAATAGCACGATCCTCACACACGTACTCCTATCAGGCTCAGGCGGTGTTCTACTTGACATGGACTGTTCACATTCTTACCTGTGGAAATATTCTTGTGTATTTCAAGGATTCAAATGGGATCCTCGAGAGACAGGGTTTGATTTGAACGTTGTAGAAACAGCATTTTAAAACCCCTGACTAAAAACATTCCCTGTACAACTGTTGTGTTTAATTTTCATCTGAAGGTGTCGTGAAGGTGGAGATGATGAAGATCATCTCTAAGTTACTAGTGTAGTGTTACGAAATACCATAAACACCGTATAAAGAGGTTAGAGATGAACATCATTAGATGGTATACTGCTCTTATTGAGATTTACTGTATAAATCAAATCAGGAGGACGACCTCTACGTCTTATTTTGTACATGTGTATCAATTATAGTCTCACTTCCTGTTTTCTTTATAGAGCTGTCATGAATGCAGAGATCTGATCGTCTATCATTCCTGTAAAATCTAAAGATGCTTCGATGCACTTTTTATGATAGGAAACTTAATAACATTTGTGATAGGGGATGCAAAAGATAATAGGTCTTATAATAGTTGGCTAATAGTTCATCCATCCTTCTATCCATCCATTATCTATAATGCTTATCCTTTGTATGGTCACACACACACACACATACTGTACTGTATATATACCCAATCATAAACTATGTACAATTTCGAAATGCCAGTCAGCCTATATACAACATATCTTTGGACTGTGGAAGGAAACTGAAGTGCCCAGAGAAAACCCAAAATAAAAATGTAGTCTTCACAGGTAACCTGATGTAATAAGGGGTAATAAGAGTGGGTCCATTTCTCTTGCATGGATCACGATAGAAGTTAAAATCGTTGGCCGAGTTTAAAGTTTGTAGTAGTGCAAAATATTTGCATTAAAAAACAATAATATACAAATCATTAAAAACTCGGCGGCGCGGTGGTGTAGTGGTTAGCACTGTCGCCTTGCACCTCCAGGGTCTGGGTTCGATTCCCCAGCCAGGCTCGATTCCCATTTCTGTGTGCATGGAGTTTGCATGTTCTCCCCGTGCTTGGTGGGTTTCCTCCGGGTACTCCGGTTTCCTCCCACAGTCCAAAGATATGCAGGTTAGGCTAATTGGCGTTCCTAAATTGCCCATAGTGTGTGATTGGGTGTGTGAGTGTGTGTATGTGTGTGTGCCCTGCGATGGATTGGCACCCTGTCCAGGGTGTACCCCGCCTAGTGCCCGAAGTCTCCTGGGATAGGCTCCCCCGCGACCCTGAACACAGGATTAAGCGGTATAGAAGATGAATGTATGAATGAATGAATAAAAACTCAAATCTAAGAAACAGATAGGTTTCTTTAGTTGTCGTTTAAAGATTGCCGGTGACTCGGCTGTACGGATCTAGTGGACGTTCATTCCACCACCTACAGTAGACGCCAGAACAGAAAACAGTATACTGTAGATGAAAGTCTCGATCCCTGAGAGATGGGACCAGTCGAGGACCAGCTGGAGGATCAGAGGGAACGTGGTGTGGTGTACTGTGGGTAAGTGGGGTGATGTGGGAGAATTATTTATTTTCTAACCCATGCATACAAATAATGTTGCAAACAAATGGATGATAATCATTTGATATTGTGGCATTGATGCTTAAGAAGTTTAAGAACAGTTTCTATCAAAAAGTCAAAAGAAAAAACAACAGCAACAACAACAACAACAACAACAAAATACGCTACCCAAACGTAAAACTGCCCTTCAGCTGGTTTGCTCTCTGTTTAAAACAGATCTTCAGAAATAGAAGCTAACAGTACAGCAGGATCTGTACTTCCATCAGTAATTCCATTAGTAAGTGGACCAGTGATTTGGGTTTTTGTGAGAGTTTGCATGTACCTCAGGAACTGTCTATTCCTTGAGAGCCACGTTTTAGGCCGTTCTCAGAGCATTATAATGACATTTACGTTATGTACACGTGCTGTGAGATAATAAAAAAAAAGAAAAAGCGATTAGTTGACTGAACACACGACCACTCACTAAAGGTTTTACAGTTTGATGACGTTCAATGGCTTTAAACAAGTAAAACACTGGGTTATGGTATACCCACTCTGATGAGGTCAATGTAATGCATGAAAGGGCAGATTGTGATAGATTAGCAGAAAGAGAGAGAGAGAGAGAGAGAGAGAAAATAATCTGTCTCATAAAATGGAAATATCAAATGAGATAAAAGCTTCCATTGATTTCATTTGAAGCTTTCTTCGGTAAAGTGGCCATTCAGTAAAGTACTGCATCTGTTGATGTGAAACAGGCGGCTCGAGCCAGCAGGCTAGTCGGTAGTCTGTGCCGGCTAAAGAAACGAGACAGACAAGTGGCAAATGGAAGGCACAGTGTTACTCGGGCCATTATTAAAAAAAAAAAAGAGCATTGAATAAAGACCTCATGTCTCATCGCTTCTCTTTTTGATATTTCATAAATGTGATGATTCATCATTTGGCGCAACTTCCCCGCTCTTAAGCTCCGCTGGGTGGCAGAAACCCGTTTGGCCGAGCCAGGGGGGCCACAAAGTGCTCCATTGTGTTGATTACAGTAATGACAGATTGGTGGAGGTGGAAGGAGGGAGGAGTGCATGGAACCATGGAGAGATTAAAAAACTTTGTATGATGCTTAAGCATCAGTAACTAGTAGCCATGCAAATAATGCTTACTTAGACACATGGGTTATAGACAAATAATAACTTCTTCTTTTTTTTTTTTTTGGTTAAACAAAAAGAGTTTAACCTTTTAAGGAAAGCAAGAATCCTTCACTCTGGAAAAAAAAAAACTAATGAAATGAGAGGTAGTGCTGTTGTGATGTACTGTATATCGGCTGAGTACTTAAGGCACCAAAGCCGTGCTGATATTTAGCATAACAGCATGACCTTGAGTGTGATATTGCTTTTATACAGGCACAGATAGTTTTTTTCTTTATTTAACCACTTATTTGACTTCTCTACCTTTAAATCTTCTCACATGTTCAGGACAAATGAATAAATGAATATATCCTATTTATAGATTTTCTGTTATGTTGATGTAACAGAAAATATGTAACAATCATATTTTTGTCTTTTCTTCAATAACAATAAGAGAATAACAAGCGGCTGGTATAGGAATGTCTGTAACTGCTATGATATACATTATATACTGTATTGTATAATGTATGCTATAATCTGGGCGGCACTGTGACTATGTGGTTAGCGCTGTCGCCTCGCAGCTTCAGCATCCAGGTTCGATTCCAGCCTCGGGGTCTGTGCGGATGGAGTTTGCATGTTCTCCCCGTGGTTGGTGGGTTTCCTCCAGGTTCTTTGGTTCCTCCCACAGTTCAAGGACATGCAGATTACTCTAACTGGCTTTTCCAAATTGCCCATAGCGTGTGAATGTGTTTGTGTGAATGTTAACTGGAGGCCCTACCATGGTTGTAGAAATGGGATTAAATACAATACTCACCACTGTCCGGCACGATCCCTACACTGTAAATTCCAATTGCTTTGCTGACTCGCATATAAATAGTAAACTTTACTCAAAAAATTCTAACTATACTTCTTACAAGGTTTTGTTGAGTAACACTTACTTGCAGGGTGAGTAAAACAATTTACTTAATAGTTTTAGTGATGCTTACTTGCAACACATAAGTAGCAACAAATAAAGCAATGACGTTATTGTACCAGTGAGAGGCAGCAGCGAGCCCAAGAATAATGAAGAAGTAAAAAAAGGGGGGGAAGAAGAAGCAAGAAGCAAGAGAGCATGCGTAGTAGAATTTGTGCGTGCTCAGCTCGTGAACGGGTGAATTGGTGCCAATTTTCTGATGTTGAAAGAAGCAGCAGGAAGTTTTTAACATCTGAAGCTGCATTATGGTTTTAAGTTACATGTTAGGTTAAAATGTGTAAGAATAGTGATGATTTGGGTCAGATTTCAATTGTTCCTGACAGTGGATATATATTCTCAGTGTTTTATACTGTAGCGTGGGCGGGGCAGCGGCTGACGACCATCATGCTTTGCGGGGTTTTTGCTGTCCGTTCACCCTTTTCAGAACATGTGTTTGGGTTAGTGGCTTCGGCCAAGTTAGGTAAGATATGTATGTGTGTGACCTGTTGAATGTGTCCTGGTTCATGCTAAGGCTGAATTGGATGTAGTTCCCATGCTATACAGTTACTGTGTGGTGAATAAACTTCTCCCAGCCATTGCATTGAGCAGTAATTAAGCTTACTTAGTCTGTAAGTTCCATTTTCACTACTAGAAGGGATCTTGGAGATAAGGGATCTTGGAGATGAGTGAGCTTGGTTGCTGCCCAATGCAATGGCTGGGAGCATTTTATTACTGTAGGTCTCAGCACTGTATGGCACGAGCAGCACCTTCACTGAGATAGCACACACAAACACCTTTCTCCAACAGGGTGGACACATAGAGAACCCCCGCAAGGCATGATGGTCGTCAGCCACCGCCCATGCCACAATGTAATAAACAATTGATGCACTTAAGTTATTGGAGTAATGTTTACTTGGTTTTTTTTAAGGCAATTGGTTTCCTAATATTTTCTTAGTAATGTGAACACTAATAGAAAGTTAACTCAAATAATGATTTTAAGTCAACAGTACTTAAGCATACTTGATTAACAAGTTGTCCCTACAAGTTGTGTTAAGTTATGCCAACTAAACATTAATACTCTACTTTACTTGGAAATTTTAAGGCAATCGGTTTCCTCACTTTTTCTAAGTAAAGTCAACTTATTACATTTTACAGTGTAGTTGGACTAAAGAGGTTCCTAGATGGATGGATGACACAACTGAGAACTTGTTCATGGTTCACTTGTTTATATAAATTGTTAGCTTTTCATAGTACTGTAGTATAAGAGGATTGAAACACTACTGTACTGTATATGGTGTGCTGTTATTGAAAATAATAAAATATTTTACGTACTGTATTCATTACATCCCCTATGAGCAAACAAGACAAATTCATCATGACTCATCATGACGATGATGATGATTATTATTATTATTATTATTCATTTTCTTTTTGGATCAGCAGTCATGTCAGCGATCTCTATCCACCCCACGGTCTGTATTCCTTTGTTTCAGGCTTTTAACAGGCAGGTGTAATTGTGCTGTGGTTTTCCAGGGTCACAGTATGGGGCAGGTTTTAAGAGGTGGGCTGGCTGCTTCTTGTGGTCTTAATGTGGTCTTAATGCCTGGACAGGTAATCTATTGGAAGACAGGAAAGTGTTATTTTCCGGTTTAGTGGGGAAATTAGAGAGGCAGTGTGGTATTGCCTTGGGCTTGGCAGCTATTGCTGTCTGCACTGTCTGCTCTTGATGGCTTTATTTTTTCCATTAATACATCTGCTGACGCGTGTTCTGATGCCTATAGATCTAAACCAGAGTTTAGGGTATTAAGGTATTATTGGTTAAAATGTCACAAAACCCACTGCTAATGCACACGGCCTCTATATAACAGGAATATTTCTGTTCCGTGGATGTACAGTAATGAAGCTGTTCACGGCGTCCGAGCGTCCTCTCCATTGATATTTCATAGCCTGTTTCCTAAGCGCCGTCCCCCCTGAGGTTTTCACGCTGAGATCAGAGAAGCAGCTCTCGCTCTCGGTGAATGAATCTGTGGTTTTTTAATATTCTTAATTTTGTTTTGTGAAACTCCCCGAAGGACAGGAAGTGTGCAGCAAGCTGAGCGAGATCTTTGATATCTTAAACTAAGGGCACGAAGCCAGCATGTTTGCCAGAGACGAAAGATGATGCGGTCCAGCGGAGGTACACGGCTCCGAATCAAACAAAATGAATAAATAATCACAGGCCGAGGAGGCGCGCATACTTGCGGTTCGCATCCACAGAGGATTGGTTTATCGGCCTCAGCGATTAATCTGGCCGTGAATGGAAATGGGCTGCATTCTGAGGTCACGGATTTCACGCTGAAAATTTTTTATAAATAAATAAGATAAAAAAGACAGAATTTATATTTCTGCTTTGAATTATACTGTATGCTTCTAATCCTTATGAGTTGTTTATAAACTATACAAACAGCCATAACGTTATTATTAAATTACAGCAAATTGCTACATATTCATATCTAAAAAAATTCATATTATAATATAAACGTCAGCAGAATATAAACTTTAAAAATAAGACAAAATCTGTTACTGTTAGGACTGGAGACTCCTTCCATAAACTTTTAATTAATTGCTATCTGTTAGAGATTTTAATCACTATTTCATCACTAGTTGCTACGGTGATTTGTACAACTTCCTGGATGTTTTATTATTTATCTGTCTTTGGTTCAGCAGAATATTGCCTTGCGTAGACTTTATGTTTTTTCCTTGACCAAATCAATTCTCATAAGGTTAGAGTCTTAATGTTTATTTTTCTCCACCATCACCAGTTGTTTATACGGCAAGCAATATTAAAACTAAATTGCATTTCGTCCTGTCTGAACAAAATGCAAACAGAAACAGGTCAGACGGTGCATCTTGATTCAGAGTTATTTCTCTCTGTCTGTCTTTTTGCTCCTTGAGAAATGAACAGGTCATACAGTACGCTCCCTCATTCCATTCCATCCTCTTTCTCGCACTCATATGCAGCTTCCCATCTTCCTAAACCATGAAAAAACAAAAACCAACAAAAAACGATGTGCTCGAAAAAACCAAAAACCAAAAATAAAAATACACTGTAGACATAAATATGCATTTAAAATCCCATGTACCACAATCATGAGCATCTCCTTATGGAAAGCTTTAATGCAGAGTGTTCACTGTACACAACCCTGTGAATAAGCTTTTACTGTAGGAACGTAACTGCCAGAGCTGCTGGCCAATCATCATTACGCTCTGTGTACTGTATATACTGTACATGCAGTTTATTGCTCTGTATATCATTAATGTAACTTTGTGTATTTTATTCACTCTTCTTAGTTTCTTGTAAGATTGGGATTGTGATTTTGTTAATGCATTACATTAATTAAAAGGGGAAGAGAAAGGAAGAGTGAAATAAAAATAATCTCAAATTTCCATACCCGCATCTCCAACTCCAAGCTGTTGCAGAGTTTATTGCTAGAGTCAGCAAACTTTTTATCATAATCAACATCCGGCTCCCTCATTTAACTTCATTCTCCATCTCTCTCTCTCTCTCTCTCTCTCTCTCTCTCTCTCTCTCTCTCTCTCTCTCTCATATGAATGTAAGAATTCACTGTAGAGTGTGAGGATTATAATACAAAGTAATGCTCAGGGCAATTAGACGTCACAAATCACTTCACACTCTTCAGAAATAAGTCGCTTAATAAAAAATATTATAATAATAATTAATAATATTTAAGAATATTTTTTCATTGTTTATTATTTGTTATCCTTTATTTAGTTAACAATTTATTAAATTGTAATTTTATGTATTATTTATTTAAATAATTATAATTATACATATAATTATATTAATTATATTTATATAATTAATTATAATTATAAATGTAATATATATATATATATATATATATATATATATATATATATATATATAATTTATTATTTACTTAATATATATTTTTAATTTTCAGGGTGCCAATACTTTTGGAGATTGTATCATTTTCAACTAAGATTTTTTTTTTTAATTATCCTCAACAATTTATAAAACACTATGTTGGAGAAACTCCATTAACCTCATCCCCCACATTAAGGTCAACACAATCAACACATTCTGTTTCTTTATTTGTATTTATTTATTTATTTATTTATTTCTCGTTCCTCTTCCCTGCTGTAGGTGCATTACAGACGTGTAAGAGTGACCTTTATTTGGAAGCTAATTGCGTGGCCCGGTGTGTGATTGTGATCTCTTCTGTGCCGAGGAGTTGCTTGTTCAGCACGACTCACCATCTTTCCTCTTTCTCAAGGTGTCCTTTCATGAAGGCCTTTTCACCAGACTCGCACCCTTTAATGGAGTCGCACCGCCGTCCTCCTCCCTTCCACACGTCTTTACTCCCGGCTGCTGATAACAATCCTTAAGGCTCCAGAGGGGTGTCTGTTGACTAGAAATTACTTCACCTCATTATTATTATTATCATTATTAATATTATTATTATTATTATACGATAAGTTATTTTAAGTGTTGTATATAATTGCTATGAAATAGTTATCATTTTAGTGATTTATTACAGATTATTTTTTTTTATTCTTAATTCGTTTAGCACATAATATTCTATAATATTATTACAAGTAACATTACATTACATTATAATGTTCATCTGCAGCATGTATACTTTTCTATGATTAATCGTTTACATAATTAGATATGGTTTTTGCAACTATAAGGATTTTTAGATAGACATTTTTAAGTAATAAGATTTTTCTTATTAATAACAAACAATGTACTGTATGAGTCAGATTTCAGAGTAGGATGTGGTTTTTTTAAAGGCTGTTAGGTGAAAGTCATGTCACTGTAATTTAAGTCAAAGTCAGCTGAGATTTCCGTGTGTGTGTGTGTGTGTGTGTGTGTGTGTGTTGGGACCAAAATGGACCAAAGCTTCCACATCACATCCAGCTTTGATCTCTAGTGTGCTAAAACAGGCTAAAATCCCTGACAGGTTCAGTGTTATGTCACATCAGAGCTGAAACACACATCACTTCCTCCTTTCTCCCTGTGTGAGGTCATCTGTGTTGCTCTTTGCTCTAAAGTGTAAAATTCTTATGAATACAATAATAAATGGTGTTCAGCGATCAAGCAGATTGAGCGAGTGGAATATTGTAGACGCCTTTTGACTCTGTCCAGCCGGATCCAGGATGTTATTATAGAACTGCATACCAAAAATTGATTGTTGCAGAACAATTTCATTGCAGTAAATAATAATTTGTTTTCATTATCTTAAAATTAAATAAAAATTAAATAATTGAATTTGAATTTAGTGTGTGTGTGTGTGTGTGCTCTGCGATGGATTGGCCAGGGTGTACCCCGCCTAGTGCCCGAAGTCTCCTGGGATAGGCTCCAGGTCCCCCGCGACCCTGAACACAGGATCAAGCGGTATAGAAGATGAATGAATGAATTTGTTCCAATACTTTTGGTCTCCACGATATAATCATCCTAAAGTTTTCAGAAGTTCCAGTAGGAATGTAAGTCTGATATTTATGCGAGTTGTAAAAGTGAGCTGGAGACACTCCTTGTCCTGCACAGTACAGTGTAATCCGCCTTCTATCAAATTAAATGTCCGACATGTCCGGTCCTTTTGTGCTCCAGCGTGACTAACCTCAGTGGTCAGCTCAGACCGCAGTGAGATCTCGTTACGTCTGGCAGGTATAGTTTCCCATGATCCCACAGATCAAATCTTATTTATTTATTTAGTAAGAATTTTCCAAGGCGTTCCTTTATTATTTTTATTATATTTTTGCTTAGTCACCAATATTTCTGAAACTTCAGCAGGTTCAGCTGCAAACTCATCAGATTTCAGCCCTTGTTCAGATCCGCTGTATTCTTTGATAATGGATGGCTCAGGTGACCAGAGGTATTAGAGCTGACACACACACACAGTATATACTGTATATTGCATATATGATGTATACAATATATATATACTGTATATATATATATATATATATATATATATATATATATAAACCATTAATTGAAAAAAGTACTTAGATGTATTTATTAGACTCACTCAAATGAGAATAGGTTTCAAATTTCAATAAAAGATCAATAAAAAACACATTGAAGAAAAATATTCAATAAAATATACAATACAAGTCAAACTGGGATCTGTGCTTAAAATGTCTGGTGGATGAATCATTGAATCATTGACATTTACAGAAGAAACGCATTTAAATGGAGCAAACGTTTTAAAGAAGGCTGGCTGCTCACTGCAGCCGTTCCCATGAACATTCGAGGTGGAAGTTTTGATCGTTGAAAATCGCCAACTTGTGGAAGAGACGTCTGTGTGAACTGTACACACATTTACACTCCAGCACCACTTGCACATTACAGAACCTCGGCTGGGAGCTATTGCCACATCACCCATACAGTCCTGACCTCACTCCACATGTTTGGAACATTAAAGGAGTTCCTGTGAGGCTGGGGTTTCAGACGTGAAGCAGACATGCAGTTCGACCATGTCTCTACCGTACTGAACTTTCTACCCTGATGGTGTCCAAGCACTAGTGAAACACTGGGATAAGTGCATAAGTGTAGCAGAGGATTATATAGAGAAATTAAGGAAGTTTCTACTTTTAGAACTCTGTTCTGTTATTTTGTACTAGAATTTACAGTGCTGATAATAACACACACTAAGAAACGAATTATTCGGGAAGTGTTAATTAATCTGCAGTGTTGGATTGACCTCCTCTGGTTTCGTCTCTTTGTTTTAGATGAAAGAGAGCGTGTTTTGCATGTTTCTGCATTGTGCAGAATAAAGTGAGATCTCGCTCAGCGCAACATGTTTACAATTCTCTCTCCCTCCCCAGAGACGCTTTTCTGTACAGTTGCAAGTATGGGAAATGAAAGCAGGTTTTCATTAGCAGCCGAGCAAACACGCGGCGCAGCCGGCTTTACGGAGGGAGGCTTACACGCTAGTTAATGCATAGAATGCAAACACGGTTTCCTGCAAACACAAGGACATCTTTATGCACATGTTCACACACCTGGCTGTCTGAGTTTGGCGAGGTCTCATCAGTTATGGAGCTTTTTATCCATCTTCTTAATGTCTGGGCAAATGCAGACGTTATTTTAACACAATATATATATTTTTTTACCTAGATATTATTATTATTATTATTATTATTATTATTATTATTATTATTAATGTGACACAATCTCTTATTAACATGAAATAAGCCCAGTTCCCATTTTCATGACTTTCATGAATCAATTTATTTTATTTATTTAATAATTCTTTTTACACAACACCAACATTGACCCCTATTTAAGTTGAAGTCCACACTTTTATAAAACTACAGTGAAACCTTGGATTGTGAGTAACGCGGTTTACGAGTGTTCCGCAAGACAAGCAAAGATTTGTAATAAATTTTGACTTGGAAAACGAACAAGTCTTGATTTACGAGCAGCACGTATCAGGTATCATGCTTACGCTTCTTGTTTTGACGCCAAGCATCACATGATCACAACTGAGTGAACAGTTTGTCACTCTCTTGTGCTGCGGAATTGTGGGTAATCGTCTCCCCTGCTGGGTCTTAGTGCTTGTCTGTTACTGGTATAACCATGCATGTACTGTTTACTATAACACTGTGACTACGTGTGTGTGTGCGTGTGTGTGTGTGTGTAAAACATATTTTATTTTGTGTTTGTATGCATGTTTGTACAGCGCGTGTGTAAAGCAAAACCAAGTCTCATTAGAGAGGTTAAAAATCCATTTTCTCTCTCTTCTCACGGCTAAGCCTGCTCTTTGAGTCTTTTTTGGGCTGTGGAACGAATAATTTGAGTTTCCATTATTTCTTATGGGAATTCTTTGCTTTAGTTTACAAGTGTTTTGCAATACGAGCCCACTTCTGGAACAAATTATGCTCGTAATCCAAGGGTCCACTGTATATTATTTTTCAAATGTACAGATTCATAGCAAAAATTGTGGACTAAACGTTGGAACTAAACAATAACATTTAGGATTCAAGTCATTTTAACTCTTAAATAACAAGAAAATATACAGTATAAAGCTGGTTGTAATGGGTGTTAAACATCTCAAGAATCAAGCAGCTGCTCTGTCTTTTTAAAATAAATAAAATCTAATAAATCTATTAATACAACAGTTTTTAGTCTGGATAAAGTAACTGCGGGATGTTCTTATCTCATGTTTACATTTTTACGTCAATTTATTTGTATAGCACTTTTACGAATGGTCATTAAACAGTAGCAAAGCAGCTTTACAGAATGAGTATGAAATATATGAGAACATATGTATAAATCCAAATAATCAGATTGTCCCTGATAAACAAGCTGATATACAGTATATATATATATATATATATATATATATATATATATATATATATATATATATATATATATATACTGTACTGTATATAAAGCAGGCTTTTTATTTTTATTTCATAACTTGCCATTGCAAAACCACTTACTGTAGGCCTTTAACTGTGCTTGGCAGCCATACTCTCACACCCTGTTCGTGTAAAAACACGTGTACAAGACAAGAAAAGGGAAAAAAAAACTATAAAAAGCATGTCAGGAGCCAATTACACCCCAGCATTTAATTTCGAATAAAACAACATGCTGTGTGGTTCTCCTGTAGGGTAGAAAATAAGCCCTGTCTAAATACACTGTCACCGTGTGTACTTTAATTAAATTCAAGGAAAAATGGCCTTTACTGTAATTGACGCTTAACAAGCCCCCTGTGGTGGAGCGAAAACGCTACTCGCACGCTGTACCTGGAAAATCTGCATAACATTTGGTATTTCATGTAATAATAATAATAATAATAATTATAATAATAATAATACATTAAAAGTGTGCTGTCGCAGGTAGTGATAGGAGCTTTTTCATCGAACGATGTAATATCCACCTTTGGTCGCTAGTTATTTGTAGTTTGGCCACTTCTATCACAATGTTTCCTTTAACCAGCTGCTTCATGGACCTGAACGCTCAGCGGTAAATTCCTCACGCTTCATGCTGTTTCTGTTCTTTAATCTATCACGATACAGTGTGTATCATGTGAGAGGGAGAACTTGGCCACACGTGGCCTGTTTGATTTGGCTAGCCAAGCTGTTTATCATCCGCTACGATCCAAGAGCAACTAGCGCAGCACCTTCAATGGTTACCATGTGGTGAAAGCCCTACCTCAGCCAAAACGAGCACGCACTAGCGCCCTACCTCCCTGCGTCTAATAATAACCCAGCCTTTGTGTGGTTTGGATATAAAATTTATTAAAGCGTCGCCTACATGTGCGCAAAGCTTAACGCTGCTAATGGGCATTGATGATAATTGCCGTGATAAAAAGTACGGTACCCATTTGGTACCTATTTCCTTCGTTCTACAGCGGTGAGCTGATAACCTCTACATTTTTGTGTATTTCAATCTCACAGCGGGCGAGCGCTCGTAATTACATCCTGCCAAGGTGGATTTCAACTTCACGCGCAACAGACGCTTCGCAGTAGCATGGTAAATAAAAATTAATACAGATCCTACGCAGCATGGTTACAAAAAAGTATAACAACTATGTGATATTACAGACATGTCATTTGCTATAATAACATTGATAATAACAATTACTGTAGCAATTGCAAATTAATATACATTAATGTAAAATTGCAGTATATACAGTACCTGCCATGCCATGTTTATAACATGATTATGAAAATTATGCTACTCTAATGCCTTTTCAGATGACAAAATGATCACTAGATGTAAATCTCCCAGCAACTTATACATAGTATGACATTTTTATGACATACCTATGCCAGTCTTATGAACCCTGACTCTATCTGATTATATCACTCTAATAACCAGGCGCTTAATTACATGGTTTAAGTCATATTAACCTTAAACAATCACCAAACAAATTGCCACAAACTACCCACACCTGCCATGGCATGTTTATAATAAGATTATGTCTCTATAATGATGGAGGGTTTAAAACATTTCAAATCTCTATAATAGACTACACCTGCTCTGATGGCATGACTCAGGGTTCGAGTAAAATGTAACCCATATGTACTGAATGGTTTATTACACCTGCCATGACATGACCTGCTTATGACAAGATCATGTCAGTATTATGAAGCAGGGATTAAAGCATATCAATTAAACATCTTACTCATACTCTAAATTATATTTAATGGTTTATTGCACATATAACCTTATAACATGGTTATGTCAGCCTTATGACACATCATATTATTTTTACAATTTAGAGAATTTAATTAAAAAGTCACCCCAAAGTCTATTATGTCAGTATTATGACACATTACAGTATATCAGTCCTACAATTAAGGTCTAAGGTATCATATCATTCTCGATATGTCTGTACATGTGTCAAATAAAATTTGAATTTGAGTCACCACAAAATAATAGCTGGACACATAAATGCATATGTCATTTTTATGTGTGTCATTTTATGTATGACACGATACAGTACTGTATGTCTTATGTGTGTCTTAACATTTTTTGCTTATGATTAAAAAAATGAATAAAGTGTCACCACAAAAGAATTATAGCTAGCTCATGACATGTACATGCTTATGTCAGGGTTATGTTAGTCTTATGGCACACACACTTTAATTCGAGGTTCCAAATAGGAGTTACTGCAAAAAAAAAAAAAAAAAATTAATAAATTAATAAATACATTTTATTCAGTTTATGACCCACATGCTTATGACATGTTTATGCCAGTCTTATGCACATCATATTAGTTTCATGACATTTTATCACACATACATGCTCATAATATGACTACTGTATGTCAATCTTACAATTTATTATATTACTTTTAAGATTTTGTGTTCATGTAAAAAAGTCACCCTAAAAGGGTAACTGGACAATTTACAGTATGACAAATAAATGCTTATGCAACTGCTATGCTAGTCTTATGACTAATATTTTATACTTGTGATTTAAGATCGATGTAAAGTGTCACCACCTGCTTATGTCATGGTTATGTCAGTCTTTTGAAACATTATGTTATTTTTATTATTCAGAGTTCAAGTAAAGTGTCACTACAAGGAATAGACAATTTATCATGCATACATGCTTATAACATGGCTATGTCAGTCTTACGATCCATTATATTACTTGTAAGATGTGGGGTTCAAATAAGTAAAAAGGCTAACGATTTATGACAAATAAATGCTTATGCAACTGCTATGTCAGTCTTATGACTAATATTTCATTCTTGTGATTCAAGATTGGCGTAACGTGTCGCCACATGCTTATGTCAGGGCTATATTACTTCTATGACACATGATCTCAGTCTTTAGCTCAGCGTGATTTCATAATAATTAATAACAAGTAAATGCTTATGGCATGGTTATACCAGCCATATGACACATCACTCTATTCTTATGATTCCAGTAAAGAGTTAACATTAATGAATTGATGGACAGTGTATTACACATGCATGTGTATTACATGGATAAACTACATAACATTTTATTCTTACGATTTAGGAATAATAGTGAATCTATGAAAAACAGATGAATGTAAAAAGAAGAAGAACTTGGACTGGAACGCAACGTCACATGCCTAATATATTTCTGACAGATATCTGGATTGAATTCAGTATTTTAAAAAGTTCTGTGTCATCCATGTATGTTCTGTATGCAAAACAACATAAATTGTCTCATGTTTTTTTTAAACATCATTGTCAGCAAAATTCTGACCAATGATAACCCTTGACCCAAACTTTCAGTGAGAATCCCATTGAGAACTCTGCACTTGGTTGGCATGTGTCCAGTGACGAGGCCACCGGTTTATTTAACATGGTCACGCTTTTATGTGCCAAAGAGAAAAGGAAAGTCACACTTCATCCCTGTCATGAGGTGACGGACTGCTGAATAGCGCCGTGGCCTCTAGCCATTGTTTTCTCGGAGCGCTCTGATGCTTACTCAAGCCTTCAGCTGACCCGCAGAACATTAGGTCCAGCTTTGCTCGTCGTCTCTTCCTTCCTCTGTTTTCCTTTCTTCCTCGACATGCTTTCGCCAGTGTGCGTGAGTGACTGCTTCTGATCTCGTTGATGCTTTTTTTTTTTTTGTCATAACAGGGGTCCTTGTTTAGCATTTCCCGCTCAAAGGGCTTCGTTATTGAAAGGAAACTGAAGAACAGAGGGACGTATAGGGCAAAACATGTCAGAGTCACAGAGTACAACATAAAACTAGGTTTCAATAAAAAACATCGGATTATTAAGCACAGAGTTTATAAAGCTTCATTACACCTACACCTTTTTGAGATTCTTGTTGATTTAAGACTTTATACATGTTTAGATAATCTTATTGTCAGGTGTCAGGAGGGATTTTTTTATGTGCTATATTTAATAGGTTGTAATGTCTTATTAAGCACTATGGCAGTTGTCATTAGGTGTGTCATTATGAAACAAAACACTTTGTAAATTATGGCAGGAAATAGTAACATTATAATGAGGCATAATAGGTCATGACAACTCATAAAATTATATAACACCTGCCACGACATGTTTACATTCGATTATATCAGTCTAATGAAGCAAGTTTTAGATAAACTGTTACTGTTAACTACTGTTAACTTTTGACGATGTGACATGTGACATGATTATGTCTTATGTAAGACGGAGAATAAGAACTAGACATTAACTGTTTATTACATTATGATGTCATTAGAGTCCAAAACATTAAAAAAAAATTTAAAAACATCAGCGCAGTCTCATGATCGATGTTCAAATTTACACAAAAGTATTACATATTTCACAGTTTATGACATCTACCATGACCTGTTTATGTCAGGCTTATGACATGCAGATCAAATAAAGATACCACCTGATTGTAGGTGGTTTATAATACTAATAATAATGAGTTCAAGTAATTCTTAAACTATTAGAGGCATTGGACAGTCCGCTGTCCTTTTCTGCTCACTTTGCTAACCTGGTACACTCATGTTGGTTTCAGCTGCTTTTGTTCAGTCGAATGTTACTTTGAGACTGAACTACTGCAACTGGTTTCCAGCAGGTCTACTGTACCTCTGAGAACAAGTTGACTTCTGCAATTGATCCAGAATGCAGCTGCACGAATTGTCTTCAATCTTCCTAAAATCTCCCACACCACTGCATTACTTCGCTTCTTCTGCACCAGATTTAAGACTTGCCTGTAAAGCCAAAAACAGGTCAGTGCCCAACTACTGTACCTTAAAGCACTTATTATACCGCGTGTCACTGCAACACACCCCCACTGATGCTCTAGCAATGCTTTGCTGGTCCGACCATCTCTCAGAGTGCATAAGAGGCATCAGGATACTACTGTACTGCATTCTAGCACCTACTGTACTAGTGCAATGAACATCCGCTCGAGAGCTGAACAGTTGACTCACTGCGAGGGTTTAAGGGCATTTTCACATTAGGGCCCCAGGGTGGTTTATGAAAACACTTGACCCCAAAGTCTGGGCAGAACACAATTGTTCCATGTTATGGAGCTGCTGGTCACAGATCGAATTAGATATGGAAGTCAATCATACCTGTAAAGAGAAGTGGTGCAATCAGGGTCTGAAATTTCAGTGTGTGTGTGTGTGTGTGTATCATGCACCAATCTCATTCTTTGAATTACACGGGCATAGGTACATTAGAACGGTGGTCTTGACTTTTTTTTTTTTTTAATATGACTTCATCAGGTGGTTGAGGGTAGCTCACTGTTTAAGACATTGGACTACATTTCAGAAGGTCTCAGGTTCAAATCCCACGCTCTAAAAGACATCTAAAGACCTAACGTTTCCTTCAGTTCCTAAATCAACACCCAAATTAGAAAAAAACAAAAAAAGTTAAAACTCCCAGTAGTGTTGTGTACTGATGTTCAGTGACCTAGTGAACCGGTAAAAGGATTTATTTAATGATAGACACTTCAAAGCACTTATGTACTGTAAGTCACTCTGGATAAGGTCGTCTGCCAAACGCCATAAATGTAAATGTAATGGACATGACAGGATTACATCAGGGGGGTTTAAAACAGGATCATTTCAGTCCTGTGATGCAAGAGTTCAAGAAAGGGATCACCACTGAACTTCAAGTGAGATGTTAACACAGATGTATAACCCGGACAGTTTATGACACCTAGCGTGATACGCTTATGAGTTATAGCAGTGTTATGAGGCAAGGTTCAAGTAGTGTTATTTCTGCTTTAAAAAAAAAAAAAAGAAACGGCCATTATGCAGGTCATAAAAGCTGGAAAGCCATTCGAGTCCTCGTGGCCATGCTGGAGTGAATTACCATAAAGGGTTATTGCAAGGTGCTATGGATTACCATGGCAATAGGCGGTGAGTGGCTATGGGCTGAATGACTAATCACCTGACACGGCGCCACTCCGTTACACTTGGTCACCGAAATGAATGTCTCTTTTAGCGGGAGGTGATTATAGTGCCGTAGTCAAATTAACTCGCCGCCTAAATAACTCCTGCCCGGGTTTTGTGTGGGTCCTTTTCATTAAGCGCCTGTTTATATTTAAATCAGCTGGCACTCGAGGACTGGAGAGCGGGGACTCCATAAATCGCCTCCGAATTTTATACTCTGTTAGGAGTCATAATAATTATATCACAGCAGAAAGAAACGGATAAATGCAAAGCTGCGCTGTGTTTAATAACTGTTTATGTGTTTTTATTATAAATGTAGGTTTTATGAATGAGCATAAAAAAATGAGCTAGAACTATGTCTCCGGATGCGTTACAGCCTTTCCAGAGTGAGAGAGGAGCAGAGAGAGAAGATCATACATCAGGATAACTAGAAAATGATTCTGATTCATACATTTATTTTAGTCCATTTTTCCTTTTTCCTCAGACAATGCAAGATAAATATTCACTTATTAAAGCGTAACTGAAATAGACTGTGTCATGCATCAACCTAATAGCCTAAAGGCTCGGTTCAATATTGCCCACTTGAAGAGAGGCTCTCCTAATGGAAGAACTGACGTTCTCCTCGCCCAAACTCCATTCATCATGCCGGCCCAGCGTTCATTATACACTACAAAGAAATGCCATTGAAAATGGTTAGAGCCATCCATTAAACTAAAGCGACAAGTGTTGGCGGATTATGGGAATAACACATTGGGGAAAATAGGACGCCAATACTCCAGCCATGTGAGGAGCAGGATGATAAGTGCCACCTGTACTGTTTTTTTCCCCTTACACAATAGATCATCGAATGAAATGACAAAATAATTTTTTTTTTACTTCCAGAAGCTGATGTCTCGCCTTCTACTTTCGCAATAACTTTTTCCATTCGTCTCCATTATTATCATAAGCCAGGTTATTATTATTATTATTATTATTATTATTATTATTATTATAATTATTATTATTATTATTATTATTACATTTAAAACCTAACACTATGACATAAGAAGCACTATAAAGTAATCAGCACTGCTGGAAATGACAATATGCAGAACAAATCAATTCAATTAAGTTCAATTGTATTTTTCTAGTCCTCCTAACATTGAATATAACACATGAATTACATACATTTTGTCCTGATGAGTAAGGCTTCCCTGTACTGTTTTTATACAAAGAAACTAACACACATTCTTCCAAAAAAAAAAACAAGCAAGAAAAAAATGGCTGAAGATTGGAAATGGTGCAATAAAATGAAACAAATGCGCAAAACTGTTATATAAAAATGTTGAAAAAGCAATAAATGCTAATACAAGCAAGAATGATTTGAACATAAGAACTACATCACATAATTTTACGCAGCTCCTAAACTACTACAGTTCCTCAACCGCAGCTACTGTACATCACTGGAGTTCGTCATTGCGTTTCGAGTTTTCTTCCACAACATGTTTCCAATGTCTTTTCCAAAAATTGACAACAAGGCACCCAATAATATGTTTCAATCCCAGAAATTTTGCTTCGCGTACGATCAGAACCTACTGTATCATGAAGACTGCATAAAACTGAGTAATTGTGATGTTGCTTTTATACATCAGCTCTACAAACAAAATATATATATATATATATATATATATATATATATATATATATATATATATATATATATATATATATATATATACTGTATATATATAGTGCATTAGCGTAGCAGGGGATTATATAGAGAAATAAAGGGAGTTTCTCTATTCTCTCTATATCAAAAGTCGCACTTTGATTTGAACACCTCCCATATTTAAAAGCACTCTTGAAGACTCAACCAAAATAATTAGTCAACCAAAACTTACTTTTTGTATAATGTACAATACGGTAAAGTGCATTGTGTTTAATATGTAATATTTAATATCACATTCAAAACATGACATAAATCATTTAATCAATCAATCAATCAATCAATCAATCAATCAATCAATCAATCAATCATTATTTTATTATAAAATCCTGCTTAACCAGTATTTAATCAGGTCTACTGTTTAATGTTCATTTTTAAATTTTTGCTTTGATGTAACTTCTTAAGTATTCATTTATTCAATTCAAGTCAATTCAATTTTATTTATATATAGCGCTTTTAACAATGGTCATTTATCTGTTCTGAAATTTGTCCTCAAATTAGCCCAGTGTCCTTAAATTTGATGTATTCCCCTAGATGTCCCTGAAACACCACACCTGACCTCTTTCTGTCCTATTTTTGTCCATGAGCCTAGCATTATCCTACACTACGTCATGCTAATACAATGCCATTATAGACACTCCACAATAGCAGTGATGTAAAAGGATTTAGACTGCCCCAGATCCAGAGCAGGGCTTTTCTGTGACGGCCTGTCCTAGCACAAAAAGCATTGCTGAGTCAGCAGCGTGCTAAAACCAATCGCTTGTTTGGACAAAAGTCTGGAAATCCAGCAGCTGCCAGAAATTAATGTTTTGGAAAGATGCTCACAATAGTGGGCAGAGAAACCCAGTCAAGGATATACAGTATATGCACATGGTCAATGGAATGAATCATTATCATAACTCTTCTGGCATCTAATTCATTAAATAACAACATAATTTAATAAAGATATCTGGAAAGTGGTAGTTTAAAACACTCTAATAGCCCGAGCCAGTCTTAGTGTCCCTGAGCGAACCGCAATTAATACGTGACACCAGCGTTCCTGCCCAGCGGCTTCCTGGTGTCTGGCTACAGGTCAGAAAAATCACTCGTCCCTGATCTGGATAATCTCGTCCTGCATTGGGTTTTGAGCATGTACGGCGTCCGTTTGGACACAGTGCTCATGGGTAATTACATGTTCATGGGACTTGGTTATGAAGAAGACAATTAGTGCTTGGCTTGGATCAATGGTGATTTGCAAACACCAGGGGACACTGTATGCTGTTGAATCATTCATGTATTTATGTATGCTGTTGATGAATGTCATCATGGAGAAGGTTGCATATGGTTCAGATTTGCTGAAGATACAGGCCAAAATGTTTCTATATTTCATATGATGCTTGGAAAAACCAAGAAACAAAGAAACACAAGAAAGGATGCATAAGTCATCATATACGTGCATACATGCAGAATACCTACAGTACATAAGCCTTCCATGATGAGGGACTAGCATCTTATTCCAAACGGTAAGATTGTCATAAGTTGTCATTACAACTCATTTTAGTTAAGAGTCAGAAAACACACCTCATAATATAAAACTTTGGTGATTTTCAATGTTATAACCTTTCCTGTGTAACTGTTATGCAGCAGGCATGTCAATACGTTTACACAATTCTAAGATAAATACAATTTTCTTAATTAAAATCTTTTAATTTTCCATGTTGTCATAAACTCAGACATAATGACATCCCATCTTCTGGTTAAGCACACTTGTGGTTTGTCTATGCCATATACTAGTATATAGTAATAATAGTTATAATAGTAGATAATAGATATATACTAGTAATAAGGCGACATAGCTTTATTTTTAAATACGGTTGATCAAGAAATTGAACATTTCAAAAGAATCTTATAAAAACTTTGACATGAAATAATGGTGTGTAACACACTGTAGTGCAGAGATGATCATAACCATGGGAAGTTATTAAGCAGTAATAAGAGGGGTATGAATATTTCATTTTATACTATGTCAGTTGGTATAATAAATATTATGAACTTCACCTATGACACCATGAATACCAAGGCTGTGTGTGGATTTAGTGTTGTGTACAGCACATACAGTACCTGAGGCATGATATACAGTCTGTAAGCTGCATAAGTAGGTTGTTTAAATCTTATGTCAACAGACATTGATGTCAAACCTTGAATATGATCAATACAGGCTTTATGACGGTTGGAATAAGGAGATATGAACGGTGTCACGAAAGGCTGCGAAAGATAGTTCTACAAAGCAATATAACATTTATAACAATTAACAATTCTGAAAAGAAATTGTAGTGAATACAATATTTAATTCGTCTTGTATTGATGAGAACCACGTTCTCCACTAGGCTTTATTTCCTTTTCCGAGTTTCCAGTAACAGCCCACCTTTCTATTCCCTGATGCATCCACTCAGTGTCTCTCGCCATGTAATGCTGACTTTTCCTTTCGACACCGGCCGAGCCTCAAGCTCAGATCATGAACAAGGTCACCGTGGCGATGACGGATGAAAGGGGTAAAAAAAAAAATAATAATAATAAATAAATAAATAAAAAAGTCAGGCCTGGTGTTAACCAGGAAGTATTATTTTACTCTTCCTTCATCCATCACTCAGAGTGAATGACTTTATTTTATTTCACTGATTTCCATCTGAAAAAAAAAAAGGACAGAGGAAAAAAAATCCTTATGGATTTTATAAACAGCAAGCCCTGGAGCTGTTGCTTCATAATAAGTACAAATGATAACCTCAAAAAAAAAAAAAAAAAAAAAACACACCTTGGGCCGCTACCGATTCACATCTTCTCCGCTGTGCCGCTTCCAGATGCGTCTTCCCGTTTTACCGTTTTATGGAGGTGGCTTATGGGCCTTGTGGGAGATCTATTTCGCGCTGCAAATAAATCATATTTCAGAGCGTGTACCAACTTTATACCGAAGCTGGAAATAGGGCTTTAAGGGCCGATGAGTGATAGAATGTGGAAAAGAGCTTAGCTTAGCGTGCCAAACACAGCCAGAGTCAATAGCCCTTAAAGCAGGCGCTGGATAAACTCGTCCACTGAAGGTATTGGTTTCACAGACTCATCCCAGGTTAATTCAACCATACGCTGTTCGCCGCGCGCTGTGCTTCACAGCCGCTGGCGTGGGTGCAAAACAAGCCTTTAGATAAAGAGGCAGACACCGTGTCCCCACTCAATGTGTCCTCCATTCCAGGAGGAAATAAGACGAAAGAACGAACGCTGAAGGTTACGAGTGGAACACGGACTCTATTAGTGGAAACAAAGTAAATAAGATGCTCAGGCTTCATTCAGACATTCAGTCCTTTTTCACATAAAAAACACACTTTTATTACTCAGTGATACAGTGTAAATTGTAACTAAAGGTTACAAATATTTTACAAAGAGATATTAAGTTTTTGAGAACAGAATTGCATACGTTCAACCTTAAACAAGTTTGCTTTGTGTATCATAACATTCCTGTGTTCATAGCACTACATAAGACATTCATACTGTAAGTTCCATTTTACCAGTTCACTGTTAGGGTACGACACTGTTCGAAAACTCCTTAATACACCCTTTATGATAAATGACATTAAGCCACATAATTATTTTTTTTCTCCAAGAAATTCCAACAGTTGTACTAAAGATTGCTTTAGTTATAAGCCTAAAGCCTCTGTTATAAGCGTGTCATGTGACAGTTGTTCAGGATTTCTGTACATTAGAATACCATTACAGCTGCCTTGTTTCATGGCAATCAGTTGATCCTCTTTCTTTTTCATTTAGTATTATTACCTTTATATCCATTTGTTACTTGCACCTACAGGGCTGTGGTTGAGACTCTGGGTTACTGATAAGAAAGTCGGCAGTTCTAGCCCCGGCTTTCGAACAGGCTTCCACTGTGGGCCCTTGAGCACCGCCCTTAACCCGATCTACTCCAATCCTGGACAGGGGTACAAGGTACAACCTGGACAGGGTGCCAATCCATCGCAGAGGATATGTAAACTCCATCCACACAGAGATGGGAATTGATCCTGACCAGGAATCGAACCTGGTGGTGCAAGTGCTATCTATTACACCACCGTATCCTGGATACATGAAGAAAAATTCCACTGTGCTCTACAGGATATGTGATAAATATCCAATATTCTGTAACTACTGAGTCTGTTAGTTTAATGATGAAAAGAAAAAGACTTCTCAGATTAATAACATTACATAACACACACACATACAAAGTGCACACACCCTTTATAACAAGTATTAACATTACATAAGCAGATGTTCGTTAGTATTTTTTTGGTTTGTTTGGTTATTATTTTAAGTGTTATGGGGTTGAGGGGGTGTACAGGTACTGTATGCCACATTTATACCAGAGTGTTATAATGCTTTATAAGAATAGAATAGAATAGAATAGAATAGAATACTGTAGAATATCTTTATTGTCATTGGAACATGTGTCCAACAAAATTAGCTGCTTTACACAAATTACACTTTATACACTTAACACAAATTATGTAAGAAACAGTTACGCATGTTGCACAAAAAAAAATCTAAAGAAAAAGTTTATTTATTGCGCTTTTCCCATATTGTTCATATTGCACATAAAATGACAAATATTACGCAAGATGACGGCGCGGTGGTGTAGTGGTTAGCACCTTGCACCACCAGGGTCTGGGTTCGATTCCCCGGCCAGGCTCGATTCCCATCTCTGTGTGCATGGAGTTTGCATGTTCTCCCCGTGCTTGGTGGGTTTCCTCCGGGTTCTCCGGTTTCCTCCCACAGTCCAGATATGCAGGTTAGGCTAATTGGCGTTCCTAAATTGCCCGTAGTGTGTGAGTGTGTGTATGTGTGTGTGCCCTGCGATGGATTGGCACCCTGTCCAGGGTGTACCCCGCCTAGTGCCCGAAGTCTCCTGGGATAGGCTCCAGGTCCCCCGCGACCCTGAACACAGGATTAAGCGGTATAGAAGATGAATGAATGAATTACGCAAGATTTACGCATTTAACAGAAAGAGAGTTCTCCCAGATAATTTCAAATGAACTAAAATAACCGTCCATAACAACCGTCCACTCATGACAACTGCTTGGATTCTGTTGGTTATAATTATTTCCTACCTAATTGTCTCTTATGACAAAAACAAAAATCTTGACGTATAAACTTTAAAACACTTAAAAACACTCCATAACACATAGATAAACCAAGTTAAGGCTCAAAATGACAAGAAATAACACTGAAATTAAACAAAAACAAAGAATGAAAATTGAAAGCAATGAAACTTTCATCTGTTTGTGGCGTCGAACCGACATAACGAGTCGCGTGACAAAGATTTTCCAGGTTTGTGTTTTTGCAGAGTTATAGCAGTTTTTCCCCCTCTTTCAAATAATTTTATTTCCAACGTACTGTATTGCTTTATTGCTGCACCCTTTTTAATAATTATAATAATAATAATAATCAAAGCAGAAAATAATCTAAGCCAAGTCAGATCTGTAAAACTTTTGTTTTTCTTTAAACTTGCATCATTATTACAAACTCTTTTAAAGAAAGGGAAAGAAAAGAAAAAAAAGAAAGAAAAGAAAGAAAAGGTAAAAAAAGGAAAGAACTTCCTCAAAGCCACGCTAGCCCACCCGTTAATTATAATCTTATGGAGATGGGGGTATTTCAGGCTTCTCCCTCCATCCCTAATTATTTCTGTTATTCCAATACTTGTGTAAAAATATATGTAAAAAAAAATAAATAAATAAAAAACATTGACATGGTGGTTAATGCGAGGGAGGATCGGGATATTCACACTTATCCCCATGTCCTGTATGTGTGTATGTGTGTGTGTGTGTGTGTAATATGAGAAAATGTGTAACGCTGAACTGGACTCCTGTCAAATCTTACTGATGGATGTATTATTGAGAGAGAGAGAGAGAGATCACTTCCTGTTTTGTGTGACACTACAGTAAACTTGTGCAGCAGTAAATTACGGTCTGCAATTTCTTTTCTCTTTTTTTCCTCCTCAAAATGCTGCCCATTATAGCAAAGAGAATAAAATGAAAAAGAGGAGGAAAAGAAACAAACCCACACATAACAGGCAGATTTGCAGCGGCATAAAAATGCTTTCACGGGAATTAATGGAGATACTGCTGTATTTGCTGGACTTGACCATCTGGCTAAAGTCGAATAAGGAAAACACACACACACACACACACAGACGGTGTTCTGTCTATTATTAATACCCGTGTCGTCCTGTATATGATTCAGTCCGATGCGATGCAAATGTTGCAAAACATGTTACACTGCGCTTGCCGTTTTATAATGTCTTTTTATAAATGTGTTCACAAACGCCACAAACCTGGCCACTCAGCTCTCCAGGTGTTTGTTTGTTTGTTTGTTTTATTTTCCTCCTCCAATATACTGCGTACGCATGCCTGACTGTACTCACATGACTGCACGCGCTTAAAATCAGGCATAAAAACCCAGTTAATGCCGCATGACTCCACGGCGTCTCGGGCGTCCTGGCACACGGGCAGAGTCTGACCGTAAAAGATGGCGCTCGGTAAAACCATCATCGCATATTTTCATAAAGATGAGCTACGAGGCCGCTCTCTGCTCCACGCCGCTTGCTTTATTAATGAGGGCCTGTCAGATCCGGGATGCTCTGCGTTTTCGCATATTAAAAAGCCTAAAAAATACAGAAGGGGTGTGTGTGTGCATGTGTATGTGTGTGTGCGTGTGTGTTTTATGACGCCGTCGGATAAATCACGGTAAAGTGTCCTCGTTCCTCACTCACTTTAAATCTTTATTGTAATCTTTTCTCAGCCCGTTTTGAGCCGAGAGAGAGGAGGACGGATTTCGCCAGTTTATGTTCAAATCTGCATTTTAATGTAAAGAAAAACAAAAACAGAAACATAAGCAATGTTAGTGCGCTCACCGACGCTGATTAGTTTCCCACCACTGCATGATTTGATGATCTGCAGGTATAATGTTTAAACGTACAGTAGTAAAGAGGACCTTTTTTTATGTACCGTTCACACTTCTTATATTTAATGCTATATTTAATGTTGTATGCCAGCGTAGTGGTTAGCGCTGTCGCCTCGCACCACAGGGTCGAGGGTTCGATTCCCACCTCGGGATCTGTGTGCATGGAGTTTGCATTTTTTTCTCGCTGCTTGGTGGGTTTCCTCCTGAAACTCCAGTTTCCTCCCACAGTCCAAAGACATGCAGATTAGACTAATTGGTGTTACCAAATTGCCCATAGTGTGTGAATGTTACCCAGAGGGCCCACCTCTGTCTGAAAATGGGAATAAATACAAATGGTCACCATTGGCCTCCACAGTCAGTAGTTGGACTACAGAGGTTCCTAGATGGATGGATGAATATTTTAAAAAGTAAAAATATAAAAACCTGAAATTGTCAAAAAACTTGCAAAGTTCTGGAGACTCCTCCCTCTTTTCTTCCATAAAACAGAATACTCCAATAAATCAATCATTCATTCATTCATTCATTCATCTTCTATACCGCTTTATCCTGTATTTAGGGTCGCTGGGACCTGGAGCCTATCCCAGGAGACTCTGGGCACAAGGCAGGATACACCCTGGACAGCATGCCAATCCATCGCAGAGCACACACATACACACACACACACACACATTCACAAACTATGGTCAATTTAGGAACGTCAATTAGCCTAACCTGCATATCTTTGGACTGTGGGAGGAAACCGGAGTACCCGGAGGAAACCCACCAAGCACGGGGAGAACATGCAAACTCCATGCACACAGAAACGGGAATCGAGCCTGGCCGGGGAATCGAACCCGGACCCTGGCGGCACGGTGGTATAGTGGTTAGCACTGTCGCATTGCACCTCCAGGGTCTGGGTTCGATTCCCAGCCAGGCTCCAATAATTGAACTCTTATTTATTATCTCTATTAAAATAAGAAATGTCAAAAGTTATCAATCCAAAGTTTGAAAGTTCTAATTCTGATCGTTCCTGATTTTTACTTCTTTCTACATTGTAAAGCAACGCTAAAGGCATCCGGAATACACAATACTCTCCTTTGCACAGTTGATATTGAGATGTGTCTGCTACTTAAGCTCTGTAAAGCCTTCATGTCTTAAAATAACAACTGACTGTCATTGTTGTGGCGACACGGTGGTCTAGTGGTTAGCACTGTCGCCTCCCACCTCCAGAGTCTGGGAGTTTGCATGTTTCCCCCCCTGAGCTTAGTGGGTTTCCTACAGTAAGGGTACTCTGGTTTCCTCCCACAGTCCAAATACAATATGTAGATTAGGTTAATTAGTGTCTGCCCATTGTGAATGAGTATATGTGTGTGTGTGTGTGTGTGTGTGTGTGTGTGTGTGTGTGTGTGTGTGTGTGTGTGTGTGTGTGTGTGTGTGTGTGCGCCCTGAGATAGACTGGCACCCTGGATGTACTCCACCTTGTGCTTTGGGATAGGCTCCAGGCCCCTCGTAACACTGAATACAGGATAAAGCGGTATAAAGGGTAAGTTAGAGTGAGTTTCATTGTTGTTGCTGTTACTTAATTACCTACATTTATCTAAAAAAATTTTTTTTATATAGTTTAGCAAAAATCCTGTATTGTTCTAGAAAAATTGTTGCAGAAAAAAAATCCAAAGTTTTGAGCGGTACAAAATGGACATAATGATAATATAAACATACACTAATGTTAGATCATCTGTTAATATACTGTATATGTATATGAACTAACCAATTAGAAAATCAAGCACTACTCCTGAGCAATGATTTATAAAATCAAGTTAAAATGAGAATGGTACGAGTCTAAGAACTGCCAGAAAAGAATAATTCTGTACTAGACAAATCTCAGACACTAGCACAGAGCGAAAGCATTGATGAATTCCAATGTAGTATTAAACTTGTCCATACAGGTGTGCCAGATGTTAAATGGGATTAATGGCATCACATGATGTATCGATGTGTTGTACTGTATGTCACTATGTCACCAAAAAGATTAAAGTTTATTTTATAAAATAAACAATTTAATAAAAGCTGTTTATTTAAGCAAATGCAAGCAAGTCGCAGAAGGAAGCACACACATGTGTGTAACTCTTATGGAGTCTCTCTGAAACACTCCTAACGACTACATAACTCTTCCTGGAGCCTGGAGAACGGCGTACTCGCTGTCCTGAGGGGGGGTTTGTGTACAAGCATGAAAAAGCAACTCGACTGCTTTTTACGTCTCAGTGACATAAATCTATCTGTGTGTGTTTATGTGTGTGTGAGCATGAGTGTGTGTTGCTTTTATTTTCTCCTCTCCACTGTTGCACATGTTGGAAATGTAACCGGAATGAATTGAGTAATGAATCAAAAGTTGAGTTTCAGGTGTCTAGTGAGACCTCTGGAGAAACAGTCAGTCTGGATTATCTACAACAATATATATATATATATATATATATATATATATATATATATATATATATATATATATATATATATATAGACTCGGTCAGTCACCATCCTGGTAATTAGGAAACTCTCACATCATCGTCTTTATTTTTCTACAGATTGCTCCGTCTCCGGCCCGAGACGACTGTGGGAACCAGATTGACACCCCAAAAAAATGATGAGATTGGAAAAAGGTACGAATTTACAAATTTTGCAAAGAAAAGGGAATACTTATCAGAAAGCAGCAGGTAGCGTCTCATTGTGAGTCACACTTGAGCCACACGAGACAATTAACACACTGTGTTTCTATAGAAAATTCACCTGAGCTTCACATGTGGTTTTTTTTTTTTTATTCACTTGTTAGGTTTCACATGTTTGTCACGTTTTCTTTTCACATGTAGTGCATATGCCTTTATTTCTCATGACTCACTTTCTTTGAGCTGTGCTGGAATTTTCACATGTACCACACCCGATTTTATCACGCTAACTCGTTTCGTTCTACATATTCAGTATATGTTTTAAATTTAATGTGTTAATTTTTCTCATGCAGGACACACACACGCTCACAAAAAAGTGTATGTCTACTATATATATATATATATATATATATATATATATATATAGAGAGAGAGAAAATTATTTATATATATACATATACAGTATACAGTATATACTGTATATCTATATACTGTATATATAATTTTCTCAATATTTCGACCCGTTATTTTATTTTTTCATTAGGCATTTGATTTGTTGATGTTTTTTTTTTTTTTTACATATCTCATATCACATGATTTTTTTCAGGGCACAATTTTTTTAAATGCATGTTTTGCTTTTGCATAAAACACTGCATGTGTGCATGTTTGATGTTTCATGTGACGGACATGATGCTCTATGTTGAAAGTATAATAAAACATACAACATTTAAAACTTACTACTCAAAAGAATGGAAAAAAGAATTTTCCCCGCTGAGCCGCCACTGCCTGCCCGGTCTGTATCTGACATCTATTTCTCCTTACACGAACACGTCCGTGTTTATTAGACCAAACCTGAAACTGAGACGCAGACAGAGGAGGAGACATGCTGAGCTTCAGCACTCGCTGCAAAATATCACCTACGTTATTCATTATTCTGCACTGTGACACTGAAATGTTATCACCAATTCAAATAACTCCTCTCTGACCCCGTCACTTGGCTGAATATTACATTGACTGCTTAATAGACCAACAGCAGCGTCAGGGTCAAGCTCACGTCTGTCCCAGCAGCTTTAAAACTAACTATAACCTTAACATTTGAATGGAAACATCAACGCTTTGAAATCTTACCTCTGTCTATGTATCATACAGTATGTGTGATTGCAGTGCTTAAGAAAAGAAGAAAGAAAAATATACTTTTGAAAAAAAAAAACCTGTTGGAAGCCACTCACTCACTCACTCACTCATTCACTCACTCATTCACTCACTCACTCATCTATACCTCTTTATCCTGTATACAGGATCACAGGGGCCTGGAGCCCATCCCAGGAGACTAAAGTCATGAGGTGGGGTACACCCTGGTTGGGGTGCCAATCCATCGCAAGGTAAACACACATATATTTTATATATAATTTGATAGATCAATAGATACTTTATTGATTCAGAAGAAAAATTAAAAAAAAATCAACCCACCTAGAAACTTAGCCACCTGAACTACCACGCCCACATGGCCTAGTGATTTTCATAGTGATTTTAGCATTTGACATTTTAGCAAAACTGCTTTAAAGAAATTATACTTTGCTTGCGCATTAGTTTTCCCTAAAGAGCAAGCAAAGAAAGGCAAAGAAAAACTCCCCGAGAAGTCATGAGGGAGGAAATTTGAGAGGAACCAGTCTCAAAAGGAAACCCATCCTCATTTGGGTGATACCAGTAAGTCGGACCATAAATACATCCCTTCTATAACTTTGTTCTACTGGGTTGCAAGTGCAACTGTATACCAGGAAATGTGTCCATTTTATTGAGAGAGAGAGAGAGAGAGAGAGAGAGAGAGAGAGAGAGAGAGAGAGAGAGAAAGGAATCATGCTGATTCAATACAAATTCTTTCACTTGCTGTTTTGCTGTGTGTCTTAGTAAAATGTTCTTAAACCTAATCAATTCACTTCAGTAATTTTTTCTCAATATGGTCGCCATACCCTAACCCTAACCATTATATCATTGTTATTAATCAACATCATTATTAAAACCGAGAGAAGTGCTTAAACACTCTCAGAGTTTTGCAAGGTTTAAGTGACACAAGTTAAAGACTTTAATAACAAGCTGACCGAACAGAAGTGCGTGAATGAGTCAGTCATTATTTCTCCGCTGACGTTAACATGAACAGAGATCAGCGGAGACGAGGAGGCGACGGAGACGAGGCTCGGGTTGAAACTCCATGAGCAACTGATAAGAAACCGGGACTGATGTAGATGGTGTTGATAATCAAAGTGAGAACTCATTTCCTCTTTGTAACTTCAAATTCTTTAGAAGTTGGCAGTGATGCTTTTTCCTTCAGTAGATGAGTCTTCGAGTGAAATCATTCGATGCGATTCCCTGCATTTCTTCTGTTGCCCTCAGAGCATTTCAGTCATTATTTTAGTCATAGCTTTTCTTTTTTTTTTCTTTAATAAACATATATAGGGTTTAGGATTGTGCAGTATAGAGTGGTGTATCTATTTTTCAGCACTAAATAGACAATTTGAATATATAAATAGAATTTTATTTAATTTTAACCAACTATACAAACATGACTCAGCAAATTAATTTTAAAAAATGGGTCACAAGCAAAGAAGCAGCATAGATACTGTACACGTGATCACCTGTTTTTATGGTTGTTTTTGGTTGTTTCCAGGAACAAAAAAATTCAAGAAATGTACATATTGCGGTATAGTGGTAAAATGTACGTTATAAAAATTATGATAACTTTTGTTCTACCTAACATCAGAAAACCCCAAAACACAGTTTTAAGTCTGCAGCCTCCATATTTTTTAATTGTCTTCATTGTCCTATGCCGGCACATATCTGTGGCATTTGGGTTTAAAGAATATATTTTAACAAAACTTTTATTGAAAGATTTGCAAAATTAAAAAAAAATTTGATTGCTTGATACAGAATATTAAAAGTAGATTTGATCAAAGGAAGTGTTTTTTATTTTTTTATTTTATACCAGTAAACTTATAAAGAATCCTTAAAACTAATTTCTAAATTAAGTTTTAATTTTAGTTTTAGATTTCAGAATAATTTTTTTAGAGGGATGGACTTAATAAGTAGTTATTATTAAGGAAGTTGCTTTGCCTGATGTAGCATGGACATGACAAAATTTTCAGGAAAGCAAAAGTAACATGAACAATTATAATAATGGCTTTTGTACTGGAAAGTTTAAAAAAAAATTATAAAAAACTAATTTTCTCATATCTGTCTCAAATTAAGACCTAGATTTTTTTTCAAGGCATTTAAGAGTTATTTATATAATGCGCATACTTAAATTCTCTGTTTATTCTAAACACTAGTGGTGCATTAATTCCCTTTTAATTCAGTTTGTGATACTCAATTCACAATTTTTATTAACCTCTCAGAATATTTTAAGCAAAAAAAAAAAAAAGACAGAAAAAAATTATTACTTAAAAAAGCCTCATTTATATTTCTGAGTTTGAAACAATGCAAAACAATGTTTTTAAAGCTAAATAAATAAATACCAAAATTATTAATAACAACAGTTTAACATTGTAACCAACATTTTATACCATCCATCCGTCTAGTCTAGGAATCTCTATAGGGACCATGGTAGGACCTTCAGTCAGCATTCGCACACTCATTCCCAGTTTGGGAACACCAGTTAGCCTAATCAGCATGCCTGTGGACTGTGGAAGGAAACCAAAGTATTGTACCAAAGTAGGAAACGCACCAAGCACGAGGAGAACATGCAAACTCCATGAACACAGACCCCAAGACAGGAATCGAACCCGGACCCTGGAGGTGCAAGGCCGGCAGTGCATAACCACGACACCATCAGGCAGCCTAAGATGTAATACGGATTTACTATATCTTTAAAAATGCAATTTGATTAATAAACAATGTGTCGAAACCAAAAAGGAAAAAAATTAAGCGTAACTGGAGCATAAGGGGTTTTGTGTGAGGTATAGAGCTCCAAAGCTGGCTAAAATGATCGTGTTCTGCAGATTCAGTGTAGTTTAAAAGCCACTGCAATCATATAATTTGTGAGGTGTTTTGGTCTTTGCACACTGGAGATATTCAGTAGCGTAAGAGATCTCACAGCCTCTCTATTAAAGAATGTGTCCATGTTAAAAATTATGCTCTCTATGTATTTAACATTGTGTGCAGATTGGTATCTCTGCAACATGCGGATTTGTCAGAGGGCTGATTTGCGTGATGTTAAGTGCACATGCATCTAGGATGCACATTGTCACATATTTGAGATGCATTGTGCCATGACGTATGGTTTTTGCTTAATAAAAATGAATTTAGAGTCTCTAATTTCAGCACATGGCTTATCAGGAACTGATTAAAAGGTTAAAAGGTTTAAAATCTTCAGACTTCTCCTTTAAGCTAAAATACACATTCACAAAGACTGAAAGTGAAATCGAATAAAGCTTGTACTCAGGCACGTTTAAAGATGCACGAGTGTGAGCACACGCCCTGAAATGTTCTGTGATGAATAGATCCTGAGCAACAAATGAACCCAAAACAATCACCACCTCCATTACACAAATAACTCACACCATTTCTCTCTCTCTCTCTCTCTCTCTCTCTCTCTCGCACCACATGAGACAGCTGTAAAAGTGGAAAGTGGAGGCATTTACCCACAGAACCCTTCTGCACGTTTAGCTGTCAGTTTTCACGTTAGCAGGTTGAGGGTCATTGGATTGAGATGGATTGGTACAGGCGTACGGGCTTCGACTCTCTGACCCCATCGTGTGCTTACTGACCTGCGCAGGGCATTTCTGACTCTGGCAGCGATCTGACACGCCTGTAAAGCCCGCGCTATGTGAATTAATAATCCAGCTGCTGTTTCACAGGGTGTGTGTCTCTATAACCAAACCTCTCTTATTGGAAAAATAATCAATGATATGAAGGTGTGAGGAAGCAGATTTACTGTTATCTAATTAATGTTAATTATTTTCCCAAAACAAGATTTATAAATTTGCCATTGATTACATTTTATAACATATTACTGGGCAACATGGTGGCTTACGTACCGTATTAGCATTGGCACTGTGCATCTTCAGGATTGGAGGTTTGAATCTCACCTCTGCTCTTCCATTTGCTTTCTGTGCTTGGTGGGTCTCCTCTGGGTCCTTTGGTTTCCTCCAAAAGACATACAATGTACTGTAGATTGATTGGTATTTCCAAATTGTCTGTAGTGTGCGTGTATGTTTGTGACCTGAAACTGTTTGGTACCGCTTAAAGGGGATTCCCCAAATTGTGTCATAAGTCTGAGCAGTATAGGCAATGAATGAATCCATCATCCATCCATCTACAGTAGGAATCTCCGTAGTCCAACTCAGAACCGTGCAGGCCAATGGTGAACAATGTATTTATCCCCATGTTTACAACCGTGGTAACCGATCTCCGATCAACATTCAGAAACTAGAGGAATTTGGGAACACCAATTAGCCTAATCTGCAGGTCTTTGGACTGTGGGAGAAAACCCACTAAGCATGGGGAGAACATGCAAACTCTGGAGGTGAAAGGCGACAGTAGTACCCAGTAAGCCATCGCGTCGCCTCAGTGGATCAATGGATGGAATATATAACTGGACAATATTATACTTTTTATGTGTTATACTGTAGTTGTAACTAGGAAGTGAAACATCTGTAAAAAAAACAAAACAAAAAAAAACACAAGTTACATATAGAGGCGGCGCGGTGGTGTAGTGGTTAGCACTGTCGCCTTGCACCTCCAGGGTCCGGGTTCGATTCCCAGCCAGGCTCGATTCCCGTCTCTGTGTGCATGGAGTTTGCATGTTCTCCTCGTGCTTGGTGGGTTTCCTCCGGGTACTCCGGTTTCCTCCCACAGTCCAAAGATATGCAGATTAGGCTAATTGGCATTTCCAAATTGACCATAGTGTGTGAATGAGTGTGTGTGTGTGTGTGTGCTCTGCGATGGATTGGCACGCTGTCCAGGGTGTACCCTGACTCGTGCCCTGAGTCTCCAGGTCCCCGCGACCCTAAATACAGGATAAAGCGGTATAGAACATGAATGAATGAATGAATGAATGAATGAATTAAGTTACATATTGGCAGCATTAAACAGTCGTTCTATCACTTGCATTTCTTTATTTTTTCTTTCTCTCTCTTGAACTCAGTTTCAAATTCTCCATGGTATGTTTAGGCGCTTTAATTAAACAATTTCCAATTACTTATGTACACCATGTCATCTGGGATGCAACCAAAAGCACTGATCATTCAGCTTCTATAGAGTTCAGTGCTGTGAAAGTGTTTCCTGATTCATTTATTTTTATCAAATTTACAGTAAATGATTCAGATCATCAAACGCAATTTAAGATAACATGAATAAATACAAAAATGCATTTTTTAAAATGATAATTTTTCATTTACTAAGGGAAAAAAACTGCCCAACCTGCCTGGCTTTATGTGGAGAAAGTAATTGCCCCCTAAACCTTATGACTGTTTGTGCCACCCGTGGCGGCAACACCTGTAATTAAGTCTTTGTGATAACTGTCAATGAGTCCCTCACATTACTGTGGAAGAATTTTGTCCCGCTCTTCTTTGCAGAATTGTTGCAAATCAGCCACATTATAGGGTTTTTGAGGAAGGATGGCCTGTTTAAGGATCTCAATTGGATTTAAGTCTTGGCACAGCAATCTGAATCTGATCTGAATAATTTAATATTAATAATAATAATAATAATAATAATAATAATAATAATAATAAATATCATAAAAATCAGGAAGGGGCAAATATTTTTCATGGCAATGTGTATATATATATATATATACGTTAAATCAAGAGTTTATGCTCTTTTATACAGATAGCAAAAGATTAGCAACCAAATGTCATAGTGAATTAAAAAAAAAAATTGTAAAACCAAACATTGTACCATGGGCACACGGTCTATGCCAAGGACTAGCTCTGCACTGGCATAATTTAGAAAACAGGGAAGCCTTAAACACACACACACACACACACACTCCTATATACACCTATATAGACACCTATATACACCTACATATTGTAGCACATGTGACATTGCAAGTCAATGCTCATGCTGTAGATGGATGGTCGTGCTGGTTGTAATTCCCAACCGGCCTGCAGTGTGGCTAGTGAGGCGTACAGTAGGTACTGTAATGTTAACTCCCTGGCCGCATTCCAGACATCTGCACTCTAACTTCCATTCAGGCGTGCGCATGCGAGAGAGAGAGAGAGAGAGAGAGAGAAATGAAAGAGAGCTGTGTGCAAGGTTTTAATCATATCTTTAGCCCATAATGATTCTGACATGTTTTGTTATAGTTGTGATACTAAGAGCCTCAGGGCAGAGACCGCTTACTCCCCTCGTTCTCCTTCTCCCTCCCTCTATCATCCCCCCACACCCCCCCCCCCTCTCTGTATTGACTGTCTGCATCCAGCCAAAACGTCGGCTTGTGCAACGAGTGGGAAAGCAGCCCAGATTTAACAGTTGCGGCCCAGTGAAACCCAAACCACTTCATTTCAGGACCTGACGGCTCCCATCTGCCTCCTTCTCGTCCCGGAGTCGGCGTCTGCTGCCGCAGATTGTTTTACGAAACACGCCGGCTAACAGGATTCAAAAAGTCCCTCGGTATCACTGCTCGATCCTGGGAGGCATTCACCGCCCATCAGGAAGCTGATAACGTTAAACATAAGCACGCAGGAGCTGAGGACGGTGTGCATGTGGATTGTATGTTCTCCCTGTGCTTGGTGGGTTTCCTTCGGGTACTCCAGTTTCCTCCGACAGACCAAAGACATGCAGATTAGGGTAACTAACGTTCCCAAATTGCCTGTCATGTGCATGTATGTCCAACTTTTTCCTGGATAGGCTTCAAGCTTCCCGCAACCCTCTATAGGACAAGCAGTTTACAAGATGAACGAATGCAAAAATGATAGAATGAGAAGTGGAGAAAGCGGAGTCACAATGTCCAATGCGGTTGTTTTCTTACAACAGTACATTCTCATGTGTTTTATTCCACTTATACCACAGCAGTCTAATGCCTTCTTGTTATCATTAATATAATAGCAGGTAAGCTGGTGTTTGCTTTTGAGCCTTTCGTTTTACTGTCTGTTGAAGTTATTAAAGCAAAATATACAGACTGTGTTACTAAGAAACCACAACTTTCCTGGAGACTTTCCCGTGTCTGAAAAAACGCACTGTTACCTCCGATTGTTACACTGGAGACTCCTTCCAGTGGAAGTTACCATCGTCTTACGGAAACAAACAACCATGAAACATTATGTGTGAGCTATCGCATGGTCAAAGATAATTATTAGATAAATACTTCAATTCCAAAAATTGAGATGAAACTGCCGCTGAGATCGTGTGATTCGAACAAAAAAAAAAAAACCTTGGTATATTTCTTCATTTCTGGACGACTTTCAACCCTCGTCTGAAAGCTGATAGGAAAAACAAGTATGATTTATCAGCCGGGTGAGATGAACTCGATCCTTTTCGTGTCCTGTGAGCAGCAAACAGGAGCGGTGCTTATCTCCTGGCCTGGGAGAAGGCATTGAGATTTAGGGCAGTGCAGGTCAGAGATCCCCTGCAGAGTCCCGGGCCTACATGCTCGATAAGCTCGATGGCTCCAGCTAAGATACGCTCCCCAACAACAATGGCTCATTAATCACCGGCCGCGTCCGAGAGAGGCACGAGGACGGTTACTGTACACCGGCGGCTCCAGGAGGGAGCTCCTGCTTTCAGGACATTTTCCCAGAGACGTTATTAATTAGCTGCCTCAGCCAGCCAGGCCCTGAGGATCGGCGCTTCGGGTGCCGTTGGACCTCGCTGCTGGACAAATGCGCTCTTCACGTCTAGTCATGTCACGCCAGAGAATAAATCACACCTTGGTTGGGAAGCCATGGAAAAAAAATGTGGTTTGGAGTCTAGAAACTATGACCAGTAGAAACTGCAACTTCATCTCAGTCAACAGAAACCTTTGTCTGGCTAACACCCCTAACCGAACCTATAGTGTGATACTCAAGTTTTAGGTTGTTTTGTGTCTGCCATGTACTTTATCTAATACTTTAAATCTAACTGGGCTGCTCAATTCTTTAATCAGAAAGTGTTTTTCTAAAAATGTGATGGCTCTGCCAGGGTGTAACCCACCTTGTGTTCTAAGTGTTCTGGGATTGGATCCAGACCCCCCGCGGCCATGCATACAGGATTAAGCAGTAAAGGATATACAGGGTCAAGACGTTATACAATAAGTGAGTGATTGAATGAGTGAATGGATGAATGAGTGAGTGAGTGAATGGGCGACTGAATGAGTGAGTGACTGAGTGAGTGAATGAGTGAGTGAATGAATGAGTGAGTGAATGAGTGAGTGAGTCAGTGAGTCAGTGAGTGAATGAGTGAATGAGTGACTGAGTGAGTGAATGAATGAGTGAGTGAATGAGTGAGTCAGTGAGTGAATGAGTGAGTGAGCGAATGAGTGAGTGAATGAATGAGTGAGGCAGTGAGTGAATGAGCGAGTGAGTGAGGCAGAGAGTGAATGAGTGAGTGAGTGAGTCAGTGAGTGAATGAGTGAATGAATGATTGAGTGAGTGAGTGAGTGAATGAATGAGTGAGTCAGTGAGTGAATGAATGATTGAGTGAGTGAGTGAGTGAGTGAGTGAATGAATGAGTGAGTCAGTGAGTGAATGAGTGAGTGAGTCAGTGAGTGAATGAGTGAGTCAGTGAGTGAATGAGTGAGTGAGTGATTGAGTGAGTGCCATCTGACACTCATTCCAGTTACAACATAAATTATATATTGGATGTGTAAGGCTAATGATAAATAAGTGATATCATGAAGCTCACAATAACGAGACATTTATTTTTACTTCTATGAAAGGCGTCTCTAGCATCAGTGCTTAGGAAAACCATAACACTTAAGTGCTGGGACTGGAGACTCCTTCCACCAAGGGTAAATTCATAATTAAACTATACAAGATTTTTCTTGTTTATGCGGCACACACATTAGCGGTTGCTACTACAGAAGCGATAACATGTCAGAGCAAGTGCACTAATATACCGAAAGTAGAGGATATTCTTAAAAAATCTGAATATATAGCATCGACATCACAGTGGTATAAGACAACCATAAATAATTTTTCGACTGTGAATTTTTTTATAAATCATCCTCAGGAACCCAATGACCTAGTCTCTCTTCATTTTTTTTGGTCATAGTGTTCACCAGCGGCCCCATAAACATTGACGATAAGTTGAATAACATCACACTTTCTACAGTGGGTCATGTGCAAAGGCAAACGCTTAGCGCAGAGATCCGCGGCCCCATTATGGGATTTCCGTCCAGTGCAGTCAGCGCCAGAGTGGTTGATGATAGCTTTCATCCCATCGCAATTTCAATTTGAATTGCAGAAGAACTCGATGGAAAGTGTTCCCTAAAATACACTCCAAGATGTCTGGGCCTCAGATCATCTATTCATCCCCTGCAAACCGATTTTCAATAGCTTTAGCAGGAGAGGCTCGGTTTTCCTTACTGCTGGAATCTGTGGGAACGGCCGAGAGATCGGAGGTGCTATTGTTACACAGATGGCCTTTATAACCCTCCCTTATCATTTCTGGCTCTGTAACATTAGCAGCGTTTCTATCTATCTTTCTTTTTTTTTTTTCAACAGGACTTAAGATTACACTAAAGCTGTTCCCTTTTTCTTTTTTCCCACATCTAAGGTCAAGCAAGGGAGGGGGGGGGGGTGTCTAGTGCTACACAACTCCACTACTGCAGGATCACAGGATCATATCAAAAGAGTAAACAGGTCTTTGGACAACATTTTATAAATGTTTATACCCAAAAGAAGCACCGTGATAAAGTCGCGACGTTCCTCTGGTTCTTATGGGTCCTTATGGGTCGACTCCTGCACTGCCGCAGTGTCTGCTAAGGAACAGTTTTATTACAGTCTAATTAATATTGCATGAAGCAGAATTATTTCTCTAACCAGCAAAGCTACAATGACCTAATGCAGTGTAGAAGTTACACACCATGCCTGGGTTCGGTTGTTCACCGTTTCTCTGCAGTGTGTGCTGGAGAACCTTCTTAAACCTGCAAAACGGTCCCAGTAAACATTATAAGGTAATGTTTGTTAACATATTATTTAAAATAACAATAGACATGTTTCTATAATTATTATTTACAACATCAATTAGTCAATTTTGAGAAATTAAATAAATATCAACAAAAAAAAAATAATAATAACAATAATTTAAAAAATCTCAATTTGGTGCCCGTAATGTTTGTTATGAGTAAATTAATGAATTGATCAGTTATTATTTCTTAATATATAAAAAATAAAATATAAATATACAGTATATATAAATATAAAAAATAAACTTTATGATTGTTTTTTGTCAAAAAAACCTTAAATATTCTAAAAAAAAACAAGTATTGTTTCTTTAAATTAAATGTAGCTTTATTTCTTTTAGTTATTTGCTACAAAAAAATTACTTTTGCATTCTTCTTGCATTTTATACATTGCATAACATATTAAATATTCCGATATATATATATATATATATATATATATATATATATATATATATATATATATATATATATATATAGATAGATAGATAGATAGATATAGATATAGATATACTGTACAGTATATATCTTGAAATTGACTAATAATATTTAGCATAAATGTTAATATTCTTATATGTTATTTATAAATATAAAAAAAGATATTGATAATATTTAGTAGACATGTTTATTATCATAATGAAAATATACCTTTGTCTTAAGTAATAAACTAACTTGTTAACGTATTGTTAAAGATTTGTATAAAACATTGACATCATGAACAAAAAGCTTTGCATTATTGGTCAGTATTAATCAAAAACAAATAAACAAACAAACAAAATGTTTTAAAGTAAAAAATAAAAAAAGACCAATATTGTTAACTTTTAATATAAAATGTCGGCTGTGAAAATAAAGTTTATACGTTGAAGTTGGTCTATACCACGAGTCTGCCGTGCATCGCATTAACACATGTGTACGCATTCTTTACTGCTGAGATTAATCGGGCCTCATACGTATACAGTACACATGTTCCTGAGAATAGCTCTTAAAACTTTTAGCGTGCAGCATCTGACATGGATTTGAAACAGCAGTGTGATAATCTGCACATTAACGTAAACGTTCCTGAAAGAAATCTCGATAATTACAACCAGACTCTTTCCAGAGTTTCAGCATTGAGGGTCCTTGTGTGATTTACATCACAACACAAAACATAACTAGAGTGAGACTTTAGGAAAAAAGTCCAAGACACTTTTTCAACATGGAGGTCAACAGCGTGCAGATTAAATGACAGCGGACATGCGAGGCCGTTAGTTCCTTTAGCAGATCCAGATGTTGCACCATGACTAAAAAGCGAGTGGAGATTTGCTCCGAGCCTTGCGTTTAGGGAGCGGGAACGAGTGGACGTGCCTTAACACTGGACAGCAATGGTTATGATCTGTAGTTCTGCATTCGCTTTTTCCACATTATACATACAGAATGCTCCAAAAATATTGGAACACCAAGGCTGATTCTTTTATTTATGCTTCTCATTAAATAAATTTGGGGTTAAGATCAAAAGCTGAATTATAGATGATTAAATTTTCTAATAAATGTGTAAATAATACTAAATATTTGGATGCTTTGGAGATCAACCACCTGAAATCAGCGCAGCTTCTTTTAGTTGCTGTTAGTTTTTTGTGGGTGGGGTTCTCCCAACAGTCTCTAAGAGGTTCTAAAGGTTTCTGCAAAAAAAAAAGGCAGCTGGAGAAGCTTGAAGAATTCCAGGTAGCACATACAGTAGCTACCCCATTAATGCATGCATTCTGTATAAATTATAGGTTTTTCAAAGTTTCTTTTAGTTTTCTTACGTTATTTAAACATGAACACTGTAGGTTCTATAACACTCCTATATAAGGGATCTTATAAACACAAATTCCCAGAGACACCGCTAAACTGTCCTAGGTAGTAAGAAGAACAGTGCACCACACAGTACTTACAACAATCACTATTAGAAAGAAAAAGGCTCTTGAAGGCTCTTTAAACGTTCATTCAATAATTAGAGATTATAGCGTCCATAACAATTCAAAGTAGGTTCTAGATGGAAGGAAAACTGTGCTAATCAATAAACTGCCATGCCATCTCTTACCATCTCTCATCTTCTTCTCCGTATTATTATTATTAGTAGTAAAAGGGCTCCTTGAGATGGACAGCTGAACTGAAGAACTCAAAATGTTTCAGAACATATACCAAATTTCTTTTGGTGCTTTTGACAAAGAAGAGAAAAAAAATAGTGATCAAAACAAAATACTGTACTGTAAAGCACAACATATCCCCAGTGTAGCACCAAGATGTGAATTTTAATGTCTTGTTCAGTGATATTTTATCAACGTGGCAGTTTGTTCTGTTTGTTCAAGTCGCTTTGCTCAGACTGTGGTGCTTTCCTGGGGTAAACCATCGTAAATTCGATTTTGAAACATCATGCCTAGGCGTTCCTGCTCTGCAGTGTGTGCAGACAAGCATGAAATAGGCATGGTTAAGATATTTCATGTTCCACTAAAACTACATCAAACATGACAGCTCTTTGTTCCCGTGCTAAGCAGCCTTCAAGATTCAGAATCCCTGATGCTGGTAGAACACAACTGACTGGATGTTCATGACGGGTCCAGATTCTGCAAGTGAGGCGCTCGGCACTGAATGCAGCTTTGTGCCAAGGAAATGCTGTCATGTTTGTATTTCATCTCTTGAATCCTCTCTGAGCTTCCTGTTTGGTTTTCCAGATGCTCTCTCTTTATCCCGCTGCTTATTCAGGACAATTACACTGCAGAGAAATGACTTTTTAGTATGTACAGTACTGTGGAAGAGGAAACAAAGCATATACAGTACTAAACAAAGTAAAAAAAAAATTTAACCAATACTTTGTAGCTTTTTTGAAAACATAAAACAACCTGTTTCTTTTAAAATAAAAAATCAGCCTGGGAATTTACCATACAGTACATATAACAAATAAATAAATAAAATCTTTATAGCACAATGCCTGCGATTTAATTGGTCAGAAGATGTCCCTATGCTGAACTGGTCTTCATGTCAATTTAAATAATTTCTGTCATATTGAATTTTCACCTGCACGACACACAAGATGTTATATCATTTCTATCTGTTATCACCCAGATGAGGATGGGTTCCCTGTTGAGTCTGGTTCCTCTCAAGGTTTCTTCCTAATGCCATCTCAGGGAGTTTTTCCTTGCCACCGTCGCCGTCACCCTTGGCTTGCTCATCAGAGAAATTTCAGTCATTCTTCTCATTATTATTATCTGCACATTTTTCTCACACATACACACTTCCAATTATTTTCTTTTCTATTATTTTATTTTATTTTATTTTATTTTTATTTATTTATTTATTTATTTATTTATTTATTTATTTATTTTATTATTATTATTATTTTATTATTATTATTATTATTATTATTATTATTATTATTATTATTATTTTATTTATTTATTTATTTATTTAATTATTATTATTTTATTATTATTATTATTATTATTATTATTTTATTTTTGTTACATTTCTTTCAGTTATGTGAAGCTGCTTTGAGTCAATGACCATTGTTAAAAGCGCTATATAAATAAAATTGAATTGAATTTAATTGAATGTTAATTATTATTATTATTATTTTAAATATATATATATATATATATATATATATATATATATATATATATATATATATATAAAATATGAATATGAATAAAATATGAAAGATCCCGTATCTCAGCATTAACATGACAGTGGTAGTCCTGACTCCATACTGTAACTAGTCACTAAACCAATTCTACACAAAAATTTAACAACTATTTCAAACTCACAGCTTTGAATTTACATTATCAGTTGTATAACTTGCTTAAGGCTTTTGAGTTAATATTATGCTGTAGCACCAAAATACATCTCTACAACCCTAGTAGTTTCCCCTAATATACTGTAGTAGACTCAAGTGTTATTAAAATGTGTCTTCCTAGCACATTTCCTACAGAAAGCTCCATTTTCCCCCTTATTTTAGATTGTGATAATTTGCTCCTAAATGTTATACGACACCACAGGGATTTAAAATGTCACTAAATTAATGTTTAATAACATCGGCTAGTCCGATTTAGCTTCCATAATCACAGAAAGAATCCAGAAAGGACCTTGGATTAAGGTTTTTAAATTAAAGACACATCGTCTGTACATTAGTCCTGGGCTACTTAGTGAGTGTCCTCAATCCTGGTCCTTTCAAACAGCTCTCTCGTCTCTGTCGCGGCACATTCAGGCTAAGAGCTGGCTGTTACCCGCAAATGTTATTGTTTTTAAATTCCATCATTAGGCTAAATCTTCTTTTCGCTAAGAGACAAAGCTCTGAGATCCCTCGCTAACACCCGGTCTGACACACACACACACACACACATATATACGCATTCATCTGTACTGTACTTGCTCCCACTTGTATTAACACTCGCTCTCTCTTTCTGTCTTTGTTTCGTGAAAAGTCACTTAATTCGCATTGAGTCCTTTATCCTTGAGGAGGATTTGTCAGCGGCTGTGACGCACCGGACAGCTTGAGTAAACACATTATTAGTAGAAATGTAAACAGTCACTCAGAGGAATGAGGCGACCGTAAGCAGCTTGCTGGTGACAGGCAACGTTAATAGAGAATTGATGCCCGGGCCGGCACTCAGGCTAGAGCCATCAAGGAGCAGATAAACCGAGCGTGACGTTGAGGAACGCATGCTGAGGCAGAGAGTTAGCCACGGGCCCGCTCCTGTACTTTTACTGCGTAGGAAAAAAAAAATCATCATTAAGCAAAGTGCAAAATCAACTGTATAAAAGGGAAACGGGAAACACGCCAATAAAATGTTTTCACTGATTTAGCCATGAATTTTATGCAAACTTTACTGTGGAGGCTGCAGCACATTATGCTAATCCATACGTTTTAGAAATTGACCACTTGTGGTCCTCGCTACGGATTAAAATGATCATGATATTTGTTGTGATTATTTAGACTTATAACCTGTAGTGATCGTGATCACAACACAAGTGATTGTGATCTTTTTCCATCATAGCAGAATAACTTATTATAGAGCATATAAACACTGTTGCCCTGCGATGGATTGGCACCCTGTCCAGGGTGTACCCCGCCTAGTGCCCGAAGTCTCCTGGGATAGGCTCCAGGTCCCCGCGACCCTGAACACAGGATTAAGCGGTATAGAAGATGAATGAATGAATGAATGAATGAATAAACACTGTACATAGCTTTACTACGAGGTGGTATCAAAAAGTTGAGACTAGTTTTGCAACACACCAGCAGATGATAATACTTTCATGAGTCAGTGTGCCAAAAGACATCGCCCTGTCTGTACATGGGGAGCCGTGTAACTGGTGATATTCTGATCATGTGCATTACCATGTTTGGTAGTTCATCATGAACAGCAAGTTAGACCAAAGAGTGAACGTGTAATTCCATGTGAAACTGGGCAAATTTGCCAAAGAGACATTTGACATGATTCTGCAAGTTTACGGTGATGCTGCAACGAGTCCTTCAAGGTGCCTCAAGAGCGGAAGAACCTCACTGGAAGATGACGAGAGATCAGGAAGTCCTTCAATTAGCTCAACCCCTGAAAATGTCGGCAACATATGCATGATGAACATCAAAGAACAATCCACAACATTATTGTCAGCATGTCATACAGAACAGTCCAGGTGATCAACACGTGTGATTTGAACCTGCCAAGTTCGTCCCCAGGCTGCTGACCCAGGAGCAGAAGGAACATCTTGTCGAATTCTGCCAAGAACTTCGTCAAAGCGCCGGGGATAACAAGGATCGCGGATCATTACCGGTGACGAAACTTGAGTGTACGGGTATGACCCTGAGACGAAGCAACAGTCTTCACAGTGGAAGAGCTCATCATCTCCACGACGGAAAAAGGTGAGGCAGGTCCGCAGCTCGACCGAGTGCATGCTCTGCATTTTTTTCATCATGTTCAGCATTGTGATTCACAAATTCATCCCCAGGGGCAAGAACGTCAACGTACTGTGAGGTTTTAAGGCATCTGAGAGAAGGCGCACTGCAAAACTGATCGTATCTGTGGCATGTGAATCTCAAAACTTTTTGATACCACCTGGAGCCTATCCCAGGAGACAAAGAGCACAAGCTGGGTTACACTCTGGACAGGGTGCCAATCCATCGCAGGGCACACACTACAGGCAATTTAGTCTAATCCGCATGTTTTTGGACTGTGGGAGGTAACCGGAGCTCCCGGAGGAAACCCACAAAGCACAGGGAGAACATGTAAACTCCGTGTATGCAGAGACGGGAATCAACCCTGGCCGGGAATTGAACCCGGACCCTGGCGACAGTGCTAACCACTAACCCCTCCTTCTAAAAGGAATCTACTAATGAATAAAAAAAAAATTAATTTATATGGGAAAAAGTTTTCCATAAGGAGACTTTTAGTTTAATTAGCATTTATGGAAGGCTTACTTGCTTGGTTAAAGGCGGTTTCACCCTTGAAGGGGTATTCGCCGTATCCAATACGATTTGACGCCATTGATGTCGATCTGCAGCAATTGATTCCAAATGCTTTGTCCAATTTGTTTCGTAGTTTTGGCTGTTAAGTTGAAAGGGGCGCATTATGATGTTTTCTGCTCCTTTTTTATCCATGTGTCTTATCCATGTTGTTTTGACTCCTCTTGGTCTTTGGCGCAGGGGCTGAGTTGAATACTTTTCTAGGTATTCTTTCTGGGTTCATTCTTAGTATGTGTCCAACCCATTTCCAGCGTCTTTCCATGATCATGTTACTAACAGAGTTCTTCAAGCCACATCTTCCTCTAATTGCTTCGTTTGTTGAAAAGCCTGACCATTTCGTTTTGGTGATGCGCCTTAAGTTCCGATGGTCAAAGACGTCAAGTTTCCTCAGGTCTTTTTTGGTGGTGGGCCAGGTTTCAGCTGCATAGGTCAGTGTGGTCCTTACTGTAGCCGCATAAACTCGGGCTTTGGTTTTTATTCTGACGTCCTTATGGTTCCATAGAGGGTTAAGTGCGGAGAAAATAGAGCTTGCTCTACCTATGCGTGTTATTTCGCCATTAATATCGCCATTTGGACTTATTTGACTTCCCAGATATGTAAATTGTTCTACCAGCTCCATTTTCTCCTGATTTATCCGCAAATCGAGGTGGGCTTCTACAGGGTCACTATTGATTGCAATGTATTTGGATTTTTTGCTGCTTATTACAAGGCCGACTTTTGCCGCTTCTGACGAAACTCGATACACAAAAAGAATGTTTAAATTAAAGCCACATTTATGCCATAAATCAAGCTGCATTTTTTTGTTTGTTTTGAAATAATAAATTTCTAAAATTGTAATTGATTCACGCCCCTTTATTAGTGTGTGCGACGCTGCCCCCTAGTGCATGCTATTTTGCGCATGATCTAAAATTCTCATAAGCAGAAGTACAAATCATCCCCGAGGCGTATTTACAGACACCTATATGTTGAAGCAGTGGGTCAGACACCCCCGGGCACGGCCTTAAAGCAGAGTTTAAGAGGCTCAGTGGTATACCCCTTTAATACCACTAATTCTTATTGTCATTTAAGAAGATGAGTGGGGCAGTGGGTGGACAGAGATGAGCTTTTTTACTGCAGTGTACTCAGATTTACAAGCACATCTCTCTCCATCCCAGCGCTCCAGCATCAGCAGTCGGACCGGACTGAACGGAGGCAGAGCGTTCATGGTCTCCCAGAAGGGTGTGGTTGTAGATCTACAGGATGAACGCAGGACTGAGGTGACAGGTTTTCCCACTGATATTACTTTTACAAATCTGTCTATGAAATAAAAGGCATTTAAATTTTCATAGGTTTCTTTTACAGCACTCCGTGTGCACGCTTCTGGTAAATCACTTGAAACATTCGAAAGCTACAGCACATTTCCCTGCAACATGAATAACCCGAAATCTAATCATTCAAATACTGTATTTCAAAGATTGTATTACTTCAACATTCCTGAGTGAAACCGTTTACCGAAACTTTCTTTTCCAGAAGCCGTCTGTTGTAGGTTATAAATATAAATGTACATTTTACATGAATTACATGAACACCCCTTTGCAATATCTGGTGTATTCCACATGGCACATGAGGAAGAAAAGTAGGTTCTAGCTCTCTAGCCAGGTTCTGGCTCTTGTTATTAAAAAATTAATGAAAAAAATGTGAGCGGCGCGGTGGTGTAGTGGTTAGCACTGTCGCCTTGCACCTCCAGGGTCTGGGTTCGATTCCCCGGCCAGGCTCGATTCCCGTCTCTGTGTGCATGGAGTTTGCATGTTCTCCCCGTGCTTGGTGGGTTTCCTCCGGGTACTCCGGTTTCCTCCCACAGTCCAAAGATATGCAGGTTAGGCTAATTGGCGTTCCTAAATTGCCCGTAGTGTGTGATTGGGTGTGTGAGTGTGTGTATGTGTGTGTGCCCTGCGATGGATTGGCACCCTGTCCAGGGTGTACCCCGCCTAGTGCCCGAAGTCTCCTGGGATAGGCTCCAGGTCCCCCGCGACCCTGAACACAGGATAAAGCGGTATAGAAAATGAATGAATGAATGAATGAATGAATGAAAAAAATGTAAGAAAAAAAGGAAGAAGATAAAAGGTGCTGTTCACCTTTTATCGTCTGTACAAGGCCAGGAGCCTATCCCTCTCAGGAGACTTACAGTAGGGTACAAGGCAGGGTACACATCAATCCATCACTGGGCAAACACATTATGGACAATTTCTGCATGCTTTTGGACTGTGGGAGAAAACCAGAACACCTGGAGGGAACCGACCAAGCACAGGGAGAACATGCAAACTCCATGTAAACAGACCCACGGTGGGAATCAAACCCACAACCCTGGAGAAGCGAGGCCACAGTGCTTCCACTACACCACCATACTGGACCTCTTACCATATACAAAATTAAATAGAAGTTTACAAAATACATTTAAGCAAATTATCAGATTATTTGGATTCTCCTGCTATTAGCATGAATGCTAGTTAAGGAAACGTTAAGCGTTTGCTTAAATGCATTTATTTCTGAAGTGTATTTCATGAATAAATGATGTAATTAAAATAAGCAATAAGTAAAAAGTGTTTGTGCATTAAATCATTTAAGGATTTTTAATTAGATCAATTAGATTATATTAGAATGTTTAAAGATGGATCTTTCCATTTTTTTTCTTTTTTTATATAAAAAAATTTATACACTTTTTCAAACAAAATTTTCAATTTTTCAAATGTTTTCAGTTTTTTATACATTTAAAAAAAAAATTCCATTTTTTTGTTTTTTCCCTTTTTCAATACTTTTTCAATTTGTTTTCCTTTTTTTCTTAAATTTTTTTCATTGATTTTTTAACAAAAAGAGCCAAATGACATAATAATCATGAAATGACCAGTTAGTCATGATCAGTGGTATAATGCAGAGTGTATGCATACTTGTTTTTCAGTCAGCAATGTGTACTGTACTGTACTATACTCTAATGTTCCCATTAATCCCATTTTGTTATTCTAATAATGTTTATAGGCATTGATTTGGTTTACTATGAATATTATTAAAGAATAGTAATATGATTATTGTGACAAGCATCAAAATATGTCTTCTTATGGAAAACTGAAATAAACGAAAGAACCGGGAAGTTGAACCGAACTATATAAAACCAACAAACTTCCAAAAAAAAAAAACCTTCCAGAACAGTATATTCACTTCTCGAGGCACCACAACATGAACGACCAAAGTCCCTAAAACTGAAAAAGAAAATGATTGAAATGAAATAAGGAACACTTTTTGAAATTGTAGAATTAACATGTCTATCTTTATTCCTCTGGCATTTGATTTGTAACTTTATTTACCACTCGTGTGTAGATCACCGTTTAGAATCCTGAACCACTACGGCAGTAAGACTACATTTCTGTTGCGATAGAAGCTGCAGCAGTAAAGTCATTACCATAAAACTTTGCATAATAGTGACTGAAGCCATAAACTCTCTCTTTCACATACATCATTCATGCGCTGCAAAGACAGAAAGGTTCGGGAGCTCAGAGCTCTGGAAATGTAATCACCGAAACTGGCAGGCCTCCATGTCACCGCGGCTTGATATAGCGGTGAAACATTTTACTTGTGAAATTAATTTCTTAGGCGAAGAACAATGCCGAGCGGGTTGAACATTAATAGAAGTGTTTTAAATTGAATCAATGCATGGGGTAATATTTCATATCTTCAGACGCTTTCTTTTGCTTTAGAAGAGAAGGATAAGGATTGAATCCAATTAGCCCTTCTATGTTTTCAAAAGGCTGCAGCGGGGAATAGGCTCTTAATTGGCCGGAAGGCAATTAGCAGAATTAATCCTGATAGAATTCTGAGAATACAGCCAGATTTAAAGAATATTCCCCTGATGGATTTATTAAAGTGCTTTTTCCTATGGTAATAAATATAGCGCTTTTATTATTTTCTTATTTAATTGAGTTCTTGTTTGTTGTATGCGATTAACACGATTTTTTTAACAAGTCCCTGATATAATACATTCACTGACCCCTATTGTAATGGGATTAAAAAAAAAAAAAGAAAGAAGAGAAAAAGAGCTGAGGCAAAGATGCGATAAGATGTATGAGAAAAGAAAGATCTAACATGGAATAAAAAGAAAAGCGGAATGGTAGACAGAAAGAGGAAAGAGTGCGTAGGTGAAAACAGATCGAGGTTTGAATGGAGGAGGAGGACGAAGAAGAGGAGGAGGTGGTGGTGGAGGAGGAGGAGAAGAAGTATGAGGTATAGCCATAAAGGCTGTAGTCATAGTGGCGTCCCCGTTTGAGTGAAAATCCAGATCGTCTCCTGGGGTGCCGGGTTGCTCTCGCTCCTCCGCGCTCACTCCTGAGTGCAGTGTTTTGCGCCTGTCTCGATCCATGGCTAAATGCCCTGCATATGGAAAATGGATGGTAATAATCATGGATGAGCAATGAGAGACTGAGTTTGGTGGGAGTGATAACAAGAGGGCAATAAAGATGAACCAAAAAAAATTATCTAAGTAAATAAAACACGGAAAAAGCGTGGAATTCTAAACGGCTAACAGTGATAGATGATGGTGTGCTTGGTTTGGCTTCTTTATTAGGATAAAGGAACGTACACTGAAGGACAGGAGTCCATAGAGAGCTAGCCGCTAACATCCTGTATGAGATACAGGCAATGTCAGCGCTGTATACGGATTAGGCCATGTCCTTCGCTCTCTAGGGGAATTAGAGGAGAGTTGACACCGGCCTGCTGCCAAGTGTATTAGTGTAACGTACAGGTGCCAGGTGTGTCCTCCTTTCAGCTATTAACCCCTCTGCAGCCTCAGTTTGGGGTTATTCTTTCTCTCTGGGGCAAGGGGATGAACTCTGTCTCTATCAAGGTGGTCAGAGTTGGCCAATTCTGCAAAAAAAATGAGGACGTTTACCCTCCATTCACACAAAGAGATGATTAGCTGGGTGTAATAAATAAACAGAAATGAAATAATACACTAATAGGTGCATTGGTTGTTTGGGTAACGTCAGCGTCAGATGGTTGGATTTGTATTTGCTTGGATCTCGGGTTCGCAAAGCAAACCAACTTTGTACACACGGCAACCACACCATATGCTTTCCATCCATTTTTTTTTTTCTTAGAAATGTTCAACCACACCCACCGCAGAAATAGTGATTGCACATAAGTGCATATAAATAATATATCATATAATAAGTAGAGTGTCTCAAGAGGCCTGGAGTCTACCCCTGAGTACATGAAGGAAACCCACCAAGCATAGGGAGAACATGCAAACTCTTCACACACAAGATCTGAAGGGGAGACTCGAACGCTCTACCCTGGACATGCCATTTTAAACTGAGTAACATGGGTAGACTTTTAAAATTTCTAAGATTTCCGTCCTGTAATCAACATCTTGGAAATGTTTCTACTTCAAAATGGCTGGTATTCCAGTATTAGGGATTCAGGATTGGCTCTGGGTTCAGCATCGTCCTTATCGGAATGCTTGTGGAACTAGACTGACTAAATGAGTAAGTAGATGAATGAATGAATGAATGAATGATTGGATTTGAATCCAACATTTAAAGTGCAAACATTTTCCCAATACTTTTTGTTTTTCATCCAACTAACCTTCTTTCAGCTGCTCCCACCAAGGGGTCACCACAGCAGACCATCCAATCTGCACACCATTTGGCACAGTTTTTACACCAGATGCCCTTCCTGACACAACCCTTACATTTCTCCAGGCTTGGGACCAATCCTGCCTGCAGTGGACGGGTAGGATGGGGTGTGGCAACCCACCACGAATGGGGCTCAAACCTGGAACCTCAGATCTCCAAATCAACAATACTGCTGTTGAGCCTCATCCACCTGAGCTGACTATATACTTGAGAAATGAAATCCTAAAAAACGTTCATCTATGCGTTCAGTCTTTACACCTTGGCCTGGACCCTATTCCAGGAAACTTAGGGCACACGGTGGCGGACTTCCTGTCAGGTGTTCGTAGATCACAGGCTCACACCTGATCATACACTATGGACAATTTCAGCCTACTCTGCATGTTTTTACACTATAGCGGGAAACTAGATTACCTAGAGGAAACCCACCAACCACTGGGTGAACATGTGACCTCCACACAACATTGGGCTGTACGTTATACATAGACTAAATTTTTTAAAATAGAAAACAACAGCAATAGTAATAATAATAAAATAATACTAATTAAAAGTGGATCATTGGAGACGTCTCCATTGTTCATTTAAAATAGGCCTAATATTTTCTTTGGCCATAAGTATTGTTAACACAAATCTATCAGAGGAAGGCGAGTGATCTAAGAGATCCGTGTCGTCCTCTTTTGATGGTCAACACACTTTTTTAAAAATACTTTTTAACTTGAAACGTATACACACATAGACAAACCACAAAATACGAGCATAACGTCTTTAAAGTCTGCCTTTAAACAAAAGCCAACGACTTTTACGTAGGTGGAAAAAAAAAAGCAGATATTTTTGTACTCTGTTGATGCTATCGGAATAATTCAAGATCGAACACCATGCTCTTGTGTTCTTGCGGTTCAGTGGGCGTGCTGCTCATTCGGTCTCAAGACGTCCTTCATTTGAATACTGAGACCTGATTTTTATCTAGGTCTCCATGGTGTTTCGCCAGTACAGGAAACCTGTGAGATTAGACAGAAGTCTCGTAGCTACTGTAGGCATGGCTTTAGAGTTTGCTGGGTTGCAGTCACAGTGGAAAAAGTGAAAATTCTGCTAGATTTACAAGCATGCAATGAGAGATTGGAAGACAATATAAAGCAATGACTTCACTGAATTGTCTCTGAATTAATATTACATTAAAGGATAATTAAAAGTTCCTAACATTTTCTACAAGCATTCTGCAGATGTTTGATGTTTGCACAGAATGTGTAACTGGAAGAAGATGGGGCATTGGCAGAGTCACCACATGGTGACAGTCATGATGACTAAACTAACTAGCTATATTTAGCCAACTAACCTCATATATTGGTTTAGTTGGGTAGGTATATATACTGTACTATATATATATATAGTGCTTCTCAATGGCTGGATATTATATATGGGGCATATGGTGAGGGGCCTTGCCCAAGTGCCCAACAGTTTCAACCAGCAGTCATGGAGCACAAACCCCCAATCCACCAATCAGGAACCCAGAGCTTCAACCTCCTGAGCCAACATTGTGCCCTGTTGTTAAAAACATATCAATTTAATATTAGTAATATTAATAATGAGTTCCAAGGTCTTGGAATGATGCATCAATTTATTATTCAATAAAGCATAATGAGTAGGTAAAATATTTATTTATTTATTTGATTGATTGATTGATTGGTTTCCTAAAGAAGATGCGAAAGAGGAAGAGGAGGAGGAGAGGAAGAAAAGCCCTTTTGTCTGTCATTTGAAGACAAACCCTCCAATGTTCCCTTTACAAGTTTTGACATAAACCTTTCACAAATCCTACACAATGCCGCCCCCCCCCCCCCCCCCCCAAACGAACTGCTTATGAATGTACAATAAAGGCTCAATGTATACACCCTTCAAATAAAACAATTCCAGAAATCCGAATGCAAGTCACAACGTCTTCATAGCTCATCCTGAGCAGTATTGATGGCCTGCCAGGACCAATAAAGCAACAGTGCATGAGAATGGGGTGGAAGTGGAAGTTCACCTTTGGAAAAAAAAAACCCACCAATATGTTGCTCTGGAGCTGAATTTCCTCAGTCTCAGGTAGGAAAAATGATTTTAAAAAAAAACAACATATATATATTTAGCTACACATTTGTCTTTCCGAACAAGACAACCGCATGTGTTGGCGCCTGCGATGTGGTCAGTTCTCAGTAAAAGTGATTGACTGCATTGAGAGGAGTTGAGAGGGGGATTTTTCAGCGTTTGTGGTCCTGATTGCTTGATTCCACCACCACGCTGCCAACCAAGAGGGAAACGAAGTGAAGCACAGGGCGTCTGGATGCGAACGCGACACTGGAACGGCACTCAGCAGACCTTGCAAAAACAGTCGTAAAGAAGCTTCGAGAGGAAGTTTTAGTCGGTGCGAATCGAGCCTCAATTCCTGTTGTAAACAATTAATAACTTCCTTGAAGGTTTTATAAGTTAAGGCGCTAATCGTACTCACCAACCCGGAGTCGTAACGTCATCGTATGATTCTTTAGTGCTCCGAGAATGGCTTTCATTTGCTCTTGTGGTTCTTTACCGAAGCCACGCTGTAACCTCAGATTATGGTGTAATTATCAGCCCATGTGTATATCTCCTACACCTTCCAATGATAATGGTGTTGGAGTTTCCACATAACGGGTTTCACAGATGCCAGCGTTTAGGAGGAAATAATCGCTTTAAAGAGTTTCCTGTAACATCTACCCACATCATTTCCTGCTAGGATTAGGTGTGAGGTGAATATATGATATCAATAAAATCCAGTGTTTTTTGCTTCCATCTCTTTTTTCTGAACGTATTACCAGTGATTGGTCAGTATAAGTTTATTCAAAAGACATAATGGTCGGAAAAGGACAAAATGACAACTCGTTGTCGAAAATGATCGCCCGTTTAGCTTATTTATTTTGCCTAATCATAAAGTTATTACAGTGATTGGTAAATAACTCCAAGTTTCATTTAGTTAATTATGACATCATGCTTTTAATGCATTTATATTTACCTTGAATGTCCATGCCATTATTTATGCTCATCACACTAACAGTTTTGCTAACGCTACCTGGCTAGTTATTGCTATTTCACTTTCTTACTGTACTGTACATAGCCAAAAAACTGTCTAATTAAAGGAATAAAACAGTGCATGTTGTATTTCTACATTATTTCTACGAAACAATAATCATTGCTTTTTTTTATTCCCAAAAAGTTGTATTCCTCAGCATTTACAGCAAAAATTACAACTTTATTCTGTTAAAGAACACCGTAATGTTTTTTCTTTTTTCGAGTTCCTGTTTTCATTTATGCTACAGCAGCTAAAACTACTTGTTTCCCTGCCAGTTCCTTTGCTATATACAGTTTCAGAGAATCTCATGGAGAATCTCATCATGTCAGAATGTAAAAATCCTCCTTTCATAACGGATAAAGCAACATCTCATTACAGGAACGTCATCAACCTCGTCTAGCCAATCAGAATGCAGTATGAATATACCATGAGTTCATGCACTAGTTGAATTTTTTTTTTAAAAACTCATGAACTTGTAACTCGCCGACTGCGTGTCCCTGAACAACCTTATCAAACCCACGCTCGCACCCCAGGCCCGGCACGTACGTACACGCTGTGATCAGAACCCGAAGACAGTCTTTGCTGACGTCACATCTTAAGTAGGAACCCCACAGAAACCACAGGCTGATTTTCCAGTGGCTATCTCAGTGTGGTTTTGATCTTCTTAGGCAACAGAGTGGGAGGAATCATTAAAGAGGCTTTTAAAAGCTGGTGGTTCGTGGCGTTATGGAAGAATGCTGAGCTCTTACTCTCACTGATACTGTTTCTAATTTGACTCATGTTTCCCTTTCTTCATTCTCTCCGAACTTCTTGAGGTTAGTAATGTCGCCCATTTGCCATGCTCTGATTTAATTTTTAGATCTGGTCTTTAAATTCAGACAAAATGGAGAGCAGAGCGTGCAGTTAATGTGTCATGTATGGTTAAGTGGATACAATCTCTTTGTTAAAATTTATGATGTATGATATTTCCATCCTCCGTCCTTCCTTCTCCGAGCGTCTGAATGTGGTTGGTGAAAGAGAAGTAACTTCCCATTCTTGTCAAATCGCAAGCTCAAGAAGATGTTGGAGTTTCTGTAATGTCTTGACAACATGCAGGTCATAGACAAAAAACAAAACAAAAAGAAAACAAGTAAAAGCCTGCTTGGACAAATGTGCCTCATTTTTTATTTTTTTTTATTCCCAGCTATACAGTAAGTATGTGTGGACAAATCGAGCTGAGATGATCATAAATATGGCTGTCGTTTTGCCAAATGGAGGCCCTTGTGCGCTCGCAGCGTGGATCCTGAGAGACAGAATGCCCGTCCATGTCTCGTCGCACCACCTCCCCGTGGTGGTTGATCAATTTGTCACACGTGATAGCGGAGCATGACGCCCAGCTGTATGCTTTACTTTCACTCCATTTTTTTCCTCCCGCTTGTGCAAAGTACTACAACTTCCCATGTAGCCCTGTGTTAAATTCATTTAGTTCTTTTTCTCTCCTCTTTCTTTTTCATTTTTCCTTTTTTTTTTTTTAACTTTATAGGTAATCATGTTTCCTTGTAAATTATAACTCTGGACACGCTTCTCCGTTTGGCTGGTTGCTTTGACATGTTAAACGGAAACACTCAGTCTGCAAATTCACTTTGCTAAAAAGCAGAGCCGGGTCGTGTTTCCTCTCTTTTGGCTACCGATTCTGCTGTTATAGGAAAATAATCAACGACAGAGTTAGTGTTACCACCCGGGACTGGACGTCCTGGAATGTTTTATTCCTCTCATATGGTATCAATATGCAACCAATTATGATTTTTCTGTCTCGCTCTGACTTACTCAGTCGCTCGTTCTTTATATCGCTTATCCCCCGAGTTGTGGGAGGCTTGAAGCCTTTCCCAAGGGGCTCAGGGCACGAGACTACACCCTAAACTCAGGAACTTTTACATTACGGCAGACCATCATCTATGAGGATTAAGGGTCTTGCCTAAGTGTTGCCCTGATTGGTTTAAGGTAACCACATGAAGGGCACCACAGCAACACTAAATACAGCAACTAATTTACAAACAAGCACAAAACACATAAAAAATTACCTACATGAAGATTCCTGTGAAGGTAACATCTGGCGAACGTCTGGCAAATCCTTGACAGAAAACTATTTCAAAACCCTGACAAGTTTAACATAATGATTAAGTTCATAAATATTAGCCATCACTATAGAAACAGTGCCATTACAGCCTGCTTTAACAATCTTTAACAAAGTTTGACCAAGCAATAGTTAATAGAGTTTTAAGACAGAGAGTAAAGATAATAACATGCTTACAGAGAATCCTGATAGATACTGTAGAAGGACTTGTCCGACTCTAACGCAGCACATCTACGCGTGTAGAGGACAATTCAGATATCATAAGGGTGTTGAAATCAGGGTTGAGGGGGGTTCCACAGGCTAAAGCACGCACCTATTTGGACGGTAGGTTATCAATAGGGACTTGAGTGGGTGCCATGCCCCCTGCAGTAGTTTATCTTGGGCTACTGGATGCCCCTGGTGAGAGGGGTCATGCCCCTCAGCAGGCCAGCACAGCAGCTCTCCATTAGAGAGTGTGCTAACCTTGCAACTACAGTGTGACATCCTCATTTTTCATCCAGCCGCACCTTTCTCGAGCCAAGCACAGGTGGGAGGGGGGTGAGGGGTGAGTCCTAGTGATACAGCTACGAAAGTAAAGAGACAGAGGCGGTAAAATATGAATTATAAGCACAGATGGGCTTCAACGAGAGCAGGAAGTTTACCTGGGATCAGATGTGAGGTGTAACATGATACTGTATGTTTACAGTATGTTGCAAATCATTGCATTTTACTTGTATGTTGCAGGATGTGATTTATGCATAATGCCATGGGAAATTTGATGTGCCATCAGTTTGTATGCATTATACAATAATGTCTTAAAATTTATTAAGATGATTATCATTTTCCACCATTTACTTCTGATCATCAAATTTCTCAATGACAGTTAGACATTGTTTAATTCTGTATGTAAAGCTGTTGTTGGTGGTCTTTCGGCTCCTGTTGAGGGGTCACCAGAGTGGACCATCCGCTCCGCAAACACTGATGGCACATGCCACATGTTTTACGCCAGATGCCCATCCTGACGCAATTCTCCCATTTTACCCGGGCTTGGAACTGGCATTGTATCCAATGGCTGGGGTTCGGGTATGAGGTGGGACTCGAACGAGCTTCCATATGGCAGGTGAGAAACCTACCACTGAGCCAGTGATGCCCCTATATGTTGCCGAGATGCATATTCATTATTTTCATTAATATTATTTTATATATATATGATATTATATTACTTTATGGAATAGCTCAAATTCATAAAATAAACTGAAAACAGGTTACTTGAAAGAATTTCTACCAAAAACAAACAATCAAAACACAACCATAAGCTGTTCAGGTTGATTTACATTCCCTTCATCTTTATTTATGGAAAGTAATGATTCTGGAAGGGAGGAAAAGATCAACCTCACTGTGGAAAAAAGAATATTTAATGGCTGGTCCATCTCACATATTCATTCCTCTCATTAAAGAAACATTAAAGTGACTAAATTACTTAAAATTGTATACGTTTGATCTTTGCTAGGTCTGATTCTATGTACATAAGCCTTAGCGTTTATAAACACAATGTTAGGTCGAACATTCAAGTAGATGCTGTCAAGGTCATTTACTGTAGAAAAGTTGTTAGTTTACAGATACTCATCATGAACATGAATGCGAATGAACAAAGAAAAAGCCTTCTCCTCCGAGTGGCGCAGTGGTAAAGTGCTCGCCCTATAATCCGGAGATCGCACGTTCGATTCCTGGGTGATGCTGTAACCTCTCGCAGCCGGAGGTCTAGAGAGAGCTGATTGGCTGAGGGATGAGAGGTACTTAGTGCTTCCACATTAATCACAGCTCTACAGCCAATCAGGGGCATCTGTGAGCTCAGTCAAGCGGAAGGAGCGGATAGCGCTGTCCTCTGAGTGTGATACTGAATCTGCCCACAGCGGTGCGTGAGCTTGATGTGGTCGGTTGGCGTCATGTGGTTCGGAGAAAACATGTGATAATCTCCTGACCGAGTGGTAGCAGTAGCTTAATGTGGGAGCCCCCTAGTGACGGGGAGGAATTGAACACGATTAAATTAGGGAGAAAATCGTCGGGCGGGGCTCCTGGAGGAGAGTTTAATTCAGAGGAATGTTTGGAGCAATTAAAGGTAAAGCATTCAATCTCGGGAATTCGGTAGCAGCTGTTAGGCATGGGGGTGGTAGCATCATGCTTTGATGGTGTTTCTTGAAACTTGGACATAATTGAGTTCCCTTTCAAGGCTACACTCGATGCTGCATGAAACCAGTTTGTCGCGTTGCCGGTCGTTGAAGCATGCTGTGAAAACACGCCAAAGTTTTTGGCTATATATAACCTCGACAGGTGACGTCATTTGATTAGATGTAGGTGGAGGTTATAAAAACAGGTGAGCCGGCAACAACCTCAGATCATTTGTCTTCAGAGCCTTGTTGTGAAGCGTGCTTGTGATAAACCAGCAAAATAATAAGGTGTTTAACTCACCAATTTGACGAGTTTAAATCCCTCCGTGTGTGATAATCCATATCGGAGTGCGATCTCTACACTGCTTCGACTAGTGCTGCGCGCACCGCGCATTCCGTGAGAAGCTGCGAGCCACCGCGCATTCCTGGCTTAAAACTCGTGCATCTCACAGAGCTGCGGCAGACGGAGGTAAGAAAACTCCTTTCTTCCGCATTGTCATCACGAGGATTCCTCTCTTGTTTACCGGAGATGAAAATAGCCTTAAGCACTTAAAAAAAACAAAAAAAAACAAGCAGTAGACGGCAGCTTCTGTCGGGTGGCCGGGGGGCGGAGCCTCAATGATGCTCTCTCCCCCCCACCCCCTCTTAGCTCTCTTCATATGAGTTAACCCTTTCATGGAGTAAGCTGTATTCATGCTGTGTTTTTCCTGCCATCGACTTATTTGTTTATTTAAATATAGTCAATGTGGAAATGCGGGATTGTATGATGACGCCCAGATAGCAGAGACGCTTCACAGGCTATCTCTCTCCTGGGACATCATCCTCCCTGGTAAGCTTATACTTCCTTTCTAGCTGTGTAGACTTTTATCTTCCCTAGAGGGAAAAGCCTTTCAGGCAGTGAGTCAGCTTGGTGCTCCACTGCACACAGGAGGTCAGACTGATTTAAAAAAAAAAAAAAAAAAAAAAAAAAAAATATATATATATATATATATATATATATATATATATATATATATATATATATATATATATATAAAATGTGTGTGTGTAAAATAAAATAAAGAATAAGTGTTCTCCCTGGCACCCCCAGGAGGTCGGTGTTTTGTTCCGCCACGACTGGTGTTTCGGGCAACATCAGTCTCCAATAGGCTGTTAGTTCTTCGGTTTTTCCTGCCATGCTTCAGGATGCCGAACATCTAACACCCCTAACCCCCCCCCCCCCCCCCGCGTTTAACCAAGCTGCCGAAACTTTTGCCCTTTTATGAGAAACTGGCAGCGTGGAAGCTACTGCCAAGTATATCTCCTTGGGTACTAAGCACTGGAGAGAGGAACTACAGGATTCAGTTCTCACTTCACCTTCTGTGTTTTCAATGGCGTGGCCTCCACTTCCATGAAACCAGAAAGTGCGCATCTGCTGACGAGCTGCCGGGGAAGGGGGCCATGGAACATGTTCCCCCACCAGACATTGTGTCAGGCTACTACAGTCGGTATTCTTGGTTCCCAAGAGGAACGGGGGCTGCGTCCAATATTTCAGAAACATTGCCACAACACAGGGAGATCCTGAGGTTCACTTTCGGGGGCGAAGCTTACCAGTATCGGGTCCTTCCATTGGTCTAGCTCACCCGCACACATACAAAATGCACGGATTTAGCCCTGGTTCTTATGGGAGTCCCAAGGCATCCGGTGGCTAGTTCTTCGACATCAGCATGTCGTCCTAGCTCATCTCTGTTCTCAGGACTGGGACCCAACGCCACGAAAGCGTGCTCTTTCCTGTGCAGAGGACAACACATTGGGTGCCATATGGGATTCGGTCGTAAGCGGGCACAGCTGTCTCCCGCTCGTATCGAACCCATTCTCAACACCCTCAAGGAAAACAAGCTAGACCAGAAAGTGACCTTCACTTTCAGACATCCTAGCTCTCATGGCAGCTGTATCTACGGTGACACCTTTGGGCCTTCTGCACATGAGAGCATTCTAAGTTGTGGCTAAGAACCAGGGGATATCACTAGGGCCAATCCCCAATATGGCTTACACACCAGGTGCTTCGTACCCTTTCTACGTGGTTCAGACCCCGGTCTCTACTCTGGGTCCCACTCTAAGTTCATCTTGTCATCGCTGAGGCTAACGACAGATGCTTCCCTCACAGGCTGGGGTGCGGTCTCTGATGACCGTCCAGCCCAAGGGAGCTGGAGAGGCTATCTTCTCGCATGGCACAGTAATTGCCTTGAGATGATGGCTCTATTTCTGGCCCTAAAGCACTTCCTCCAGCAGTTGAGAGGCTGCCATGTCCTAGTGCGGTGGACAACACTATGGCAGTCTCATATATTATCGCCAGGGTGGACTGTGCTCGCGCCGCTAACAGCTAGCGCACCAGGTTCCTGTCCCTCAGAGCGATTTACATTCCAGCATGAATGCGGGAGCAGTAGTACTGTCCAGTCTATCTCTGACACACGGGGAATGGTAACCCCACTCCGAAGTAGTCAGGGAGAGGTTTTCATGTAGCAAGGCGGACCTCTTGCCTTCTAAGATATGCTTCGCCTTTTACTGCTCTTCAGATTTACGTCCACCGCATCAGCTAGTGGCGTAGGTCAGAGCAGCCTCTACATGTTTTGGATGAGAGATGCTATTGCCCTCTCCTATGAGGCGCGTGGCCTCACTTCGCCTCTAGGAATCAGGGCTCTTTCAGCCAAAGGGATTGCCTCATCTATTGCACTAGCAAGAGGTATTCCCCTGCAGCAAGTGTCTGCTAAGCAGGTAAACCCAGTCCACTGCCGAATTGTTTCAGTGCTGGAGTTTCCCTCCTCGGGTCTGTGCCCTAGTACTCTCAGGACGTACGTGACTGCATCCTCTCTCAACTATCTTCCGAAAGCTCCATAAACCCAACAGGCACCCTATTGCTCTTGAAGCCTTCTGTCCTCCGAGCTTACAGCTTCGGAGCAGGAGAGACTTCACTTGCTGTGTCCAGCTTGTGCTCTTCAGATCTACATCCACCGCATCAGCTAGTGGCGTAGGTCAGAGCAGTTTCTACATGTTCTGGATGAGACATGCTATTGCCCTCTCCTATGAGGCGCGTGGCCTCACTTCGCCTCTAGGAATCAGGGCTCTTTCAGCCAAAGGGATTGCCTCATCTATTGCACTAGCAAGAGGTATTCCCCTGCAGCAAGTGTCTGCTAAGCAGGTAAACCCAGTCCACTGCCGAATTGTTTCAGTGCTGGAGTTTCCGTCCTCGGGTCTATGCCCTAGCACTTTCAGGACGTGCGTAACTGCATCCTCTCTCAACTATCTTCCAAAAGCTAACTATAAACCCAACAGGCACCCTATTGCTTTTGAAGCCTTCTGTCCTCCGCGCTTACAGCTTCGGAGCAGGAGAGACTTCACTTGCTGTGTCCAGCTTGTGCTCTTCAGATCTACGTCCACCGCATCAGCTAGTGGCGTAGGTCAGAGCAACTTCTTCATGCTCTGGATGAGAGATGCTATTGCCCTCTCCTATGAGGCGCGTGGGCTCACTTCGCCTCTAGGAATCAGGGCTCATTCAACCAGGGGATCGCCTCAGCTATTGGATTAGCTAGAGGTATTCCCCTGCAACAAGTGTGTGCCAAGCAGGTAGACCCAGTCCACTGCCAAAATGTTTCAGTGCTGGAGGTTCTGCAGGAAAAGCTTGTCCTTGGGCTTGTGCCCTAGTACCCTCAGGATTTTCTTAGCTGCATTGTTTGAAGCCTTCTGTCCTCCGCCTTTTACAGCTTCGGAGCAGGAGAACTTCACGTACTATCCAGTATGTGCTCTTCAGATTCATGTCCACCACATCAGCTAGTGGCGTAAGTCAGAGCGCCACTATACTGGGTGAGAGATGCATATTGCCCTCTCCTATGAGGCGCGTGGGTTCACTTCGCCTCTGTGAAGCAGGGCTCACCCAACCAGGGTGATCGTCCCAGTCTCACCAGCAGGAGGTATCCCCTGCAGTAATTGTGTGGCGCGAAGGATTGGTTCCTCCCCGCACACATTTCTTACATTTATAAATCTGGATGTTCATGCTACTCCGGGCTCACTGCCCCCGAGTTAGCTGCCCAGGCATAGCTCTGAGACCTTCTTGGCTTTGTGCGCACACGCTACACAACCTTGGGGTCCAGACACCTGTAGTGCGGCGGCGTTGGTATTCTCGTTCCCATAGCGTTTTCACGCAGCATCGAGTGTAGCCTTGAAAGGGAACATTTCTGTAACCCTGTTCCCTGAAAGGCGGGAACGAGATGCTGCGTCGCAATGCCGCACTACCACGTGACCGGACGGCTGTTCAGACAAATTAATCTGAGGTTGTTGCCGGCTCACCTGTTTTTATAACCTCCACCTACATCAGATGACATCACCTGTCGAGGTTATATATAGCCAAAAACTTTGGCGTGTTTTCACAGCATGCTTCAACGACCGGCAACGCGACAAACTGGTTCCCATAGCGTTTTCACGCAGCATCTCGTTCCCGCCTTTCAGGGAACAGGGTTACAGAAATGTAACTGAGACGTTTTTCAACTGTACAATGACCTCAAACAAACTTTAAGCTTTAGACAATCAACAGTGTCGATGACAGAAAGCCAGCAAATGCAGCTGAGAACTATCAATCAAGACTACATTGAAAATACATGAATATCTGGCTCTTCTGAAGCAAAATCTGAAAAAAATGTGGGAGGATCAAAACTTTGGCACAGTTTCTTATACATATTCTTATAACTTACATGGGTGATACTGTATAGGGATGTTTCACAATCGGCAGTGCATCAGTAACACAATCTGACATCAACAGGAAATTGTGCATCTATAACCTTGACACACACTCACATGGTCTCATTAGTATGCACGTAACTTTAGCACTTTAAACAACACTGGAAAGCACACAAATAGACCTCAATGACCAGTCTAAAAATTGTTTTGGAGCTACTGTACCTAGAGCTAGTTTTAGTTTGTGGGTCAAACCATGAACATTTTGACTCAATATACACCAGTCAGCCATAGTTAAACATGCCTTATATTGAGTAGATCCCCCTTTTGCCACCAAAACAGTGATGCTCTGTGTGTGTTCCTTCCTTTTGTGAACTAGCATTAACATTTTTTTAAAGTAATTTGATTTACATTAGCGCTTCTATTGGATCAGACTACACGGGCCAGCCTTCATTCCCCCGAGTACATCAGTAAGCCTTCGTCACTCATGACCCTGTGACCGGTTTTACCTTCCTTGGATCACTTTTGGTACGTCCTGACCACTGCAGCCTGGCAACATTCTACAAGAGCTGCAGGTTCGGAGTTGCTCTGACCCAGTTGCCTAGCCATCACAATCTGGCCCTTCTCAGGTCATGCCCACACATAGCCAGGTATTTTTTAAAACTACAGTTTTTTTTTTTGGCTTTTTGGCCTTTCGTCCACATGCAAACGCAGTTTTGGTCATTGAAAACAGAGCTTTGGGAAGACTCCTTCCAAAGTGAAGATTTTCCCAAACTCTGTTTTTCAGTGGTGTTGTGAGGACAGGGGAAAATGAGATTTTGTTGAGGCTTGTAACGTCACCATTGTCTGTGTGCTAGTATCCTTTACTTGACATCAGCTTTGCTTATGAGCATATTTTGTGCAATGGCACAACGTCAATATTTTGCACAATGTCATCTAGTTAGTGTGTTAGCGTTGCTTACTGGACTTTTTACATGCATGTAAATACACACGCAGTTACTCTCACATTACATTAATGAACAGAGATGCCTGAATGTACTGCGAAACTCCTGCTGCCAAATATACAGTAGAACTCCATAAACACAGACCCGGGTGTTTTTGGATGAGACCCGTCTGACTTCTAGAAATGCGCAAACAGTGACGAAGTTTTGTTTAGGCTTCTGATTGGTCCCTTGTTGATTAGGGACGCTCCTGACAGCACTTACAGTAACAGGGTGTTTTGCGTTTTTATGTGGACAAAGATATTTTTAATACTTTCGTCGTGTGGACATGGCCTCCAAGTCACTTAAATCCTTAAGCTTGCCAATTTTTTTCTGCTTCCAACACATCAACAGGAAAAAAGGTTCACTTGCTGCCCTCATATATCCCACCCACTTTCCTGTGCACATTGTAATGAGACTGTAGCTACAGTACGGTGAGAAGGACCAGTAGGAGAGCTTCTGTAGATCTAATTGCTAGAAAGATTAATGCTGGGTTCCATAGAAAGGTGTCAGAACATACAGTCCATCATTGTTTTGGTGGCTGAAATAGTGGACCTTCTCAATATTAGGGAGATGGTCATAGTACTAGAGCTGAGCGGTGTAAAATGTCTTTTTTTTTAATCCAATTATAGTGATATTTTTGCAGGTCAGAATCTTACAGGAAAGAATATTTGAACTGCGATTCTCAGCCTTTGTTATGCCGATTCAGTGTTCTTACTTCCTGGGTCCCGTCTTTGACTGTGTGCCTCGAACTTTTGTCTGCATAATCAATCTGGCCTGGCCTTTGAAGGAATTGCTCGAAAGAAAAAGCAAAATGGACGAGGATTGAACATTTGCTAACACCATGCACCTCTCTTTCCTGTGTCGCTAACAGCCTCTGGGATGATTAAATGGACGTAATGTATATTCCTCCCCAAGTTGGCCTCTGTATGTTTTCCACCACGCGTTCCTATTCATCGCAGACCGTAGTGTGATCCATCACGGGTCGCGGTGATGGATTGCCGTGCCCTTCATAAGCTGCTCCGGACACGCTCTTATTGTATCCTTTTACTGCTTTCGACTGACGGGCCCGGCTACAGTGGCGGATACACTGCGAGAGTGTGATGGATAGGGGAAAAAAAGCTACCCTACTGTACGTACACGATATCCAGCACTGGGGTAAAGAGAGAGAGAGAGAGCAAGTGAGGGCCGGAGAGAGACAGAAATAACATGCTGAGATGTGGATAAAAGAAAGGGGATCATCATGGAATTACGTGGCTTTTCTGCTCTTTTACATTTTCTTTTAAAGGGAAAGTGTTTCTTTGATGAAATATTAATGCAGAATTTGCCCCAGGTGCTGTTATTTTAATACCTGCTTGCCCCTGAAGACTCGAAAGGAAAGCACTGGATCATAGACGACAGCTTTCTGCAGGAATGTGTTTGATAAATCTTTAAAGGTGTCGCTATATGATGATGAAGACTTCGCTACAGATGGCTGGACAAATCAGTTACCTGGGTGATGGGACAAGCAGATCTTATCTATCTATCTATCTATCTATCTATCTATCTATCTATCTATCTATCTATCTATCTATCTATCCATCCATCCATCCATCCATCTTTGAAGAGTATCGTTCTAAAATCAGTGTCTTTATAACACAGTTTGTAAGGACTGCATAAACATTTTATGAAGTGATGCTGGAAAATGTATGAATGTCAGAACGTGAAAGATGAAATTTTATAGCTTCGTCTTTGTCTTTAACTCAAATGAAATTTTTATTTGTATAGCACATTTACCCTTTTGGAAATTGTCACAAACCAGATTTATAGAAAAACAAATTCAGGATATACAATAAAAAAACAAACAAAATTGTAAGTTTGTCCTCAATGAGTAAATTAGACACGACCATGGTGGGAAAAAAACTCTCTGAGAGCTCATGAGCAAGCAACCTTGAGAGGAATCAGACTCAAAAGGCAAACACACCTCATTTGGGTTGATAGTGTGACTGTAAACCAGTCCCTTCCATAACTGTTTGCTTTGAGGTTCACACATCAAGCAAAACTGTCCTCAGAAGTTGAGAGCAAAACATAATCAGGCATGCTTGCTGTCACGTACTGTTTAAGGTCAAGTGCAACAATCGTCATCTGTTATCATCATTTTTTATCATTCTGTGATAATGTTATTAACATTCAAGACACTATACAGCAGGTTTGTTTCTGCTAAAACTTGCGACCGTAAAAAAACAGAGTTATAAAAACATTAAGGATGTGTACGTGTTCTATCCAGCATGAGGCTGGGTTTCCCTCTGAGTCCGGTTCTGATCACAGGGTTCTTCTTCACCACCATCACCTCTGGCCTAGTCATTAGGGATAGATTTATAAATCTTATGTTTACAGCTGGGATTTATAGCTTTTACGTGAACCTGTTTTGAGACATCACTCTTAAGAGGGTAATGCAAATAGAATAGAAAGTTCATACAGTGATTTATAAGAGTTGACAAAAAATTCGCTAGTTAAAGTGAAGCTTTAGATTAACTGGCCACATCAAGAAGCTACTACTTTAGTAATGGTTATGTGTAATTCTTTTTACAGCAACTGTTATAGAAAATTAATCAACATCTTCCTTTACAGTAACTACAGTATGTTTGGATTTTGTCTTCCGCACTCTCACTGATCAGGAAGCCCTCATGTCTGTAATAGACATTAAACCTCACATAACCATAATTTATGATTCCTCTTTGACCAACCTGAAAGCGACTCCCTTTTCTTCTTGCTACCGTCCTTGATAATATTCTTGGGAACCATGGTTCATTAAATCTTAAATAAAATGCAAAAAAAGATGTATACTCTCTTCGCTTGACTTTCAACCGATGCAAACGAGTTTTGAACGGCTGCTGGACGTACATGTGATTTCATTTCGGCTCGGTTTGTTCGTTTGTATGCCGAAAATGCTTTGTATGGCAAATTCCTTGCAAAATTTCTTTTTTTTTTTAAGGCAAAAAGACCATGAGACTGGGTGTTTATACAGTATGCCATGGTATCACCATTACTACAAATAGCAACAAGTAATAGTTAAGCATTGTTATTCCTATGCATGCTTACAGACAGAAACATCAAGGAAATATGCAAAAATATGGTTCATTAATTTATTAATAAACCTACGTACAGTATGTAAATGTGCCTTTTTTCACCTGGTTCATGCAAATCAAATATGGCTAAATTAAACATTCATTGTAACATCCATGGAGCCCTTTTGTGTATAAACAAGTTGAGAAAGCCGAGCTCTCGTTAGTGCGGGGTGGAAGAATCAGCCCTTTAATAAAAGAGCTTAGAGACAGAGACGGGAAAATCTACATCATGAATTAACTTTTGATTATTTGCAATACAGCAACTTTAATCTGATATAAGACGAAGCTTCGCTCGGCTCCGAGGTCCAGCAGTTCGCTCAGACTGTGTTGAATATAATAAACTCATGTCACAGAATAAAGATTCTCATTTTAAAGACGTGTTAATGAACCGAGAGAACTTTAGTAACATTGAGTGGTTGAGATTTACGCTTGATTAGGAAACAGCCTGATTCTTAATCTACTGCAATTCACAAATTCTAACAGGCTGATGGTGATTAATGTGACACTTCTGATTGGTCGGAGGATGTTAATTAGTTTTCTGTAACTGCACCTGTGACTGTAGTGTAAGTTACAGGTTTATATTAATGTGCTTGTTGTATAATTCTGTATTGTTTTGTATCGGTATAATTACCGATTTATTAATTTGTAACTAATTCATACAATATTTTGATGTTTTTTTGTTTGTTTGTTTGTTTGTTTCTTGCATGTTTATTTAGCCTTATTCAACATATGCATTACATTCAATGATACCGTTTCTACAAAAGAGGATCCATGTATTAACATACAGTAGTGGCCAAATTCTGGCCATGTTTTAACGGCATTAAATGATAAATATTTTGATAAAATTGCTTTACAACAAACATTATTCATTATGAAGCCCTTTATATTCTTCCAAACCTGCTGGGCATGGAGTCAAAAAACGTCTGCAGTACTCTGGGGTCACTCGCTAGATCCACGCCGGATTCGATCGCTTCCTGAAGATCATGCACCAAAGACGGTTTCCTCATAGCTTGATATTTTATTGTACTATAATATCAATATGTTGAAGCTACACACGGCCGAGATCATTTGTATACTGTATGTCTATAGTAACAGCTCATTCACATATGTAACATATGTCACTATAGTAACATAATCCCACTCGTTCAACACATTCAGTGACTCAAACGATCTAATCCTGATAGTAAATGTGTGAAACAAATGTCTGTAACTGCTGATGTTTCTTTAAGAATATCTTTGTGCAACATGTACAGTACGTAAGGAGTCTCCAGTGTCAGAACATTGTAACATTCATTTATTATCTGTAATTAAATTAACCTGTGTAGCGTCACACAACCCGTCATACACGAGGGGTGATTTGGAAACGCCAGTCTGATTACACTGTATGTCAAACACACACTCAGAGCAAAGGTGTGATTTGAACCCAAAACCCTGAAGGCGAGAGACGATGGTGCCAACCGCTAAACCACCAGGAGGTTCTTTGTTACTGTAAGAAGTAAAGAGGTGTCTGTCGCAGTTTACAGTTTTCTGGAAGAGAAAGAAAGAGAAAGAAGAGAAGCTGATGAGGGAATGACTGTTTATAGCTACTATAATGTTTTTTTTTAATAGAAAGCAACTTGTTAGTAAACATCAAATGTTTAAAACATCAAAGGATAAAAACATATGATGTAATGTTCTGTAAACGCCAAAATTAAATGATTAGCAATTTCCGGTTGTACAAGAGGAATAAAACACGTTGGGAGATTCTGTCACCACATTGTTGTTGGTATATACTGTAGATATACACGAGGGACGGTAATAAAATAGTTATTATTGCTATGAAAAAATAATGAAATGGAAATGATCATTGGTCATGAGCTTAGTCCTTCTCTACTGTACAGTACATCTCCTGCACCTAAGGTCGACCCACTTCTCCAAATGATGGATGAGCTGGTCTATATGTGTATATGTGTGGTGTGTGTGTGTGTATGTGTGAGTTTGCTTCTCTTCCTTAAATCCTGACACATCTCACATCTCTAGCTTCAAGGACGATCTTTAATTTGAGGATGCGTCATAAATGATTAATTTAATATTGATGAATATTTAACATTTCTTAATAAATTATTATGCATGCTATTATTAAGCACGGCCTACAGTATAGTCTGGTCTCTCTCTCTCTCTCTCTTTCTCTCTGTCTGTCTCTCTCTCTCTCTCTCTCTCTCTCTCTCGTGTGTGTGTGGGAGTTTATAACACATTTTAATCCCATGCTTTTATACTGTATAGTATTTAGATATTTGAGTAAAAGCCTAAATAATGTTTTATGCGTGAACATAGAACTTCCTGTGAATTAATTTCATTATGTCATATTGATGTTCATATCTCTTTGGATTTACAGTACAAATGATGTTCTATTATAAATTTATTAGTTTTATGCTTATATACTATTTTATGCATAAAACTAATTAATTTATAATAGAACATCATTTCTATTATATGTACAAACCGAATTCCAAAAAAGTTGGGACACTAAACAAATTGTGAATAAAAACTGAATGCAATGATGTGGAGATGGCAAATGTCAATATTTTATTCAGAATAGAACATAGATGACAGATCAAAAGTTTAATCCGAGAAAATGTATCATTTTAAAGGAAAAATATGTTGATTCCAAATTTCACGGTGTCAACAAATCCCAAAAAAGTTGGGACAAGTAGCAATAAGAGGCTGGAAAAAGTAAATTTGAGCATAACGAAGTGCTGGAAGACCAATTAACAGTAATTAGGTTAATTGGCAACATGATTGGGTATAAAAAGAGCTTCTCAGAGTGGCAGTGTCTCTCAGAAGCCAAGATGGGTAGAGGATCACCAATTCCCACAATGTTGCGCAGAAAGATATTGGAGCAATATCAGAAAGGTGTTACCCAGCGAAAAATTGCAAAGACTTTGCAGTTATCATCATCAACTGTGCATAATATCATCCGAAGATTCAGATTTTCCGGTTTGTATATACAGTGGTGTGAAAAACTATTTGCCCCCCTCCTGATTTCTTATTCTTTTGCATGTTTGTCACACAAAATGTTTCTGATCATCAAACACATTTAACTATTAGTCAAAGATAACACAAGTAAACACAAAATGCAGTTTTTAAATGAGGGGTTTTATTATTTAGGGAGAAAAAAAATCCAAACCTACATGGCCCTGTGTGAAAAAGTAATTGCCCCCTGAACCTAATAACTGGTTGGGCCACCCTTAGCAGCAATAACTGCAATCAAGCGTTTGCGATAACTTGCAACGAGTCTTTTACAGCGCTCTGGAGGAATTTTGGCTCACTCATCTTTGCAGAATTGTTGTAATTCAGCTTTATTTGAGGGTTTTCTAGCATGAACCGCCTTTTTAAGGTCATGCCACAACATCTCAATAGGATTCAGGTCAGGACTTTGACTAGGCCACTCCAAAGTCTTCATTTTGTTTTTCTTCAGCCATTCAGAGGTGGATTTGCTGGTGTGTTTTGGGTCATTGACCTGCTGCAGCACCCAAGATCGCTTCAGCTTGAGTTGACGAACAGATGGCCTGACATTCTCCTTCAGGATTTTTTGGTAGACAGTAGAATTCATGGTTCCATCTATCACAGCAAGCCTTCCAGGTCCTGAAGCAGCAAAACAACCCCAGACCATCACACTACCACCACCATATTTTACTGTTGGTATGATGTTCTTTTTCTGAAATGCTGTGTTACTTTTACGCCAGATGTAACGGGACACGCACCTTCCAAAAAGTTCAACTTTTGTCTCGTCGGTCCACAAGGTATTTTCCCAAAAGTCTTGGCAATCATTGAGATGTTTTTTAGCAAAATTGAGACGAGCCTTAATGTTCTTTTTGCTTAAAAGTGGTTTGCGCCTTGGAAATCTGCCATGCATGCCATTTTTGCCCAGTCTCTTTCTTATGGTGGAGTCGTGAACGCTGACCTTAATTGAGGCAAGTGAGGCCTGCAGTTCTTTAGATGTTGTCCTGGGGTCTTTTGTGGCCTCTCGGATGAGTCGTCTCTGCGCTCTTGGGGTAATTTTGGTCGGCCGGCCACTCCTGGGAAGGTTCACCACTGTTCCATGTTTTTGCCATTTGTGGATAATGGCTCTCACTGTGGTTCGCTAGAGTCCCAAAGCTTTAGAAATGGCTTTATAACCTTTACCAGACTGATAGATCTCAATTACTTTCATTTGTTCCTGAATTTCTTTGGATCTTGGCATGATGTCTAGCTTTTGAGGTGCTTTTGGTCTACTTCTCTGTGTCAGGTAGCTCCTATTTAAGTGATTTCTTGATTGAAACAGGTGTGGCAGTAATCAGGCCTGGGGGTGACTACAGAAATTGAACTCAGGTGTGATAAACCACAGTTAAGTTATTTTTTAACAAGGGGGGCAATCACTTTTTCACACAGGGCCATGTAGATTTGGAGTTTTTTTTCTCCCTTAATAACGTAAACCTTCATTTAAAAACTGCATTTTGTGTTCAGTTATGTTATCTTTGACTAATAGTTAACGGGTTTTGATGAGCAGAAACATTTAAGTGTGACAAACATGCAAAAGAATAAGAAATCAGGAGGGGGGCAAATAGTTTTTCACACCACTGTATATATATATATACTAGGGATTGGATGATTAAATTAAACTTTCAAACAAACGTTCTTGTTAAGATATTGATTCTCTTACAAAATCTACGAAAGCATAAAACAAATACAATAGAGAAATCAGAAGCAGAGGATGATTTGAAAAGAATAAAAAATGAAAAGAAAAAAAATTCAAAAGATGAAAAGAAAGCAGAGGATGAGTTGTGAAGAACATTTCTGTTAGCTACCAAGTTTGTTTGATTTTTTCTTTTTTACCTTACGTGCGAAGTGTGTGCTTTGTAGTCACTGCTGATTCTCACATATACACTAGCTGTAATGAACATGATAACCAAAAAAAAAAACAAAGCCAACTACTGTTTTTTTTTTTGTGTTTGTGCCAATTTTGAGGTTTGGGTCCCTGTAAGAGGTGACTTATATCTGGTACACGTTGTTGTTAAACTGCGAAGTAAACCTTGGTGATTTCTCTTTCATCAGGTCGCACAGTAACCGTCCCGGCACTCGGCAACTTCTGTGTATGAGCGAAACAGGAAGCAGGGGAGGAAGTGGCTGCATGCAGAGGTTGTGTGTGGCTTCTTAAAAAATTACCACTGCACTACATATCTCATGTGCGCGACGCTTTCAGCTTTAATTCCAACTGTAGCTTTTCATTATCGTTTCTGAACTAGACTCCGGTTGTGCTTCGGAACTGTTCCTTATAGTCCAGAATATTCCATAAATATAATTCCAAATAATTTCTATCAATCCCTGACAGTCCTGTAATGACATATTCAACATTTTCAGGATGTTAATGTAGATCTGTTAACTTAAAATGTCAATTATCTCAGCTAGCCGACTAATTGGGTCTCGAAGTTAGCTAGTTTTTTTTATTTGTTTGTTTATGTTTTTAATTAATGTTGTATGTAGCACCTTGGTCCTGGAGCAAATTGTTTAATTTCACTGTCTACATGACTTGACTTGAATTGATGGAAAAATGTTATTCAAGCTTAAAAGCCCAATCCTCCCCAGAGCACAATCACCCATGGGATGCGATCCGCAGAGGTCCCACCTCGGAATCTACAGCACCCAAAGAGTTCGGTGCCAACATCCTGGTGCCAGATACCACAGCACCCCCCCCGAGACCCTGAGGTGCCACGCCCCGTGGAGCCAGAGCAGCCCCGTGGCACGAGGGCAGGTTTAATGTTAATAGTTTTACTGTTATGGCCGATTAGTCTTGGATTCGTCATGTCGAGCGTTCCTTACTAATGAGCTGTTACTATAGAAACACTAATGAATCAGAAACACTGTAACCCAGTTCATGTTACAGCTGGAGCCACTAATTAATCCACACCTTCTGATCTGAGACGAGTCCATCCATACCATGGTATCAGTTATCATTATCACTAATTGTCATGACAGTCATTATGTTTGATGTCATGCTAATGTTTGCTAAGTGTGCTCTAGTTAATTAGCATATTACATAATCTGCTGTGACATCAAACATTATGACACATTGATTAATGTTTTAGTTGTTTCGTTGAAAAAAAAATTCAGTTTCGGCCTCACGTCATTACTCTTCCGAGACATTTAATTCAATTTGTATTTTCTGTCGTTTTTGACACGGATCTCGTTTCTTATTTAAAAATGGCAGCGTGCGTGATGGCGAAAGTGCTCAGTGTTTGTAAAGACGCACTGCTTTACTGTGGGGCTTTAAGCAAAAGGTGCAGGAAATCCGTCAATGCCTCGTCTATCCCGTGCCGTAATCATGATTTATTCCAGCCTAGAGTGAAACGGAATCTAATCACTGATTTATTACACAAAGTACACAAACCCATTTTTTTTGTTGTTGTTTGTTTGCTGCTAAAAACTGATCCCACAAGGCTGTCCAGGAAGGTCATTTATTTTCAGTTTGTCGGCCTGTTTTTACTGAATCCTGCTCACAAGTTTACCAAAAAGTCGAAGTAAGCTGAAACTCATACACAGGTACGAACCAAAACATGGGAACAAATTGTTTCTCAGATGCACAAATTAACTGAGCAGTTTGTACCTCAGATGCACAAATCTGAGAAACGCTTCAACAGAAGAACCCTTTTGTACTAATCAGATAACAATGTGGTCAATGTCACACAGTTGCTTAGATTTAAACAGGGACCTATAAATAGCTTAGAATTCCTAAAAGTGTTGTGTGTTTATATGTATATATACTGTACATAATATATTCGAGATATTAAAGTTTCTTTCTTTGCTGTAATAATTAGAAATTAGAAAATATTTTGTTTATTTCCAACTTTAACCCAAAATTGGAAGCTTACAACAACTTTAAAAACATTTTTAAGTAGCTCAAGCTTAAAAAAAAACCTTGAGAAAAGAAATATATTTGTATTTAAGCATGTTTTTATGTTTAAATAAACATGCATTTATCATTATCTGTAGTTTATTTTATTACCATTATTTCTTACTACATCCCTCTATTTATTTTATTTTTTTTATTTGGAAACGTTATTATCCTATATAGCTCAGGAACCTTCACTGACCTCGATTTGCATCATAAAAATGACAACAATTAAACATTTTTTGGGGGAAAAAAGATAACACAAAGGATTTCTGTTAAGAGGGTAAGAAAGTTTGTATTGAACTACATAAAGATCTCATGTAAGTACTAAAATTCAGTTCAGTTCTATTCAATTCAATTCAATAAAAAAAAAAAAGGCACGCAGAATAGTACAGAAGGATCAGTGCAAATAAAAAACAAAATAACATAGCATGAAATAAAATAAAACTCTTGTAATTATACTAAATATAAATAGTCTGTTAGTGCAAAACAGCTGCAAGTAAACATAGTGTAAAAAAATATACAGTATGTACTGTAATTAAATATAAACTGTATAAACTGTAAAAATGGGCAATATTTAATAGCAGGAACAAAAGAAGAAGAAAAAAATAATAATAAAATGTAGGTAAAATAGATGTATGTATGTACAGAGGAGCAAAAAAGTATTTAGTCAGCCATCGATTGTGCAGGTTCTCCCACTTAAAAAGCCTCAACTATGAGAAAATCACATTGTAGGATTTTTTTATGAATCAATTGGCTAATTCCTCTGTAAAATAAGTATTTGTTTACCTACAAACAAGCTTCTGACTTTCTGACTTTCACAAACCAGTAACTTCTTCTTTAAGAGGCTCCTCTGTCCTCCACTCGTTACCTGTATTAACGACATCTGTTTGAATTCGCTATCCGTATAAATGAAACCTGTCCACAACCTCAAACAGTCACACTCCAAACTCCACTATGGCCAAGACCAAAGAGCTGTCAAAATTGTAGCCCTGCACCAGGCTGGGAAGACTGAATCTGCAATAGGTAAGCAGCTTGGAGTGAAGACATCAACTGTGGGAGCAATTATTAGAAAATGGAAGACATACAGTACAAGACCACTGACAATCTTCCTCAATCTGGGGCTCCATGCAAGATCTCACGGGGGGACCTAGTGAATGACCTGCAGAGAGCTGGGACCAAAGTAACAAAGGCTACCATCAGTAACACACTCCGTTGCCCGGAGCTCAAATCCTGCAGTGCCAGACGTGTCCCCCTGCTTAAGACAGTACATGTTCAGGCCCATCTGAAGTTTGCTAGGGAGCATTTGGATGATGCAGAAGAGGATTGGGAGAATATCATATGGTCAGATGAAACCAACATAGAACTTTTTGGTAAAAACTCAACTTGTTGTTTTTGGAGGAGAAAGAATGCTGAGTTTCATCCAAAGAACACCATATCTACTGTGAAGCATGGGGGTGGAAACATCATGCTTTTGGTCACTTTTCTGCAAAGGGACCAGGACGACTGATCCGTGTTTAAGAAAAAAATGAATGGGGTCATGTATCGTGAGAGTTTGAGTGAAAACCTCCTTCCATCAGCAAGAGCATTGAATATGAAGCGTCGCTGGGTCTTTCAGCATGACAATGATCACAAACACACCGCCCGGGCAACAAAGGAGTGGCTTCATAAGAAGCATTTCAAGGTCCTGGAGTGTCCTAGCCAGTCTCCAGATCTCAACCCCATAGAAAATCTTTGGAAGGAGTTGAAAGTCCGTGTTGCCCAGCGCCGGCCCCAAAACATCACTGCTCTAGAGGAGATCTGCATGGAGGAATGGGCCAAAATACCAGCAGTAGTGTGTGAAAACCTTGTGAAGACTTACAGGAAACTTTGACCTCTGTCATTGCCAACAAAGAGTATATAACAAGGTATTAAGATGAAATTTTGTTATTGACCAAATACTTGTTTTCCACCATAATTTGCAAATAAATTCTTTACAAATCCTCCAATGTGATATTCAGGATTTTTTAAATTTATTTTGTCTCTCATAGTTGAGGTATACCTATGATGAAAAGCACAGACCTCGATCATCTTTTAAAGTGGGAGAACTGGCACAATTGGTGGCTGACTAAATACTTTTTGCCCTACTGTATTATTAAATTAAACTTAAAGTAAGAATATTATTGTGCAGTACATTGGTATGTAGCAACAACATTAGAGTCATCGTCATAGCAACCAAAAGAAAGTTATTTACAGATTATGAGGATGAGAGTCCTTGAGTCTACTGTATGGGAAGGAGTGTGGATTGGTGGTGGAAGAGGGTTAAAATGTGGAGAACGGTGGTTACTGAGTTGATGGGAGTGGAGTGGAGGGACAAGGATAGTTGGACAGCCTTGGGAACAGGGGTTGTCCTCCTCCTCTGAATCCTAAAGCTGGGGCATCATAGTCGTCATCTTGGCGGGCACCACTCAAATGTCAGTGGACAGGACATGAGCGGGTTCCTGTAGGATCCTGATCACAGAGGGTGGAGACGGCTCTGAAAGTGGCGACTCTGACTGGTAGAGCCAGTTATTCTGGAGCACTTCTTGACTGAGTTCTGCAGGTTCTGCAAAGTTCTAGTTTGGAGATTAACGGAATGAAACCAACAGTGAAGGCGTAGTAAATTGTAACATTGGTGTTCTAACCGCCTTAACTGAGTGAACTCATGCAATATAAATTGCAAATAATTATTATTCATAATCAGATGTTGTTATTAGTCATAAATAAAATATCACTAGACAACAATGTTTATAGGCCTTCAAGACCTATAAACCTATAAACACAAGTGCTTCATGGAGGCAGATATGAAATTACACAACTGTTTACAAAGGCTTATTTCATTCTGTCAGTGTTGATGCCATGCTGATGAATGAATGAATAAATAAATAAATACTACTACTACGTCTACTGCGCCCAATTTTAGATCTTCGCAGGCTGAACCGCTACTCAAAAAGTACAGGTTCAAAATGTTGACTGTCAAAATCATCATTTGACGAATCCAACCAAGAGATTGGTTTGTGACAATAGATCTAAAGGACGCATATTTTCACATAGAAATTTTGCCACAACACAGGAAGTTCCTGAGGTTCTCTTTCGGGGGCGAAGCGTACCAGTATCGGGTTCTTCCATTTGGTCTAGCTCTTTCACCCCGCACATATACAAAATGCATGGATGCAGTCTTGACTCCCTTGCGACCCCGGGGCATCCGCATTGTGAACTACATAGACGACTGGCTATCCCACGAGCTAGTGCTTCGACATCGGGCTGTCGTCCTAGCTCATCTCCATTCCTTAGGATTGAGACTCAATGCCACGAAAAGCATTCTCTTTCCTGTTCAGAGGACAACGTACTTGAGTGTCAAACTCCACCACGAAGTAGTCAGTCAAATCTGGGAAGATTTTACGTAGCAGGGGTGGACCTCTTTGCCTCCCGACGGACAGCACAATGTCCACTCTACTACTCTCTGATTCCTCCAGCTCCCCTGGCCCATATGTGGCCCAATTTTACGTCTTTACGCGTTTCTTCAGATAGCTCTGCTGGAGGCCTGACGAGGGTTCGTCGACAAGGTTTGCGCCTCTTATTGATAGCGCCCCGTTGGCCGACCAGAGTGTGGTTCTCGGACCTAATCTCTCTCCTCGACGGCTCACCCTGGGTGATTCCAGTGAGGAGGGATCTGCTGTCTCAGGCACAGGGGACGATATTACATCCCCGACCCGAGCTTTGGAACCTTCACGTCTGGCCCCTGAAGGGGACGAACTAAGAGATGCTGGTCTTCCAGCCAGCGTAATTGAGACTATTCTAAGTGCTAGGGCTCCCTCCACTAGAAGAATGGAATGTATTTCAAGATTGGTGCATGGCAAAACATGTAGACCCAGTCCACTGCCGAATTGTTTCAGTGCTGGAATTTCTGCAAGAAAAGTTGTGCTCAAAGGTCTGATTGACACCCCTTTCGAACCGCTAGAGTCAGCGCCAACTAGATTTCTGACTCTTAAGATGGTTCTTCTCATGGCTGTTACTTCTCTGAAGAGAATTGGAGATCTGCAGGCTTTGTCAGTCTTTCCATCCTGCCTAGACTTCGCCCCTGGGCTAGTCAAAGCTATTCTGCTTCCTCACCTGAACTATCTTCCGAAAATTCCATTCTCAACCATGCACCCAGTTGTTCTTGAAGCATCCTGTCCTCTGCCTTTTACAGCTATGGAGCAGGAAAGACTTCACTTACTGTTTCCAGTACGTGCTCTCCAGATTTACGTCCACGGCACTAGCCAGTGGCGTAAGTCAGAGCAGCTTTTCATATGCTACGGGAGCCGCAACCGGGGGGCGGCCGCCACTACACAAACTGTCACGTTGGGTGAGAGATGCTATTGCCCTAGCCTATGAGGAGCGTGGTCTCACTTCGCCTCTAGGAATCAGGGCTCATTGATCTGAGGAATGTTTCCGGTTCATGCCTATTCATAACCTGCAGGTGCGCTTCTTCAGATGATGTCACCTGACCGAGGTTATATAAGCCAAAATTTGGCGTGTTCGATACACACATGCTTCACAACCAGCAACACAGAAAGATGCTCCCATAGAGTTTTCACGCAGCATCTCGTTCCCGCTTTTTCAGGGAACTGGGTTACAGCAAAGTAACCCGAGGCGTTATCTTGTTATCCGTGTCTTTACTTTTACTGTCTTTTCTTTCTTTTTTTTAATTACTTCAACTCCACCTCACTTCACACTCTACACAGCCCTGATTAATCTGTGACAGTGTGAGATTCTCTTTGAATGGCCTGTATAAATGATTAAAAGGAGCGAGTGCCTGTGACTTTCACTCGATCTGCCTTTCAAATTAAAATTTACTGTCAATAATTAATGAAGCGGGATTACTCCGAGAACACCTTCTTAAAAGGTATGCATGTGTGTGTGTGTGTGTGTGTGTGTGTGTCTGTGTGTGTGAGAGAGCGAGAGAGAGAGAGAGAGAGAGAGAGAGAGAGAGAATTTCTCATAGGTCTAAGGTGGAAAACAAACAAATGAATGATTGACATAATAATAATAATAATAATAATAATAATAATAATAATAATAATTATTATTATTATTATTATTATTATTATTATTATGCTCCTGTGTACATATCATAAATAAATAAATAAAGTTAAACACATAACAAACTTATATGATCTTAAAACATCTATATAAATGAAGTCATTAAGAAGTCAGATAAATCAATGCTGTAAAGCACATTTAATCAGTATGTGTGTAATTAATTAATCAGACAAGTGATACAGGCACTATGAGGAATCATGTGCGCTATATGCTACTGTATATGACATGCTTATAAATACACCTGCAACCCACAATCAATTAAACATCCTTACCAAATATTTTTAATCATTTGCTTATTAATTCCTCTTGACTGAGCGCCGCTCATACTCGAGTTCGACAGCAGCAGCTAAAAGACATTTGTGGTAAGAGCCCAGTCGAGACGTTTCCCCCCTCATCAGTAACCCTCTCGCACGGTTCAAGGCCCTTTAAAAGGTCTGTGCGATAAGCAGGCGGGAAAACACGGGCAGATAGAATTCTCTAAACCGTTCTGCCCTGTCGGCTCTTGACTGCCTGCCAAAACCCTGATTACTCAATCCGGCGCTGAACACAAAGAAGTGCGAGAGACACACAAAGGAATATTCGCCGTCCAACCGACACCATCTGACACGGCGATGAAAACATGGCGAGATCTCAGAGATTTTGACTTCTGCTGTCAAACCAGTCACAGCAGGAAACTTGGACTGTATTCACCAAGGTGTGATGTCATAGCGAGTACAATTTCTTTTGAATTTGTATGCGATTTTACACGCACACACACAGTACATAGTACAGTGTACATATATACAGTATACAGATACAGTATTTATTAAGAATTAGAAATTTCGTATAGCAAAGTACATTTTTCCATAGGAAACACTATAAATGCAGATAATCCGTTCCGTTCCAGATGAAAAACAAAAAATGGAACAAAAACTCCAAATTTCCAACACTTTAATCAGTTTCTGCATATTGAAAACAATCAAAATATTTAGAAAATACATATTAATGAAGTAAAATACAAAATAAATAAACATTAAACTTAATTTAACCTTTAATTATGATTGTGGGTTTTTTTTTTTAACAGTTCCATTAAAACTATGACATGTTCCAGACAATCAGAACACCTGATTATTACCGATTATTTCTTTTTTTTTAATTTCCACTAAATGTGGCTCACGTTTTTTTTTTGTACCATCATGGTTAACTTTCTTGAGACTTGAACTTTTAATTAAATCTGGCACAAAAACACTTTTCTCCACTTACGCAAACAAAGTTCGATCGGCTATCAGAGATGCACAAAAGTGGGAGTGAGCGCGACCGGATTGATCTGTCAATGATTGTCATTTTGTTTATTGCTTAAAATTAAATTTCATCCATTTATTGTTTTAAAACATGCATAAACAACTATTTCTCACTTGTTATAGCAGCCGTAAACAGCTTTGCAGTTACGAAAGTTACTCCGACACTGGAGACTCCATGAACATTTACTCGTACCCGAAGTCCTGGAGAAAGTGCTGCAAACGTACTTGAATATGAATATAGTGTAATTTGTAACTGCATTACTGTCTGATCTGTGACACCAGCTTCTGATCAACCGGAATCGAGAATTAAATTCTACACCACTGTCAATCTAATCCCTTTAGACGTGGTAATGTTTGTGTTTTTTCCGACTTTGGTTGAACGAGCTCTGGAACACTTCTGTTATTGCGATAATAGAACCGCATGCTTTCGAACCCACTTTAGAAAATAAAGGACACCCTCGTGGCAAAGTCAGAGTGACTCATAGTTCTAGTGTGGAACTGTGTTTTTTTTTTTTTTTTTTGGTACAATACTTAGCCACTGTACTCATTCCCAGACCCTCTATTTCTTTTTTTCCCCCTCCATGAAGGAGACAGGCCGAGTCTTACCTGTGACTCTTTTTTCCTGCATGACCTCTGCTTTCAGTGTGTGATGGATTATCTTCATTCCCTGGACATCCATTTTCCTGCCCACAAAGAGGAGAACCCCCGTCTGGGGTGGGTGGCACGGACCTTAGGGGGGAAAAATCTCATAGAGCAACAACGGCAATGATAACAACCGTGACAACAATATGGATCATCTTAACTGTGTGTGTACGTCAGGGAAGCTTGGGTCTGATCGAGGGTGCAGAGACGAAAAAAAGATACGCTGAGGGAATACACTCGTATGCTGGTGATTTCTAAATGTGTGTGTGTGTTTATGTGTGTGTGGGTGTGACATTTCCTATCAAGTTCAGACAAAAGTGAACGGAAACCAAGCTCTAGCTTTAATCATATCCCGAATTCCTACTGTGTTGAGTCCAAACTTGCGTTTGTGAGGCATTATAAATCTATTTAGACAAATGCTGTGTATTTATTTTGCATTACAAAAGTAATTGGTTCAGTCTTGAGATTCTTAATGCAAAACAAAAGGATCTGTCTTACTCAGATTTTTTAATGCATCATCAATATATTTCATCAAGTATTAAACCCATAATGCATTATAACACTATTTAGTCAAATTTTGTCATAATAAACATGTTTCTTTAAATGCTGTGTTCACAATGTTACAATGTAAATGTATTTAATTCAATCATGTTTATATAATGCCTTTCATATATTTATTATGTCTGTTATTTCATGCAAAAAAATAAAAAATAAATAAATATATATTTATTCAGATTAACAAGTACCATCGTGTACCACTATTTATTTGAGTCCTGTATTTATCTGCACACTCACTGCAGACCTACTCAAACACATTGTGGTATTTGCACACACCGTGCACTGTTTTCAGCATATATGTTCATCTATTCTTTTTTCTTATTCTTTTTTTTATCTATTTAGCAAAGAAAGAAAAAAAAGAATTTTATTGTATGGGGGGCGGGGGGGGGGGGGGGTGTTTCTTTAATGTGACAATAAAAAAACAAACAAGAACATGTGAAACGTATAATGCATTACTACTGTAAGGCCTGTACTCATAAACCTGTGTAAATTCACTGAGTTATAGTGGCATTAATATTTCTTAGTAGAGTCTTACTGTATGTAAAGTAAACCTAAATAGTTCTGTTACAAAACATGAGCACATGGCATGAAACCCTATAAACATGACCTACAGTAATATCAGCAAACATAACATTTATTCATAATGCATTCATTATACACAAAGTTAATGAAATAGTAAATGTATATACAAATTAATACGATATATTTTGTTATGTAATATAATGTATTTCTGTGGATCCTGCATTTATTATGTATTAAGTTTAATTGTGTATTTTTAATGCATGGTAACTGTACACAATCAGTCATAATATCAACACCTTAACATTGATCACCAGATATATACCAGTAGGATCATGGGCACCCAAGGCTCACCCATGTTTCTGAAGACTGGGCCCATCCAACAGAAAAACCAATACAACAAAAATCACTGAAAAACATCAGGATAGAAAGGCACAACTACTGTACTGTAGGCATCTAGTTAAATTAATTCACAAAGTATTATAAATATATTTAGTGTCTTTGTAACATTAGCATAACATAATTCAAATCCTGCACTGATAATGCGCTATGCAAAACTTTATTTAAATCATTGGTTAATTGTGTATACAGTATGTGTTATAAATAGATCTAATAATTAAAATCCTGTATTTATTTTGTATAAGCTTATAAATACACTTATTTATAAGGCGTCACAAAGAAATTTTAATTGAATGCTGTCTTCATCATTGGAAAACCGAGGAATCATCTATCATCTACCTTTGTTGGAGAACGTGTACGCTGGTGTTTACAGATCATGTGATTTCTAAGCATCCTGAAAATGTGTAGGAAACGCAGGAGGGCGAGAAGTGTTGCAGTTTCACCGCCTACTTCCAACTCGGTCATGGCGACGTGATCAGTCAGAGACTTGTTGTAACACTTTGGTATCAAGACTTGCTCAACATCCACACATGTGCCTGCACAAACACGCACACATATACATATATATATATATATATATATATATATATATATATATATATATATATTTATATATATTATTCTCCAAACGAAAAAAGAAATACAGTATTCTGTTTAACTGAATCATTAATTAATTAATTTATTCAGGTTAGTGAAACATTGCATTGTAAAGAAACACACATAAATAGAAGCTGAGCTTTCAAAGAAATTATTCTGTCTTTTCTGGGAAGGGGAGGAGTGAATGATGAGCAGAGACGTGTGCGACGTTTCCGAATATGCTTGTCATGTTTCACCCGCCAGCACCCCAATTTTACTGGTTCCGGAAGCATGACTCTGTTCCACACCAGCCCACTATTCATGACACAACTTACTGTAATCTGATTCTTTACCTGACAGAGAAATACCAAAGTACATCTCTTTCCTGTGTGATAAAAGAACATTTGAATAGAGAAATCATGCAGCATTTGGGCGTCACATCGTTCGGCTCAGGAACTCAGAGACAGCGTTGCGTCTTTAATGACCTAGAATTTCTCATTCATGCTTGACCTCAGCTCGTGTCGTTCTGAAAAATGAACCACATTCTTTGATGTTGGAGATATTGTGAAAGTCCTTGAGCAGCACTTTAAAGCCACAGCCAATATCCTAGTTTCAGCAGCCTACTGGACCGATTCATACGTGACGAGGTGTGAGTGCGGTGAAAGAGAGAGTACATTTAGTTCAGTGGAAGATATATATATATATATATATATATATATATATATATATATATATATATACTGTATATATATATATATACTGTATATATGTTGTCAGGGTTTTTTATTATTCTTATTTGTTATTTTATAATAAATAAAACTGAGTAAGAAAATTATATGTATATATATCACATCTTCTATACCACTTTATTCTATATTCAGGGTCATGGGGGGTCTGGAGTCTATCCCAGGAAGCTTAAGGCCCTGTGGGAGCAAACCGGAGTACCCGGAGGAAACCCACCAAGTACGGGGAGAACATGCAAACTCCATGCACACAGAGACGGGAATCGAGCCTGGCCGGGGAATCGAACCCAGACCCTGGAGGTGCAAGGCGACAGTGCTAACCACTACACCACCGTTATCAACACATGAAAAAATAATGATGAACTGTCACTGTCAATCAGTAGAGATCATGTAGCCCTTAAAACTTGGAGCATTTTAGCCATTATTTGTTTTGCTGTCATCGTCTCAATGCAGCTTCACAAAATGAAAAAAATATGTATATGGAAACGTGTTTAGATAATAATGTGATTGTCCCTGATGAGCAAAACAAGGGTGTCAGCGACGGTGGCAAGAGAAAACTCCCTGAGATGGCAATAGGAAAGTAATTTTAAGAGTTCTACATTTACACTGCAACGCCATTCCTATATTCCTGCAGGGCAGTGGTTCTCAAAGTGTGGCGCCCCACTAGTGGGGAATACAGACATGACAGGTGGGGCGCAATGAACGGGAGGAAATTAGTGGAAAATAATAGGAAAGTACCTATTCTAATTCATGCTTTTCTTTATTGATAATGAAGAGCGTACTCTCAAAACTAAACAATCACACACAAATAAATGGATCATTAATACAAGTGAATTTAAAATAACATCAGTTGTGGGAGAAAAAGCGGAACCATAGTGCAACAATAACGGTTTAACGTCGGACCAACTTGAGCAGCGCTGCGCGAATCACAAACCTGCGCGACCCACTGGGCAGTGCTGCGCGACTCTGACAGAAATAAACCGCGCCGACCATCAAATTACATTTTACCCCGCTGAGATGCGCACGTACAAACCAGGCATGGCAAGGCGGAAACAATATTAAACAGTCCTGACATTTTAAATAAAACACAGTGGGTCACGCAGGTTTGTGATTCGAGCGGCGCTGCGCGATCCACCGGGCTGCGCAAATAAACCAGACCATCACTGCGCTATCCAGATAGTCACGCTGCGCTGTATTTGCGCAGATATTTGGTTCAATCGGGTGTCACGGTTTCGTCCCACTTTTGATGTGTTTGGCTTCACATACACTTCGACAATGGAAGAAGACGGTGCAGCAGCAGTGAGTTTGCTTACATGTGATGAAACCAACAACGAGGAGATTGTAAAGAAAAAAGCTGCATCGTCTGTGTTGTGGAATTGGTTTGGGTATAAGAAAAGTGATACAAATGAGATGTACGTGATTTGGAAGGTACGCAAGTGCACTGGTTTAACAAGTGGTGGAAACACGTCAAACCTTTTCTATCATCTGAAATCCAAACATCCAATCGAATATGGCCAAAGTAAAAAAAATGCGGCAAACCTCAGCAATTCACAGTTTAAATAAAATTACATTATGTAAAACAGTTTCTTTGTGTTTGAATTTTTATTTATGCATTTTAAGATACAAATTGCTATATTGTGATGTATATCGTTATCGAGGTAGAAAATTGCTTCTCCTGTGTTAGAAGATTTTGGTTATATCGCCCCCCCTAATGAAGCCTATCTTGAGCTTGGATTCATGGTGGTGATGGTGGGGGCAGAAGAGAGACCCGTGTGTGTTTTGTGTCTTAAACCGCTGGCAGCAGACCGCATGAGACCCAACAAACTAGGAAGATACTTAGAGACAACACACTCCAGTCACGTTAATAAGCCACTCGACTTCTTTCAAAGAAAGCTGGCAGAATACAGACAGCAGGAGAATCGCATGGTAAAATCTGAATCAGTGGACAGCAAAGCACAAATGGCTTCATTCAAAGTTGCATACAGAATTGGCCAGTGCAAAAAAAACTACAAACAATTGCTGAGCAGCTAATAAACATGGGGTCAATTATGCAAAGATAAGTGACAACGTAAGCCTTATAACAATTGCACGTGTATTTAATCTATTTTTAACTTGGTGTTGTTTGATCTTATTGGTTTAGGAATTGATATTTCAATAAACAGTAAACTTGGCCGATTTCGTTATTATTTTGTTGACAAGTGGGGCTTGAAAATTCGCTCACCCCCTTAAGTGGGGAATGACAGAAAAAGTTTGAGAACCACTGGTGCAGGGGTAAACTTTACCCATTATAAAAGTAATGATGAATTTCGTTCTCCATAACCCTAAACCCAAAACCCGAATACACAGTTTGAAGTCTGAACACACACACCGACAACACTTCCATACAGTATACAGTAAGCACATACATTTCTTGAATCATAATTGACCTGAGCTGAGTAGAAATCAGAGCTATGTTTAATAATATTGAAAGTAAGACACGCGCGCGCACACACACACACACACACACACACACACACACACACACACACACACACACACACACACACACACACAATGTGATGAGAACTTATAGGATTGGGACTAAACAACTTTGAGTTCTTAAGAAAACCTCTTGAAAAAAGGTTTCAGTTTGCTAGGAGGCATAAGGATTGGACTTTTGAGTCATGAAAAAGGTCATGTGACCTGATGAGTCGAGACTGACCCTATTCTAGAGTGATGGGCGTGTCAGGGTAAGAAGGGAAGCGCATGAAGCGATGAACCATCATGTATAGTGTCGACTGTACAAGCCTCTGGAGACGGTGTTATGATCTGGAGTTGATCAGTTGCTCAGCTCGAGACTCAGCAACGTTATGGGGCAATAAAATGAAGTCAGCTGACGACCTGAATGTACCGAATCACCAGGTTATTAAACCTATGGAGTTTTATCTTTCCTGATGGCGCGGGGCATACAGTATTCCAGGACTTCACATAGTGTGAAAGAGAGCATGAGGAATCATTTGATCTGTTTAGAGACACAAACACTCCAGGATGAGGAAAAGTGGATTTTTACGTTTTCAGAAATAAAGAAGCGTAAAAAGGAATGTCGGTTTAAAGCTGCTATAACGCAACCAATACCAGGAATAGTCATGTTTCCTGGACGTTCAGCAACTGTAGCAGGCAGCAGATTTCGGTCCACAAGCTAACAATCACAAGCATGGAACATTTACCCATGAGTCAACACTCTCCTAAACCGCCTTATCAATAACAACAGCATGCAGGTCAAGTATTGGTTAAGGGTTTCATATACGTAAAGTTCAATGTGGCAAGGTGCAGCTGTGGGTGAAGTGAAAATACATGCAGTCGAGCAAAAGAGTTTCGCTGTAAGAAAAACACACATTCTTTATCATCTTGAAACGGCTATCTGAATACATTTTACTTAAAATAGACGTCTGATGTTTTTGCGGCTTACCGGTTTGAATCAAAGTGTCAAGGCCTGAAGGAGACTGTTAGAGCTGTCTGGAGGACTCAAAACCTCCTGACTCTGTTTAACAGAATCTACAGTAAGTGTTAACTACTACATTAACTACTGTACAGACAGCAGATACTGGTTGGTTTGCTCACTCGTGCTGTAAGCATGACGTTTTGTATTTGTTATTTGTTGCTATTTGTTCACTTACATGCAACGAAGTTGACGGTTAAAGGCCTGTAATTTGAACTTACAACCTTCCGATCACTAGAGCAGAAGCGTAACCCTGAAAATGCGTGGGAACAAGACGGCAAGAAACATCACAATTTCACCACCTACGGCAAACTCGCTTGAGTCGACGTTGATCAGTTAGAAGGTTTCACACATTTTAGCATGTTATTATCATCAAGAATTACTCAACGTGCAAGCTTATCTGGACATGGCTTCTATACTCCTACGCTCACACACACACACACACACACACACACACACACACACACACACACACAAACACACACACATACACACACCGCAGGCTGCAGACCATGCAAGCTTACAGTATGCAACTATCATTATTACTATTTAAAAAACAAACAAACAAACAAACAAACAAACAAACAAACAATCATTGTAATCACAATTTACCTCTGAAACTGAAATGTTCAAAGTGTGGAGCGATCATTTATCACAGAAGTCCACCAGCCACCTTGTCCATTTTCTGTCACATTCAGTACTGTGCAAAAGTCTTGGCCCCCTCATTTCTTTACATCAACTTTATTCATTCATTCATCTTCTATACCGCTTAATCCTGTGTTCAGGGTCGCGGGGGACCTGGAGCCTATCCCAGGAGACTTCGGGCACTAGGCGGGGTACACCCTGGACAGGGTGCCAATCCATCGCAGGGCACACACACATACACACACTCACACACTCATTCACACACTACGGGCAATTTTAGGAACGCCAATTAGCCTAACCTGCATATCTTTGGACTGTGGGAGGAAACCGGAGTACCCGGAGGAAACCCACCAAGCACGGGGAGAACATGCAAACTCCATGCACACAGAGACGGGAATCGAGCCTGGCCGGGGAATCGAACCCAGACCCTGGAAGTGCAAGGCGACAGTGCTAACCACTACACCACCATGCCGCCTCACATCAACTTTAATAAAATAAAATAAAAAAAGAACCGGCAACAAATGTTTTATTGTGACAGGCTACAAAGATACAATTTAAAACTTGGTTGTTTTCCCCTCTTGTCCATTCCGCCGCATTCAGCATTCAGCATCACCAGTGTACGAATCACCCGCCTGATCGTCTGTCACTTTTTTTTTTTTTTAATGTTAGTTTATGTTTGTGTTTATGTGTGGTTTAACAAACAAAAAACATTCTTCTGAAACAGGGACTGGACTGACAAATGGGAGACAAAATCTTGCCAAAAATGAGAGTTAAAAAAGTCTTTCAGGATGCCTGGAGAACTATTCCTCAAGACTATATAAAAATACAAGAAAGTAGTATTTTAGTTGTAGTTGTTGTCTTTTTTTACATCTCATTGATGATAAGTGAGTAGTTTAACTGTATTATTTATTTCTCTATACTAACCGCTATTCTAGACTAGCCGTAGGATTATGACCTCAGTCTGGACATCCAAGTTGTTCCATGTAGAAACAGTCGAACTACTGTACAGTTAAAACAAACGAAAAAATCAACCTGGACCTTCTGCGTACAGTACAATGCATTTAGGATTATTTTTTAATAACAGACTTCAACCAGGATTAGATATTCCTAATTTTCCATGAGTAAGAACATCTCTTTTCATGCCCGCATTGGGATTTCGGATCCCAGCACACTTCTGGTCTGTAATTACCTGCTGCTCCTTCATTGTTACATGATGAGGTGAGTTTCCACCAGTTCCTTCGACACACTTTGGGGTATTATCATAAATACAGCACATTAACACTTGTTCCTCAACGTGTCAGGATATAAATTAAGTCTGCAGGTGTCCCGCCGAGGTTTTACCCCTGATACTAATTAAGGTGTGATAATTAGATTTGTTCAATTCCGTTCTTTCAGCCTGGCTGCCCCCCTTCACAATACAACAAGTATCGCAGACAAGTGCGGGGCTTAAGAGATACGACCTGATGTTACATCACAGACGGTGAGTCGGGCTGATAAAGTCATCTCGCTGCCATGAGGGAATCCCGGGATATGATTATGATTTCCCCACACGACAGAGCTCATTCATCTGACTCCAGTCGTTGCTGCTGGTTTGGGACTGAGAGGCAATATGGTTTGATGTTTGTGTTCTCTGTGCTTGACAGGAAAGATAGAGACTAGCAGGTATCTCCACAATGACCTTGGCTGTACAAAGTAGTCAGCAAAGTCATGTACATGTCTCAGAAGTCCAGAAACAAAAATGGTGGAAGTTGCTAGAACTGAATTCTGGAAAACATGAATGGGAAATGTTGTTTTGACTAAAACTGAGTTTTATTGTGGGTAATAGATTTTTTCACATCCATCGATCCATCACCTGCTGTATTATATTGCTAATTCTGTGCAGGGTCACATGAGGCCTGAAGACTACCCCAGGGAGAGCAGGGTACAAACCAGGGTACCTCATGGACGGACGTGGTGGCAAGTCATTAAGGCTCACAAGCAAACACACTGTGGTCAATTTAGAAATGAGAATCAGTCTAAACCACATGTAATTGGACTGTGGGAGGAAACCTGGAGTTCCTGGAGGAAACCCATCGCCTACACACTGACCAGAGATATGTTTCAAACCCTCAACCATGGAAGTTTAATCTAACAGTGTTAACCACTAAGCCACTGGGCTCTCTGCGTTCCCTGGACATCTCATCATCATCATCATCATCATCAACAACAACAGAACACAGAAGCGCACATACAGACTTTCTCAAACATTCTCTACACTGATTATCAAGTACAAAGTGATGGGAGACTGAAGCTTATTCCATTGGGGCCTGGAGCCTATAACATTGCGATAAGCATTATACATTGGGGCAGTAGACAGGGTACACCTACATGTCTTTGGACTGTCGGAAACAACCCAACACAGGGAGAGCATGTAAGTTACACACACACAGACCCAAGGCTGCCACATCAGAGTATTTTCCAAAATTCGACCAAATAAAAAGACTGATGATGAAAAGTAATTTCCACTCTAAGTTTGTAATTCATTACAATTTGCCAGTTTTACAGAAATGTCATTTTTGATGTGGATAAGTGGATCAGTTTATATATGGTCTATTAAATGGGGGATCTTGGTAGTCATATTGGATTTAATATTTACATTTAGGTGTTTGGCAGATGCTCTTATCCAGAGCGACTTACATTTTTATCTCATTACACATCTGAGCAGTTGAGGGTTAAGGGCCTTGCAGCGAGTGGCAACTTGGTGGTTGTGGGGTTTGAACCTGGGATCTTCCGATGTCTTCCGTAGTCCAATGCCTTAACCACTGAGCTACCCCTGCCCCAGTGTCACCTTCCTGAACAACAAATAATAACCAACAGGGGGCAGAAAGCATGTATACATGTATTTATTCATTTGTACGCCAGGGGTAGCTCAGTGGTTAAGGCATTGGACTACGGATCGGAAGATCCCAGGTTCAAACCCCACAACCGCCAAGTTGCCACTGTTGGGCCCTTGAGCAAGGCCCTTAACCCTCAACTGCTCAGATGTGTAATGAGATAAAAATGTAAGTCGCTCTGGATAAGAGCGTCTGCCAAATGCCTAAATGTAAATGTACGCGTTTGTATACAACAGAAATGTTTCTCCGAGGTCTTAGAAACGCTTGTATCAACATACAAATCTACAGCGACAAGGGTGAAGATGAAGGGTTAAGATTTTTGAGCTGAAAACGTGTTTGAGTCATGAAAATTTGCCATCAGTTTTATGTCATTTTTACTTGTGTCTTATGAATAATTTTCATCATCTGAGCAGACGTGGTAAAGGGTGGTAAATTACCTTACTCAAGTGAAAGTGCAATTACTCATCTAAATACATCTTTTGGTTAAAGTTCAGCATCGTTTTTTTTTCACTGAAGTTGAGGTAGTAAAGTAGAAATTAAAAATACAAAGAAGATTTACTGCAGGAAAAAAAGTTAATATCTGCTTCAATTTCATACTGTATCACTAATTAATTTTAGTGATAAATATCATTTTGTGACTTGAACCAAACTTGAACAAAAAGCTGAAGTAAAGTGCAGATAAATAATAAGATTCTGAATTCTGCCTCCTTACTCATAACTGTAGGAAAATGTTTTATTTTTTGACATTTTATGAGGGGTATGAGTAGGACTTTGGATTGTGCAGAATAACAGAACAGAGTTATGAGAGCAAAAACTCTACACTACACTAATGCACCTATTCCAGTGTTCCACGAGTGCTTGGACACCATCAAGGTAGAAAGTTTTCTCACTACGCTGGAGCCATGATTGGACTCATGATTGCTTTATGTCTGAAATACCGGCCTCCCAGGAACTCCTTTTTAATGTTCACCCAAACATATGGAAATAACCTGCAGCGAGGTCAGGACTGTACAGGGGATGTGGCAATAACTCTCAGCCGAGTTCCTTTAATGTGGTGTGGTGGACGGCTGGATCTTGGCTTGGGCGTACTGCGGAAACGTTCTACCTTGATGGTGTCCAAGCACTACTGAGACACTGGGATAAATGCATTAATGTACTTTAGGAGGGGATCATATAGAGAAATCACTGTGATGCAAACTGTGGGTTGAAGCAAACCAACCAGCTGAAGCATGCAGGAACCTGGAGGCCTCGGAACAGTCGTTAATCAGGTCTGAGGTCCGAAAGTGTAGCCAAGAGAGCATCCATTAGCAGCACATGGGCAAAGTCTTCATCTGTTTCAGCACAGTGGGAATGGAAGTGTGGATTCGGGCAAGTTGGGGTGTATGGGGTTCTAGCCTCTACGTAGATTTCTGTAGTATAAGCAGACACACTAACTTGAACAGAAAACACACACACACACACACACACAATTTTATCTTAAATAAATATAATTAAGTATTGTTTTAGAATAATAAACGCAGTAAAATGTAGTATGTTTGAGTACAATGATTATACATGCATGAAGAAATAAATCATTTGCACAATTAATCAGCGTGTGCATATGTGTATCAATGTGTGTGTGTGCATCTACTGTATGTGTGTGTGCATGCATGAGTGTGTGTGTAAAGGCATTGTTACTACTAATTGCCCTCTCACTACCCACATTATCAGTGTGTGTGCAGGGACTCTGCCGGTTCCTGGCTTTCTCTCCATGGAAAATGATAACCTGCCTCGACCCCCAGGACAAGCCTGCGGTATAGGGATGCCTGGAAGGAGTGTGTGCCTCTCAGGGCTCATTGCTGGGGGATGGGGAACTCTGGAGCGCTGCGGTACACACATATCCGGCTTCATGGCCTTGAGCAGAGAAGTTCCTTGTGAACAAATAAAAAAGACTTGCAGCCAGGAAGCCTTAATCGCTGTGGCCTCCATTAGAGTAATTAGAGCTGACAGACACATGGGCTCTGAATGTGTCAGTGTGTGCATGTGTGTGTGTGTGTGTGCGTGTGTGTCAGTGTGTGTCTTGCTTTCTTTCATATTCACTATCTGGATCCAGTGAAAGTTGGAGCGCACCACTGAAAGGCTTTATACTAAACCTCCAGTCAGAAATGAACCTCAGTGATAAAGAATTTTTGGCATCTTCAAAGCAAAAAGTTTCAGGAAACAGATTGTTAAATAACCTCTTCAGTCTTCCATACTGTAGTTCATTGGGAAATCACTGAACCTGAACTCAATAGTGTCGCATGGGAATGGAGATGGACACCTGCAAGGCCAGCTCTGAGCGACACTGCCCACGTTGCCCTTCCCGTTCATACCTGGTGGAGTTCTTCAGCTGTGCCAATGGCAAAACACCTAATACCACCACCATGGCACATTTAAAAGGGATGTCAGGTTCATTTTTTTTTGGTTGGAACTTTTTGGCAACTCATGGTCAAAACTTTGGAGTCACTTTCTAATTCAATGTTTTTCTGTTTAGTGATTTATATTTTAAATTCAAGTACAATACTGGAGATCTCAAAATGTTGATATAGCACATATCCATCCATCCATCCATCTAGGAACGTCTGTAGTCCAACCAGGGACCGTGGTGGTCAGGGGTGACCATTGGAGGCAACTGGAGGAACCCAGAGAACCTGAAGAAATTACACATATGGCATTAGGTAACTACGTAAAAACAACCTGACAAACAAAATTCACATCAGTTGTTATTTTAAGACATGAAGGTCAGCTGATCTGGAACAGTTCTTGGGAAGAACAGTATTGTGTCAACTGGTTTTGCAAAATCCATCAAGCTCCGTGATGAAACTGGCTCTCATGAAGACCTTCCCCTGAACGCAAGACCAAAACTGACCTCGGCTGCAGAGGAGACGTTCATTTAGAGTCACCAGCCTCAGAAATCACCAATTAACAACCAGCACCTCAGATTAGAGCCGTTATGAAGCTTTGCAGAAGTAGCAGATATACAGTACATCTCAATATCAACTGGTGATTATTGAGGAGATTATTGTATCTCAGGAAAGACTATGGAAGTTGAAAGTGTGTCCAAACCTTTGGTTGACAGTGTATTTGAGTACTTTGCTACAGTATATACTATAAGTATTATTTTATATTTACTTCCTTCAAATCATTTGAATATATTTCCACTGTTCTTGTCTTCAGTTGAACCAAAGGACTCCTTTATGGATTACCTGAGTTATCGGGGTGATACTAATCATCCAGTGCACTCTCCAACCTTCTACCGCTGCCAATAAAATGAAATACCGTCTTGATCTTGTATTCACGCTGATCTGTAAACAGGCCATAACCTCCAGTGGTCCAGTGTTAAAAACAGTGGTGACAGTGAGGAGCTTTCCTAATCCAAGATTCTTAATCATGCAGTACATCTGATACAGAAGTCTCAAAGTATATCATTAATTTTTGAAGGTCCTAACCTCAGACCCTTTGCTCATAACCTTGGACTACTGGAAGATTTTCCAAGAGTGGTGCCTGACCCAACAGGTTGGCACAAAGCTGAGGCATGTGGTAGTAGAACAAGAAGCACAAGTCTACATGGTACATTGACCTACGCCATTGCTCATGCTTGCCTCTTGTGGATGACTGGGGTAATTGTAATCAAAGCGCCAATATTATTGTAGGCATCCATTGCAACAAATGCACATTCCAAATACAAGTGTCTACAGGTAGCAAGCAAGATTCTCCAGCTGGCAATGGAGGTAGAAACCATGCCAGTGGTACAAGGACAGAAGGCACCATATCTGCTTTCTTACAGGCTTGTTGTCTTTTTCATCCCCAACAGATTTGCCTAAGGTGCTTGGTGTGCCTGTCTCTGGCTTCATCATGGACTTTATCAGTTACGGCTTGCCACTTTAAGTTTGTAGAAGCACACCCTTGTCACTGGCTCAGGGCCTGATGTTATGTCTTGATGCAGTGCCCAAGAGCTTACTGCATCACACCAGGCAATCTCCCTCAAGAAACTCTCCTTTATTGTTGTTTTTTTATCACACTTTACAGTGTTCTTTTAATGAATCACCCTAGAGGCCAATACATGGCACATTTCACATCTGTTTGATTACACTGAACTTCAATCGAGATTTTAAACAGAAATCGATAAAGAGGTGCGTATTCATACATGTTCATTGCAAATCAACCACAAAGTAAAGTATGTCAGAATAAACTGTTTAAAATGATAATATTTATTTCGCGTTTAGAATAGCTCTTATTGGTGCACTGGTGCTGTTTTGCAAGTCTGGTTCAGCTTTTATTGTGGTTGTAAATATCATGAATGGTAAACCCCCCCCCCCCCCCCCATCTGCCCCACCCCTGTGCCTTTTACTGATGGATTTTTTTTTTTTTTTTAGGATGCAATGTGCAAATGTTGCATATTTGTATATCTACAGAGCCCATTTTAATTCTAAGCAATTTCCCGAGCAGCTCAACGTCTTAAGGCCCTCTGGAGAGTCGTCTCATGGGCATCGTGGGTAAGTCCTCTTCTTTATCTCTTAAACATTTTCCCTCCTGCCCTCTGCCATTCTCAGACAACTGATTTACATCCAGCACGAGGCAGGAGAGACAGCTGAGATTTCAGGAAGTCATAAAAAAATAGCAAAAACAAAAACCCTGAGGGCAATGCACAGAAAGCTTTAATGCTGCTGTGTTTATAGTTTTTATTGTAGTTCGCTGTCTTTGTGTGTGTGTGTGTGTGTGTGTGTTCTGATCTGCTTGGCACCGACAGTCTCTCTGAGGCTCTCCTGATCTGGCTCTTATGCCGTTTCACTGTTGAACTTTCAGTGATTGCTGTTTAACTGGCTAATTAGACACCAGGCATGTGTGTAATGACAAGTTCAAGCTAATTACACTGGGCAAAGTGTCTATGTGTAAGAATATGATCATTAATTTTCTTCTGAGACACCATTTGAAGAAGCTTGAACTTTATAAAGATAAGAACAAAAACATTCCTGAATTAAACGTAGAACCTCACAGCTGCCATAAGACGTGATTTCGACTAACTTGATCCATCCTGAGGCTTTTCTTCTGGTTCGGATTAGTTGGCACTGAGGTTTCTATGCCACATTGCTACCTTTCTTTGACACTTTCTAGCAATTTGTTTTTTTATTGTACTACAATGGAGGAGACAGGGAGTATGATGTCCAAATCAAATCAAAAATAGAATTGTAGGAGAAATCGGAAAAGCGATGTTACGAGGTGGACCAGTCAAAGTGGTTGAGGTTCTCGTCGCTACATCATGTTACGTTTCTGGTGAGTTAAGTCTGGCTACACCATAGAAACACGTCAGCATAAATCAGCCATTACGGTCTAAATTTTACGGATAATCTCACCTGGAAACTTACTGCTTAAATTTGCACCTAAGACCTGCTGCTGTAATGATGGTACAATTGTACCTTACAGCATAGGGAATAGTTTTTGTCCCCCCCCCAGACCCCCCCACATATGCCGGTTAGGAAGCTGGGGTCAGAGTGCAGGGTCAACCAGGATACAGCTCTCCTGGAACAGATAGTGTTAAGGACCTTGCTCAAGGGTTCAACAGTAGCAGTTTAGTGGTGCTGAAGCTTGAACCCTTGACCTTCCGATCAGTAACCAAGAGCCTTAACCTCTTCAGCCACCACTGCCCTACGTCAGGATTCATTTCGGATGGGGGTGGGGTCCAGGAGGTTCTCCCTAAACTGAGATTCTCCAGGGTGGGATGTCTGTGATCAATAACCTAGACACTTAACCTTCGAACCTTCACTGCCGCAAGAGTCCTACATCCTACTGGAACTCAAACCCAGGACCTCCTGATTACTAGACAGGCGCTTTAAACACCCGTAGTACTTTTTGTTTCTACCCTCCTACACCTGTCTACTGTAAAAACTTTCAATCTATCAGGTCTCAACCAGAAGCACATGAGGTCCCTTTTGAGTCTGTTTTTTCTTTCTGTTATCCCAGGGAGTTGTTTCTTGCCACTGTTGACTTTGGCTTGCTCATTAGGGACCTAAATCTCCATCTGGATTTCTGTAAAGCTGCATCATGAGTCATAAGTCTACTGTACTGTAAAAGCACCATTGAAATAAATTGAACCATTAGATTCAGTAATTACCTGAAGTGTACTGTTCATGGCGACTCCAGCTCGTCTCTTATTATCGTGCTTTGTCTATGTGTTGCTCTCCCAACTAAAAGATGTATACTTTGCTATCAAAGAAAAGAAATCCCAAAGAACTTTGTAAAAGCAATGCACATAGTTCTCAGTAATCACTCCACTTTTCTTCGTCTGCTCTAATGGCAATATGAGGCTGAAAATATAGGCAGCCAGAGCTTCTCTTGTCTATATCTTTTTTGTTCAGCACTTCATCCTGGCCTTTATGTTTTTAGGGTTTTAGATTCAAACAGTTACTATAACATTCGTGCGAGGTAATGAGGCACAGTTGCTAATGTGGCTTTGCTGTTGTTGGGAGTGCTTTGCTCCTTTTTTCCCATTCTCGCTTCCTGTAGGCTTTATTGAGGCACAGTTTTCCACTTAAAGGCTGTTGAAACAGTTTTTACAAAGAGATATTTTTTAAAAGAAAGATTAGAAGTGAATTCACATCTACTGCCAACTTCACAATTACTGGCTTTTAACACAAAATCTTAGAAGAAGCACTAGACAACACAAATCATTTCTCCAGCACCACCATCATGGATTTGGGTCTTTTCCTTGTATGCAGTCTCATTTTTCTGCCAAAACGCATGCCAGTGATGTGGTTTAATTTGAGCATAAAAGAAGGCTGGTGATGTTCAGGGGGGTGCGTTTGAGGAGTTTTCCCACTCTGATGGTTTCTTTCGTGCAAACCACTTGTTGTTATGAATCTTGTGGTGTGTAATGGTTGATATTGAAACTTGTTAAACCCATGAAATTAAAAGACGCAATTTTGGAACTGTCATTGTTGGGTCTGTCATTGGCTCCATACTTATAGACTTTTTTTCAATGCAACTATTTTGCACGTAAAAGACTTCATGCACCAGTACGGTGATGAGACTCTTAGTCGCAGTAAAACATTTGAGCGTTGCAAGCATTTTAAAGACGGCCATGCATCCGTCAATAATGATCTCGGAAGAGGTAGCTCAGAGCCCACTGCAGTTGATCCTGTGAACATTCAGTGAGTGGAATGCCTGATCCTTGAAAACTGACGTAAAACTCTTTGGCAACTTGTGGAAGAGACGCATCTGTCTGTGGGAACTGTACACACAATCATTCACCAACACCACTTGCACATGGCAGAAACTCAGCGGGAAGTTACTGCCATATCCCTGTACAGTCCTGAGCTCACCAAGCCATTTCCACATGTTTGGCCCATTAAAAGAGTTCCTGGGAGGCCAGTGATTCAGATGGCTCCAGTCCTCTGATTGTATCCAAGCCCTAATGAAACACTGGGATAAGTGCATTAGTGTGGCAGGGCATTATATAGAGAAATAAAGGGAGTTTTTACTCTCAGACCTGTGTTGTATTATTCTGCACAATTAAAAGTCCAACTTTGACTTGAATTCTAAATATTCCTTATTAAATACTAAATACAGTAAGGTGTGGAGTTGCCCTATCCAGGGTGTTTCCCTTCCTAGGTCCAGAGTATCTTAGACTAGACTTCAGACCTCCATAGGTCCCTACCATAAGTGGACTGGCCATTGGTTGTACTGGGGTTTTACCCAGTAATGTGGTCATGTGGCTTGATGTACAGTATTGTCCATGGGAGTTGTTTTGTTACTGGAACCAAGACTACAGTAGGTTGATAGGGACCTTTTAAATATGATTGGCTAAGGTCCACCAAATAGTTTTACATCTCCCAACATAGTAGCCATGGTCCGTGTGATCACAGCGCACCTGGTTTGAAACAACACATTAGTGTTGTTGTTAATGCAGATCGATCATGATTTAAGCTTAGCATCGAATAGAAGGACGAGGTGTTTTATAGCAAAGCATCATGTAAACCTTGCACTCAGCATTCGGGGGGGGGGGGGGGGGGGATTTAGCACCACATGCAAAACCCAGATGTTATAAAAACCAAGCTAGCTGTCCGAGCTATTTCATTCATTCATTTTCTATACCGCTTAATCCTGTGTTCAGGGTTGCGGAGGACCTGGAGCCTATCCCAGGAGACTTCGGGCACTAGGCGGGGTACACCGTGGACAGGGTGCCAATACACTGCAGGGCACACACTCACACACCCAATCACACACTATGGGCAATTTAGGAACGCCAATTAGCCTAACCTGCATATCTTTGGACTGTGGGAGGAAACCGGAGTACCTGGAGGAAACCCACCAAGCATGCAAACTCCATGCAAACAGAGACGGGAATCGAACCCCGGACCCTGGAGGTGCAAGGCGACAGTGCTAACCACTACACCAACGCGCCGCCTTCCGGGCTATTTCACGAAGAAAAATCAAGATAAGATACAGTTGTATCAAAAGAGCCATAAACGCACTTAACATAGCATTTACAATTATACCTGCCTTTATGTAAACTTTCACAAGAGCTGTAATATTACAAAAACTCTGAGCCAACTGTATGAAATATGAAACAGTTGTGATATATGTACATTTTGCTTTGTTTTTTATATATATTTTTATTTCATTGATTTGTTAAACACAGCATTGATGAAGGGGAGCTGCAGTTTGAATTTCATTCTACAGTACTTCACTGTACAATGAAAATAAAAGAATTCAATAGGCTCCTACTGTATTGTGACTACCTAACTTGTCAAAAAATAAAATCCACTCATGACTAGGCCTAGTAAACTAATAAAAATTATTAATATCCTAACATGATTTAGTAATATTTGATATACAAACGTTTTCCTTATAGCATGGTAACACGAATACCCAACTATTCACTTGTCCAGGCTGATCTGGAGGATGATCCAGCTACTGACAGGGATAATTGTATGTAGATCATAATTTATTCATTCTTAAGTGAGTTGAATACTAGAAGCGAGTTAGGCTTTGTCTGCACCATCCGCTCTAACCCCCCTTCCTCCACCTTGTCCCAAAGCCGTTGCTGGCTCAATGCATACTTGGCTTATCCAGGGTCCTTGGTTTGATCCTGACCTTTGGGGGTTCCTTGGGGGTCTCCAGCTTTCTCATGTAAAAGCATCAATGTTTATGGATTGGTGATCATAAGGTAATAAAATACTCATATGTGTGGATAAATGTGAGCCTTGGCATGGCCTGGAGTCTGATCCTTGGATTGGCTTTACAGATGCCTAGCACCCGGTGGTCACGGGTAAGACACAAGATCCTCTGTGACCTTGACCAGTATAAAGTGGTTACGGAAGCTAAATCAATGCAAATCATCAAAGAAAGCATGTAAATGCTAATTATTGTGACTACGAGGGATTATTAAATTTTGCATTTTTTTCCTTGGCGGGGGCAATAATTTTTAAAAGCCAGTTCTATCTTTGAGGTTTCTTGAGATCATCAGGGCTGCATGTGCAAGCTGCAAACACACCAACACAACACCTACATACACACGGAATGAGTGTCTTGACTTTCTTCCAATTAGGTCACCTCTAGAATTGATACAATATGCTCATGATATGCGCCAATTCACAACTTCATTAAAATGCCACGGCCTACGATTAGTATTCTGTTTTGAGCCATCGGTTGAAAGAACTGTTTAAAACATTACATGTGATGGAGCCTCTAAAGGCCTCCACTCGGCTCCTTTGTATTAATCATGATTGCAGTGGGAATAGCCTTTTCTTTAACAAAGTCAAAAGTCCATTGTTTGCTCTCTAAATACAAACCAAAGTGGGGATTTTTTTTGTTAAACATTGGCTCGTTATTGTTCGCATAATTATTGCTTTTGTTTGTGGTATTTTCAATTGCCTTCCACGATGCTCTTGGCCTCTGTGTCTTTGCTGAGGGATGGATTTGGGATAGAGGGAGAAAGAAAGAGAGAAGGCTGTGTAAATAAAATCCGGCCTCAGTGGAACAATGCAAGAGTGATTTATCCGAAGGGTTCCTGCCAGTGATGTTTACAGAGATAAGAGCGAATGTGTGGAAGCAAGGGGAGGGAATGGGAGGAAAGATGACCCTTCCAGTAATAGAGTGCTCTTCATGAAGTCACCTGAATAACTCTACAACCTCTTTCGAGGGTCAGGCTACAAGAATAAGCCAGAAGAACCATGAAAAGTAACTAGAAATAAACATAATGGCTGCCTTGAGGTTTCCAATTTTAATAGTACTATTAGACTTGATACATTATAGGAACTAAGTGGAAACATACTTGGTCAAAATAGTGTCTTATGAGAACAATTATATTTTTCTTTTTTTAAAAGTTTTTATTAATAAAATAATATAACTTGATTGTTATATCCTGTTCAGTGGATCCAAAGCTGCCTGGCCTGAAACACAGAGCATGAGGTGTCCAATCCAACCCCTGGCAGGAGAACCTGGAGGAAAGCCATGAACCGAGCTCAGGATTGTTAATCTGAAGAAGAAAAAAAAATTGGTGAGGAACTAATGTTTATCGCAGCTTTCCAGTGAGAACAGGAACTAATATGTTTCATTAGTGTTGAACATATATACACTACCGTTCAAAAGTTTTAGAACACTTTCTAACTCCATGATGGTTCCTGATGTTTATTTCTTTCTACATTGTAAAGTTTTGCTGAAGGCGTCCAAAAAAATGCATGAATCTCCATTGAACAGTTGATATTGAGATGTTTCTGCTACTTCTGCTCTGTAAAGACTTCATAACGCCTCTAATCTGAGGTGCTGTTAATTGGTGATTTTTCAGGCTGATAACTCTAAATGAACTTCTCGTCTGCAGCAGAGGGAGGTTTTGGTCTCGTCCTCCTGGGACGGCCTTCATGAGGGACAGTTTCATTATGGTGCTGGACGGATTTTGCAAATGCACTTGACACAATACTGTTCTTGCAGGAACTATTACAGAAAGGCCGACCTCTGTGTCTTACAATAACAACTAACTGGTGTTTTTCTTGTTGTTACGTAATTACCTAATTCCATATGTGTTATTTTATAGTTTTGAAATCCGCAGTATTGTTGTAGAATGTAGAAAATAAATCACTAAACAAAAACAAAGACATTTGCAAGGGACCCCAAACTTTTGAACGGTAGCGTATATACTGATCAGCCATAAGGGAAATACATTAGCATTTAAACCACCTAGGTTTTGGGTTACCCTTGTGCCACTTGGGCAGACTTGGACAGAACTCCTCAAGACCTCTGAGTGTGTGCTGTGGGATTTGGCACTAGGATGTTAGTGGCAGATCCTTTGGTTGCTGTGGTGGTGGGGTGGGGTCTATGTGGATCAGAGTTTTGTTTGTCGGGTGAATTCCATGGATGCTTGATCGGATTGGGATCTGGTTCCATGGCCTTGTGCTCTTTGCCTGCTGTGGTCTCGTACATGGTGTGGTGCGAGAGGCTCTGGCTTTGGCCTACAGGCTCCCCTACATTGTAACTCAATGAAGATGAATTAAAGAGTGGTTAACTAGAGTTGAATCTTAGTGTATAAATGGTAGAAGTATTCTTTCACAAAATCACCGGTGGGCCTTGCCGCACTTCTTCTTCTTTGTCTTTCGGCTGTTCCCTTTCAGGGGTCGCCACAGCGAATCATCTGCCTCCATCTAACCCTATCCTCTGGATCCTCTTCTCTCACACCAACTAACTTCATGTCCTCTCTCACTGCATCCATAAATCTCCTCTTTGGTCTTCCTCTAGACCTCCTGCCTGGCAGTTCCAACCTCAGCATCCTTCTACCGATATATTCACCATCTCTCCTCTGAACATGTCCAAACCACCTCAATCTGGCCTCTCTGACTTTATCTCCAAAACATCTAACATGGGTTGTCCCTCTGATGAACTGATTCTTGATCCTATCCATCCATGTCACTCCCAAAGAGAACCTCAACATCTTCAGCTCTGCTACCTCTAGCTCTGCCTCCTGTCTTTTTTTCAGTGCCACTGTCTCTAAGCCGCACTACGCCTATAAATACAAGGGTGGGTCAAAAATTATCCGCGCTCTGGTTGTAGAATTAATGTTTAGAAATGATGAATACATACTTTTTCCTACATAATCCCATTGCTTTTTAATGCACTTTGTCCATCTGTGAACAAGCTTTTGTATTTCCTCATTAAAAAATGTTTTATGCCATGAATGTGCCGCTGTCTTCACTTCATCAGAAGTTAATCTTTGTCCTTGTAGGGCTGCTTCCAGGGGGGACCAAAGAGGTGAAAGTCTGATGGAGTGAGAACAGGACTAAAGGGAGGATGCTTTAAGTTTTTACAGAGTATCAACAGTGTGGGCAGAGGTGTTCAGACGTGCATCGTCATGCAAGATCACGACGCCCTCGGGTAGCTGTGCCCTGAGTTTAATCCGAAATTTAGTCTTCAGCTATTCATTAAATGTCTCACTGTAATGAGGACTGCCGAATACTAAACTGGCCCTTTGAGAATACCAGAAAACTGTAAACGTTGATGAATTTTCCAGCTGATGGTCGACTTTTGAACTTTTTCTCAGTTGGCGATTGAGGACGTTTCCGTTCCATACTCTGCCGTTTATTCTCAGACTCATATTGATGAAGCCAGTATTGTTTCTTTTAAAGTAATTTTTACATTCCTTAGGGTCCAAATTTAGTTTGCAGATATCCAAAAACTTCTGTTTATGCTCTTCTGCGAGTTGTTTTGGCACCAGATATTCTCTCGCACCCCCCCCCCCCAAAAAAAAAAAAAAATCACTGCACGCTGCTCTTCTTTCAAGCAAATCACAAGTGGAACGTCCATTTTTGCTCTCAACGGAGTTACAACTGAACTGATGGAACACGTTCACACCTGCATACACACAGTAGCATTGAATGGAAAGAAGAGATTTTTTATTTTAAGATAACTGGAGTGCAGATTGTTCTGTTTATCTCACCCTCGTACAGGCTTGATTGTGAATAATATATATTTCAGAGGTTACATACAGTACATTGCGAAACAATTAACAATGGCCAGATTGTGAAAATACAATAACAGTTCACTTGCCAAACTTGTCTGAAAAGCTTCAGTTCGTTACTGCATTTCACAGATGTTCTACAAGATGTTTAAAAAAAGAGTGATGCACCATTAATTATTGATAAATTGTTTATCGTGAGTGAGAGGAATAAAACACTTCAGGGTGTGCAGTTATTGAAAAACACTCTTTGCGATAACCGTGCTTTATGATTGATTACTTTCCTGTAACATCTCAACACACAGCAGTATCGCACACTCAGACAATCAAATGGAAGTGTTAACCATTAAAACCCATTTTTGAGGAGAATCAAAACCTATTGAACGACTTATTGTTCGGGAAACAGGATTTTCTTTTCCTTCCTTCCTTCAAAGAGATGAAGAACATGGTGAGGCGTGACCAGAGACTCCATTGTTCCCTCTTCAGCTCTGCTGGTGTCTTGGCTCATTCCAAAAAAGAAAAAAAAAAAGTGTCCCGAGATGATGCATCACCTCGGCAGGCTTTTCTACTATTGTTTAGAATAATTTTATTAGAAATCAGCATTTTTATTTGCCGTCGGGGGAAAGCGGCAGTGGTGCCACAGGTGAAGCAAGAAGGGGTTTTTCTTCTCCGATTCACGGAGGGGTTTTCAGTGTTTGTATAAGCAATTCACTATAATTATGCATTGTTTTCACAAACATGTCCCTCCACAGTCATATCTCAAAAATCAAACAAGACAATGCATCTCTGTAGATTGGGGGAAAAAAAAGATGTTGCATGTTTAGTGACACAATGGACGCCGTAAAGTGTGTGTTTGTGCGCATACTCTGCATGGTATGAAAACGCAACTATTGGTGTTTAACGTGCATTGTGCTGGCTCGGGGTTTAATTGTGGTGCACAGAAGGGCCATCCATCACGTGAGTTTTATTGTGTTGCGCATCGTGTCATCCCTATGTCACCGGCAGCTTTGTTTTATAAGTGAGAGGCCATTAAGAAGCTCGGTCCATAAAAAGCTTGTTAAAACAGAGGGACGTGAAGAGGAGGCTCTAAAACAACAAAGAGCCTCCCCTCCTTAACAAGCACACCATTCAGAGAGAGAGAGAGAGATAGAGAGGATTTTTATGCACTGTCAAAAGGCACAGCTGTCCTTTCCTTTGGGGTTTTGCACATCTGTCGACACTGTTAATGATAACAAAATTCATGCTCTCCACACCACCTCTCTCTCTCTCTCTTTCTCTCCCTCTTATCATCTCGCCATCCCACTATGCCAGTCCTATCACTCCATCTCTTCCCTCCGTCTGGTGCTACTTGCTCTCTGCACATCTGGAGCCAGTGCCCGGAAGCGCGGTCGCGTCTCCCATCTGTAAGGGAACTCACGCCTCTTTAGGCATCTACAAAACCCCTCGCCGCAGGAGGACGGGGAAATGGGGAGGGTCCCGGGCCATGGGTGGTGGAGTGGAGGAAGTTAACGAGCAAATGAGCACATGCTAAGTCGGCGGGGTGGAGGTGGAACATCTGTAAGAAGGGGTGAGGGGACACAGAGTCGGGATGTCGGGAGGGCCGGTGCGTTTGTTTGGGACTAAAGAGGTGGATTGATGAAATGACAGTATGGGACAGCATGGGACAGAAAAGGGTGAAAGGTAAGGACAGGAAAGGAAACCATATAATTCCTGTGCAGAATGGTACAGGACATGGTGCAACAAAAAAATAAGGAAAGAATATTGAAGAAAAATGATTTTAAAGGGAAAGAAGAGAAAGCATACTGTAGGCATTGGCATCATGTAACATAAGTATGGGAAAGGACATTATAGTGCAGAATATGATAGGTTAGGATGGGACAAAAAAGGAAATCCATGAAATGAAAGAAAAGACAAATGAAGGATGAAAAGAAAAGAAAGGAAGGGAAAGAATTTGAAATGAAAGAATGAGACAAAAAAGAAAAGAAGGAAAAGAAAAGAAAAACAAGGCAAAGGAAAGAAAAGTATGAGACCGGACAGAAGGGGAGAGGAAAGGGAATGAAAGGAAAGGAAATGAAAGGAAAAGGAAGGGAAGGAAATGTTAGGAAAGGAAAGGAAAGGGAAGGGAATGGTACAAGGTGCAACAAAAATAGGGAAAGAATATTAAAGAAAATAAATGTTAAGGGAAATTTTAAAAAAAAGCATAGGCAACTGCATTATGTTACAGAAGGAGAAGAAAAGGAAAAGATATACTGTAGGTTAGGGCGGGACAAATAAGTAAATCCATGGAATGAAAGAAAAGACAAATGAAGAAAGAAAAGAATTTGAGAGGAAAGAATGAGACAAAAAAGAAGATAAAGAACATAAAAGAAAAACAAGGAAAAGGAAAGAAAGGTATGGTACAGGACAGAAGAGGAGAGAAAAGGGAAGGGAAGGAAAATAGAGAATGATACAGTATTGGAGAATATAGGGGGAAATGACAGTACAGCACCAAATGGGATGGGAAAGGGCTACAAAAGACTGGAAAAGAAAGGATGTTAAACGTGAAATGATTGGAAGTGAAATGAAAGGAAGTAATAGGATAGGATTGGACAGGACAAGAAAGCAGAGGAAATATAATTACCAAAAGGGGAAATGATGGAGGAGTTCCGAATGGGACAGAACAGGACAAAAACGAAAGTAACAAAGAAAGGAAGCGGGAAGACACCATGTAGACCATGATGTGTCCTCACATGTGGACGTTGTAGACAAACTGAGTCAAGCTCGATTGTTCATCGGGCAGACATGAATAACATGAGCTCGCGTCTCCGCTTAACTCACCCACTGTCTGACGCCGAGCTTTGTGAGGTTTTCTGATATTATTATGATTGTAAAAGCTGGTCAATTAACATCGCAACCTTTGATTTATAGCCCGGTTTCATACCGTGAGCAAGAACCTGCTGTTTTCACCCTGTCATGTCATTTCCGTTCGCCCTACTGGCTTGGAGTGCTGCCGAGCTGCTGGGCCCCAAACCTGAGATTCAAACCACGTGCCTCACATCTGTAACCACTTTCGAGGTCGAGACATTTACCATGGCGACCGGCAGGCACGTGGTAAAAATCATAAAAGCTCAGAGAAGCAAACGTGACCTAGGAAGTGGTGCTGTCGAACACAATGACGCGCAGCACGCACCGAAATAGGGCACATATACAGTACTGTAGGCTAAAACTGAAGGGTTTTTTTTCTTTTTCTTTAATCGATGTGGGCAGCAATTCTTATGAAAATTAGCGGAGATTTAACGCGGTTTGACACATCAGTGACAATTTTATTCATCTTTTTTTAACAGCAGCTCTCTTAGCGCATGGAACGTTCCTGCCTTCCGTTATGACTAGAACGTTTCTCGTTAAGAGACACAATGTGCTTCATCTGTGCAGGTTGTAGCTCGGAGATTAGGGTTCCTCCCACTCCTATCACCTATTGGAAAATTATTCAGAGTGGGGGGTGTGGGGGGGTACAGGGTAGGTGGGGGGGGGGGGGGGGTGAGGGCAGTTGGCTTATCCACCTCCTTCTTCTCCCTGAGCTTAGCTTTTACACTCTCATGAATATCTGACAAATTTTCATTCTAGTTTAGGTTTATTTCCACACCTCATCAGAGAGAGAGAGAGTATGTGTGTGTGTGCGTGTGTGTGTTTCAAGTGAGAGAACATGTGGACAACACTTGCCCTGGCTGGACTGGACGGTACAACATCCCTGTCATTCCTTTTTTTCTGGTTTTGCTCTCTGGCTTCCTGTTTTAACTCTCGTCCATGCTCCCTCTCTCTCTCTCTCTCTCTCTCTCTCTCTCTCTCTCAGACATGACAGAGGGAGGAGGGATAAGGCTAGAGTAATTATGGTTCAGCGAGCCTGGCAGGTGTGATAAATGACTAATAAGGATAGAGGAGCTCCAGGTTCTCAAAGGAGGACTATTAGAGTCTTATCAGTGCTGGGCTGCTGTTCCTCACGCTTGGCCCGGGACACAAGCCCTTGTAGCTACGCAACCTCCAACCTCTTTCTATCCAAAGCCCACCCCAGAGAGGTCTTCTCCATTAACCCTTTAGCTGCCGCGCCTCGCTGCGGACTCATTTGATGTGCAAGTGTGCTCGCGCGTGCGTGTGTAAAATCGCTATATCGAGGGCTGCGCGTGTCCCCGGACCGCTTGTCTTCCCTGGAAGATGTAAGAACATGGGTGCAGGAGCAGTGAAAATGTCACGACAAAATGCCCAACTCAAATGAAATCAGTCCAGGTCAATCAAGACGGTTTAATTACAGTAACCCACTTCTACAAACGCGCTCTCGTTAGATGCTTGACTTCCACACGGCTGTAGATTAATTACTATAGAAATATAGTCCCTGTGTCTCCAGAGGCTGAGGAGTGTGTGTTGTTGGTAAATGTAGCCCGCTGTATATGGGTCAGAAGCACAGCGAGCCTCTCAGGACCGCAGAGGATGACAGTATGGGTGAGCAGAACCTGCAGGAGAAAAGTAATGTATGGAAATATATATAGCGTAGACTCGATGTATGCATGCGGTGCACCTGGATGGAGCTCAGGCTTTTTCAAGAGAGGAAAAAAAAAAAGTCCTGGACGCATTCTGGGCAATAAACCTGATTCAGATTCTAATCACTGCCAAGGGTATGAAGACAAGCGGAAGATATGGTGACGGGGTGGAAGAGATGTGACGTGCATTTATTGTAGTTAACGTTCGGGTGAACGAAGAAAAGGAGAGGTGAGATACACGGATTCTCAGTTTAGTGTACTAGACCAGTGTGAAGAAGGGAAGAATGAGCAAGGGGGGGGGGGGGGATGAGAGGACCGAATGAGAAAGGAATAGAAAGGTAGGGATGGTATACGGAGGGAATGAAGAGCAGAGGAAAGGAAGAAGGGAATTACATTCCAGAACAAAAGCCAGACAGGAAGTAGGTGGTGGGCTTGGAGAGGGAAGAGATAATAATGAGTGAAAAAAATATTGTAATTAAAAAAGGGAAAGAAAAAGGAATGGGAAGGGAATAAAATGGAATTTGCAGGATGGGAAGAGAAATAAAAGGTAGCGGTGGGATAATGATTGGACAGGATAGGATAAGGACAAGACAAAGGAGCTGAAGAGAAGAGGAAAAGTGGGATAGAGTGGGAAAGGAAATTGAGAAAAACTGTTAAACAGGACAGTACAGTGCAGAAGCAGAGAGGGAAGGGCAAAGACGGGAATGGATGTGGAAGGAGAGGAAAATAAAGGAAACGATGGGTATGGAACAATAAGATGGGAAGGAAATGAGCGGGAAGGAAAGGAAGAGAGGAAAAAGGGAAATAAGAGGAAAGAAAAAGAAAATAAACTGAAGGAAGGGAATGAAAGGTCCTGGAGGAACGTTGTTTCTGTATATGGCTGAAGTGACAATAAAGCCTACTTGACTTGACTTGAAAGGAATAAAGGAAAGGCAACTGAAAGGAAATAAAAGGATGTCAAGATAAAAGAAAAGATGAAATGGGAGAAGCAAGGTAAGGAAAAAAGGAGAGTTAAATCAAGAGTAGATGAGGAATGAGAAGGATTGGAAAGAAAAATGAAACTTAAAGCTGAGTCAGGGGTAGCTCGGCGGTTAAGGCCTTAGACCATGGTTCAGAAGGTCCCAGGTTCTAATCCCACCATCACCAAGTTGTCCCTGTTGGGCCTCAACTGCTCAGATGTATAAAGTAACTCTGGATAAGGGCGTCTGCTGAATGTCTAAATGTAAAGAAGGTTGTGGAAACTATATTTCTGACAGTCTTCTTTAAACCTGGGACTTTGCTACTTTAAGCCAACTTCATGGAAAAAAGAAAGGAAAAGAAAACATTCGGAATTGGTGAGACTACGCAGG